>JAGSMX010000024.1:10600000-10985000 GCA_029286785.1 Meandrusa payeni | reverse complement strand
ATCTCTATCTACATTTTACTTTTCTTATTAATGAGGTGATATAGGCGACCCATTACGTAGGCCGGCCGTTCCTAACTTGGTCTACGTGAGGGTTCGGCTGAGTTTGGGATCTAATACGACACCAAGGTATTTGGTTTGTGTAACCCATGAAATAGGGGTATCTAGAAGTTGGACGCAACGAGGTGGAGACTGAAGACGCCTCGTGAAGTACATGGCTGGTGCGGCACACACACACACAGAAGGTCAAGAACACGTACAAAAGTAACTATGGGATTGGCATTCCGCTCTGAAGTCACATTGCCCAAAGTTTAACAGAGTAATGGTAGTGTTTATCAATAAGTGAACATTAAATCTGAAAACAAACCGTACGTTCTCATTACTTATTTTTATTAATTATATAGTTTTCTTTGCATTTCAAAAATGATTGCATACTCTTTGGTAAATATTTGCAGCAATTTATGAGCAATGGTGATATGCCGATTAATGCTGCAAATATTTGGCAGATGTCATTATGTACGAAATAACCAAATACTAATATTTAAAATAACAATTAAATGTCAGTAATGTCAGATTGATAAATCTTATCTTGTATTAAAATGTTTCTTTTTTTTTGACGAACCGGATTAAGACATGATATAGCCCTTAGGCTCGCTTAGCCTGAACCTCTATTCTTACTAACCCGACACAAATGTTCCGCGGTCAGCGGTAACCTTGGCTTGGACGGTTACTATGTCAGCCCTGTAGTTCTGGGCTCTCAAGAATAAGACTACGGTATCCCCTGCCTGTCGTAGAAGGCGACTAAAAGGGGCCTCGGGTTCACTGGGCGACAAGGGTGGGGCCTGAGTCGTCCACCAAAGTGGACCCGGGAAGAAGGCGACATCGGCTGGCCCGTGTCGCCTTGCGCTGCGAGGGCACAGGGGGGGAGGGAGTAACCTCCCCGGGACGTGCTCTCCTTGAGCACAGTGCAGAGGGGCCCCGGTGCGTTCCACTGGAGATCCCGGAGCCCCTCGTCATGCACCGAGGAAAGGGCCACCGGGGAGGACGGTTACTATGTTAAGTTAAAATGTATGTATAAAGACAAATTTATTTAACGCTACGTAGTTGTAGCATTTTTCAGTGTGGTAGATCAAAGCCGGTTATAATAGCATTTTAGCCATTGAATTTATTATATTAATAATTAAAAATTGTTCAGAGAAACGCGATTTAAAGTCATTAATTTACGAAGCTCTAATACCAATCAGTAAGCTATTTTAGAGGTTTGTCTCTATACTAATTAATTAAGAATCTATTATAGCACGTGAAGTACGTATCAGAAATCATAAGGGCTGAACGGAATTAGCAGATGATCAAAACTAGCAAAAATTAACTATGACGCAGATGAACGTCGATTAAGGCATAATTGTGACCGACTCTGAACCTAGAGCTGCGTCGTGATGCATGACGTGTCTGAAGAGATACCGACACCAAGTGATAAGCGAATACGGTCTGTTGATCTGAGCCAAGGAACTGAGAGACCGGGTCAAGGAAACGCGGTAAGGAACAACACTATTGTATGAGTGAATACAACGAGTTTTGAGTTACAAATATACGTATATCGTAGTTTTATGTGCGTTATGTTTAGACGCAAGTGCAAATCGGTAGCGGATCAGTAATTATTCAACGCTAAGAAATATCGTAGATGTAATACTAAGTTCTGACGCCCGTATTCTCTTTCTACTGTTAGTATATACTACATATAACTTTACTGTTAGTAACTTACTACTCCTGGATTATCATAAACCTACCAATATCTCAAACAACAAGCGTTCTTTCAAAATAATTTTAGGACTTTTTGTTATGGGACCTATAAACACTTAAGAAATGGTTTAAAAATATAATACCAACGAATTAAGAACGCCTTGGTTAAAAAAGATGAGAATTTGATTAAAATGCTGTTATTTTTGTAATATATTAATGTGTGTACAAAAAAAAGGGTTAAAAGGTTAAAGAGTTATACACTGAGATTAAAAAGGTTGTAAGGCTCCGTATGAAATGAATGAATGGTTTTCAATTGAAATAAAAATACCAAAAACCAAGGTGCGATCTTCAAGGAGCAAACTGGTTGAGAGCTGGTTTGCTCTGGGTGGTCGCGGCCACTCTTTATGCTTTCACTTGCTGCCAACAAACTGCGAGCCGTGCCTATAGTCCGGACGTGAAAATTCTATTCACTTATTTTATTAATTATATATACAGTGGTACCTCGACATACGAGTTTAATTCGTTCCGTAACCTTTCTCGTATCTCAAAGCAATTTTCTCTATTGAAATTAATTGAAATAACATTGCACCAAATGTTTTGCAAATTTACAAAAAAAAAAAGCGAATCCAACCTATCAAAAATGCTTCAAAAACGAGGCAATCAAGCACAGACTGAGGTCCAGTCTCAGATGGGAGAAACTGTTACATCGGTGTAATTCGACCAAAGGAGGTTGCGAATAATCCTCGCGCGTTACCGCTATTTTATGGGCAGGCCCCACCCCTTAGACGTTAGGAGCGTTGCTGGTGTTTCTTCGATCACTTCTTCTCCCAACGCCAACGCTTCCCGAAGTCGCAATCAAAGTTAGTTAGCATTTGAATGTCCCTTAACTTATCCGTAAAATAGCAAACGACCGAGTCGTGGTTCGGATCTCTCGGGCGCAATACAAAATAAGAACCGTCCAAGCCAAGGTTACCCCTCATCGGGCGATAGAGGTTCAAGCTAAGCGACCTAAGATCTACGCCACGTCTCAATCCGTTGAAGCAGTCAATGCCAGCTTCTCTGGCCAATCTGTGTAGGGTCGTCGCAAAAAAAATGCTAACCTAATAAGTTAGGATCGGTCGATCCTTCGATATTTGTGGATAGGAATAGTCTATGAATAGAGTTGCATCGTCCCTGTAATAGGATTTAAGAGTGGCGAGTGGTTTGCGGGTGCTTCGACTCTATTTTAAGCATCGGGGTGTTCGCTGAGTGCTTTGTCGTGTCTCTTACCAGTAGAGACGCGATCGAGCCCCGAAAGGACGCCATCTTTCCTTTACGAGGAATAATATTACCGAATTTTTTGAAATATTTAACAGTACGTAAACAAATGAGCAGACTGCTGATAAGAGTACAGTGCGAATAACGATCTTATTACTAAGGAGAAAAGTATACATGAATTACGCGTGATAGCTGAAAAAGATAACGTAAACACAAAAACTGACTACAAATCCAATCAAAGATTCAACGCCATTACGTGCGGATGAATACTACGAAACAGAATTTATCAGAACTCTCATCAAACTAGGCTTGAAGTACATTCTTTCCAATAAAAAATGAATCATCGAAATCGTTTGGCGTTATAGACATAGACATAGACGCAAGGATATATTGAGTTATTCGTCTATATGTCGCACACATGCATAACTAATCCAAATGTAAGACTTACACGGTTTACCGGCTTACAGTCGAAAGGTATGAGGAAACAAACATACAAATTTGATTTGAGAACCTCCTTCTATTTAAAAGTCGGTTAAAAAGAGATCAATATATCGTCTAATAATTATTTACTTGGTTAAGACAGTCCATGTACTTTGCAATAATATACTTTAATGAAAAAGATATTGTTAAGAAAATGAAATCATCTCCTTATCTAGACGTAGATAGCAATTGTTATTTACTTTTTAACAAACCAATGTGTCCTATATGTGACAAATCAAAGGCGATTTTACACTGGACACACAGTTTGGCAAGTGATTTTGTTGGATTTAAGAAACCGATTAACGGCTATTCATTGGTACATGCCGGTTGTGACACAAATCTTGGACTATGACAAAATAGCTAACCCGTCATTAGGCTATTTAAGCTTTTAAAAAGTTTTATTGTCTATGATCATTTCAATAATAATAAGCATAAAACTAGGGATGTTTCAACGCTAAAAATATATCGATATTTTCCATGTTTCGTTTATATTTAAGTAGCCCAAAAAAACCCCGCATATCGAGTAAAGTTGGAGTGTAGTAACATACGAATACAGACAATTTGGTTATGAAATATATCGAATTAAGTATCGATTAGCTGATTCGACGATATCGGATTGAAGCGATTTATCGCATTTGTACATCGATTTATTATGAATATATTTTTTTTATAAATGATTAATAAATAAAATAAAATATTATTGATATAAATCAAAAGGTTAACATTGAAATTTCGCACAAACTATCCGAAATTAATTAAATCGAGTATATTTTTTTATGATTTATTATTTAAATTGCCGAAGTAATATAATTACTTATTACATTTATACGTATGTTATTCATTGAATGTTGAAATCCGTGTGCCTGGGTACAGTTTGCCAATTTATCTTTAATAGGTCAGCGAAATAACTTTTTTTATAATAAAACCTTTTACTCAGCTGGTGGTACATTTACTGCGAAACGATCAATCATTCTAGTCGAACAGTGTATAGTATCGGGGTTGCAAGAAATTTTAATTATTCTCACAATTATAGGTTTTGCTCGGTAATTGCGAGTACGGACATGGATTTCAAAATAAAAATGAGAGAGAAGATGCGATTTTAAGTGTATGTTAGCCTTCTATGATGGTTTATTTTATTTTAAATCAAATATCTATCTATCTAGCGTCTATTTTTCTCGATACTTCCAACTTATATACAAAAAAATATTACTCACGTTTTTCAACCTCTGGTAGTTATCGATTAGAATTGACGAAACATTATTAAGGTTACTATGGAATACGAATTTTAGTCTAAGCGCTACGCGAATAACGATCTAGTGGTAGGGGTCCGATTTTTAGTCGACTTGTACGAATAAGGTACAAAAAATCATATATTAGTCCGTCAAATTAGACCAAAAAATAAGTAAGTAAAGAGTAAAGTTACCTTAATTCCTACCAAGCTGAAAATCGGTAAGATTGTTTAAAATATCATTAAAAACAAAATTTGAAAGTTCCCCACCTTTCCCCTTTAAAAAAAAAATTATTCAAGGTCAAAGATCCGAAAAATGAGATTTTCGCGATTTTCAGCAAAACGGTAAGTTTTATCATAAAAATACTTCAGACAAAAATTTTAGATCATAAAATTGTCTATAAAAAAATTATTAATACTTTTTTTTCTACGGTGGCCGTTTTTGAGATATAACGATTCAAAAAGTTGTAAAAGTTGCAATCGTCATAATATGTACACGTTTCCTCGCCAGCTATGAGGTAGTGTACTTAGCGCGTTTACCCCTCTTCGTGATGGCAGCGCGTAAGGGTTTTATTTTATTCAAGTTGTCAACCACAAATAATAATAATAGAAAGAATGGAATGCCTTTTTATTTTTTACGTTATTTCTTATATCGGATGAAATAAATCGATATAAATATCGATATTAGATGATGCGATAATATCGGATTGAAGCTATTTATCGGGTCCATATATCGATATTTTATGTAATATCGATATGTATCGTGCACTTCTAGTTGTCTGCCGACCGTTAAGGTTCATTGTTTATACATCTAGTTACCAAGTCCACGTTAATGACGACTAACGTGTACGAACTCAACTCTCTGAAACAATTTACGGGATCTTGAATGATACGTAATGTATCCAAATTATAGGTGGCAGCGTGCGAACGTCCATTCTGATGCTAGGGGCACGACTACATTCGATATCCAAAGTAGCTTAATCCGCCGCTATCCCACGGGGATGTCAATGGGGACCGTGAACGAAGTTGCCGCGTACCTGGCCGTGTATAGAGTGCTGTTTGGTTTGGTTCATGTTTCGCCGAAATGTGAGGCTTCAATGTTTTTTTATAGCGGCAGGTGACCGGTTGCGCGAGAGGGACGGATGGTATCTCGCCAAGCGCTACGAAAGCTCGCTTCGAGGTGGGCATTCGTGATTCTGTGCAGTCTCGCGCCGTCCGTGGCAGGGGCTAGACCCGCTTCGCGTTCCCGCCTGTTTGTTACAAGTTCAAACGTCAAAAACTTTGCGAACATTTACATTGTTTTGAAAGTTTCATTTTTTATTATTCTATCACAGCTGCTATAAAAAGCTTAGTATATCAGTTTTGTGACTAAATATATTACTTTCTTTGTTAGATTAGTTTTTTTTTGTGTCTTTGATTTTGTGGAAAGCTTCAGAGTTAAGTGCAAGCAAGATCCTGTTGCACCTTTAATAGCGGTGAGTATTTTTAACGACGTCTTATACGACGTTTTCTAAATTAATCTAATGCTAGGGTCAAGTAAATCGCTCAAACTTAAGTTGTACTAAAGTAAACGATACAAATATTTACGTTTAACGAATAGATAAGGTAGTTTATTTAACTTTCACTCGATACAATTTAAAGAACTACCTGCATTCCGTGTTTTATAAAATTTGTGTTTTACAAAAACATATCTATAAAACATCTACATACAAAAAACCTGTATTTATAATAATTTATCAAATAATTTTTATACCTTATCAATTATGATATGATCTGACGGACCGATTTTGGAATTTCAGGTGGTTTATACGTTTTTTATATAGGTTTTCGGATTCTTACGTACAAAAATGAATGCTAAATTATATATATATATGGAAATAAGTTTTCCGAGAAGGTTGGAATTCATATTTATAATCGAGGATAAATTAAAATAAGGTCAATAGTGACAAGCAGTTTAATCTTCGTCTGCCGGGATTAACGGGATCTCACGGGATTATTTTAAGAAATAACATAGTATATGTAATGTATTTGATGTAATATTTTCATATTTTATTTATGCATATATTTCAATAAATCTTATTCATTTATTAATCTACAATCGTCATTATCTTGTTATAAGAAGATGAATTCTTAAGTTTAAATTTGTGCCCCGCTTATGGTTATGGGCTCACCCACTATCACATATAATGCAAGTAGCTTGCTAGGAATCGGATAGTGATTATTATCGGATCTGATTGATTATTGATTCCCTGAATACACCGCAAGAGTAACAAGGATTATAATATATTTCTTTATGAATAGATTTTTAGTAAAAATATAAATTATAATATGTAGAATAAACATAATATATATTATAAATAATTATTTATGTTCGTTAAAAGTTAATCTATTTTCACCGTTCCGTAATCCATGATTGCGTGCGATAGCCGTTATGTCGCCGCGGAGTCTGGCCGCTGGTCTGCCATCGGGAAATTGCTTAATTAAGTAAATTACCTGTAAGTCTTTGAATGGGATCTTTAAAGACTTGTTTACAGCGCCTTTTAACATGTTTTTAAAAGGACTATAATAATATACTTCGGAATTCCGACTTCAAAACGGTGTAACTTATCTAGTCGGTTTTATTTTTTTATCTTTATAACCTCTTAGCTTTATCATTAAAAAATATACTCGTATTTGTAGCAAAGGGAATGTTTTCAAAGAGCACCTATTGAAGTACTTTTTTTTTAATGACGATCTACATTGATTGGCCAGAGAAGCTGGCCTTGACTGATTCACTGGATTGAGAGGTGGCATAGCTCTTAGGTCACTTAGCCTAAACCTCTATCGCTAGTAAATCGACACAAGGGTCCTCCCGGTGAGGCCTCTGTAGTATTATTGGCATTGGACAATGTATTTCGAAGATATACGCGGAACTACTTCGATTCGATTTGAAGTCGGTTTTTGTTTTTACGAATATACTTTTTTGTTGAGGAACGCCCATTGTAGAACGAGGTGAAAAATATGTATTTTCCTTTGAAATTAGTTCCCTGTTTTCTTTTGGAATACAATATAGAGGTATGTATGTAAACTAGATAAACGCCCGAGTATTCGGCTTTAACACCTCGCTAGTTATTTAATCAAATCGTTTCAAATTTTATTACCGGTACTCGAGTAGTCAGCGCTCACCGTCGCTGACAATGAAATCAACTAATTTATCACAAGCGCTGATAGCTCTATGGTTAACCGTTCGACTTTACGATCTTACAGTTGAGAGTTCGAATTATACTTACAAGTTTGCGTTTGTTATGTATAATAAAATTAGTTTCTATAATAAAAATCTTTGTGAATTTCATTCCACCACCTTTTTGATCGGTCACAATTAAGAGGGTGGTGTGAACAGAGTGATGGCGTATATAGAGAAAGAGAGACTATGGCTTAAAAGTGAGTGGTAGATATATTTATCTGCTTTATGACAAAAAAAATTAGGAAGAGGCAAAGAAGGACTGTCAGTACCTGCAGAATCGATAACCGTACAAGTAAATACCTCCCTTTTTTATACGTGGGGAGAACCTACCTCGCGGAGGCAAGTACGAGTTATATCGGACTCGCACCGACTAAAAATCCGCGGTGTTGTTCTCAATGCCTTTAGCACACTTCCTTATAGCATTGGCTCTTTACGAGCATCATTTTCTGCAGAAATTCATCTTCATCCATTTTGTTCATACGCAAGGCAGAATGTGTACAATAACATCGTGCGTGCCTTCACAAGGCCTGATTAGGAGGTAAGTCTATCACCCCTCGGTTAAAGGGCGTGAGTAAGTTATTTATTTATTCAGTTTAGAACGCAAACCACAGATAGACCGGCATACAAAGGGATATTCATTAAAGACACGCTACACCGGCATCTTCACAAACAAAGAGATAACAACAGGCACAGACTCCACGTTCAATATAAAGTGTACCAGCGCTCGAGTAGTTCTCCGCTTGTGTACACTCGCAATCTTCCAAGATAGGATGGGGATTTGAGTGAGAAAATTGTACGTCTAACGCTTGCAACCTTTGTTGGATGGGTCGTTGACCTGCAGCTTACACAACACTGTAATAACCCCTACATCACGAAGTTGCAATTAAAAAAATTAACTTCAATCGTCAATAGCCTAAGGGCTTTGTACACGCTTCCCGAAGTGGCATATAAGTTAGTTTAGCTTAGATTGTCCCAATAGATTTTGTTAATAAAATAGCTACCGACCGAGTCGTGGTTCGGCCCTCTCGGGCGCCCTCGGATCGGACTGCTAACGCGTAATAATGGTAACCGTCCAAGCCTAGGTTACCCCTAACCGAGGGGACCCTTGTGTCGAGTTACCACCTAATAGAGGTTCAGGCTAAGCGATCTAAGAGCTGTGCCACCTCTCAAATCCGGTGAAGCAGTAAAGGCCAGCTTCTCTGTGCCAACTGTGTTAATGCGTCCAAAAAAAAACCTAAGGGCTTAGGGTACAGTCTACGAAACGTAAGGTTCGTAGATTCGAATCCACCATTCGACTATTGACGTGAACTATCTTCTAGAACAAGTTTAAGCTTAGTTGCAATGTTTAACAAGAATGTTAGTAATATTTGTTAGAAAAAATATTGCTAGCAATCTTTAAAAAACAGGAATTTGCCCGAAAGTTGTTCCTCGAAAGTTATAAGGTAACAAATATAAAAAAAACATGCAGACGAATTGAGAACCTATAGAAATAGGAGGACTATTTTGAAGTCGGTTGAGAAATAGAATTAATGTAAGACACTGCACCAGTCTGTCTTAATATATGTCACCTGTCTTACAAAATACCTTTAAATATAACGTGAAGCTGCATCGTATTTGAGATGCACTCGAGCGCGTTAGAAAGCATTTTAAAACGATATGTATTTGAGTTTTTACGAGCGTGACGTATCTTAAAGTGTAATAAAATTGACCTTAGAGTGGAATATATATAGTTTACTTTTATATTACTTTTACCTGTGCAATCATCGAGAAAGCACTTCGACTGGAGGTCAAAGTTCTCGCGTTCACGATTATTGCTACTAATATATTTGAAAAAAAATCAATTAATTCTTTATTAACGGGTAGACAGTAACCGCTACTTTGACCAAGCTTATTAGGTCTAATATATTATGTGACAGGCAATTATTGCAATATGCCAGGTACAAAAATTACAAGTGACTTTTATGTACGTAAGAAACCTAACGGCGGAAACTCATTGTAGCTAGCCTGTTAGGATTCAAACGCCAATTATTAGATCTTTTGATAGTAATAATAGTGTTAATAACTAAAGATTACTTAAAAATCAGCCTTTAAATCCTTTTCCATAAACTAATGCTAGGATAAACAGAAATGCAAATCTTCTTAGATCTTAGATACGAACAGCGGCACTGATTTTAAGCACGTGAATTTATAATTAGAATTTAAAGAATAAAAATCTTTTCAGAATGAGCCAACTGATTCCAATCCCCGCCTGTTAGATAGATTTAGGTTTTAAAAAATTATTCTCAATTAAGACATTACAAGTCACTTACATGAGAACAATAAATAAAACAATACTTTCGCCATCACACGAGGGAAACAATCACCTAATGCATTCATTTGCTTGGAAAAGACCAATGGTAAAAAAAATTGTGAAATTTTGAATAATACAAAATACAAATACAAATACTTTATTCAAAAAAAAAATTCTTACAAATAGACGAACTCCCTAATTCCTGAACTAGGAGTTAAACCTGTATCTCAGGAATCAGTGCCCTCTCCCACTGCGTTACATCAATTTCATTTTAAATTAAATTTAACAAACAAGGAAAGTATATTATATATGAATACGTTTATAGTGTGTATACCTCCTTGACGTGTGAGGTTATTTTCAACCGACTACAAAATAGGAGGTTAGGCTTTCCAGCCCTGTAGTTCTGGGCGTAGAAGGCGACTAATAGGGGCTTCGGGTTCATTGGGCGACAAGAATGGGGGCCTTTGTCGTCCGCTAAGGTGGACCCGGGAAGAAAGCGACATCGCCTGGACCGTTCGGCTTGCACTGCGAGGGCACAGGGAGGGAGTAACCATTACTGTTATTTGCAAGGGCTTCCTATGTAGTATTTTTTATCTTGGTTCTGACAATGGCGTCCATGAGAAACCATGAAACCATGCATTATAGTTATATATAGTAATTTATATGGACGAATAACTCAATATTACGCCAGCCGATTTTGATAAATTATTTTTTATTGGAAAGGATGTAACATCAAGGGTAGTTTGATAAGAGTTTGGTAACGTTATGATCAATACCATTTTGTAATATTCCTTTTAGATTTGAAGTCGATTGTCGGGTTTTACTCTTAAATATTCTTGTGCTTCTTCTAATCGTCAATAGCGTAATGGTTTAGGGTACGACCTGCGAATCGTAAGGTCGTGGGTTCGAATCCACCATTCGACTATTGCCGTGAACCATGTCCTAGCACAAGCTTAAGCTTAGTTGCAATGGTTAACAAGATTGTTAGTAATAATTCTGAAAAAAAAAAGAAATATTGCTAGCTTTCTATTTAAAAAAAAAAAAAAATAACAAATCGAGTGTATTTTTAAATAATAACACTTACGCCGCTGTAATATTCTTACACTTTAATGGAGTTATAAGCTCTCACGTTTACGTTTACTGCAGTACAACGTTTAGTCTACAAAAGGGGTAGGATTAAGTGGCGGAGGGGTGGATTAACAGATTGGATTATCTTGACCAGATACGAGTTCTATTGGAAGGATTCCTTGTTATTGTAATAGTTGTACATGAACTGGTCATTGGTGTAGTGAATAATGATTGTTGATACATGTAAATGATGTTGTTTGACAAAGAGATAAGTGTTCCATTAGTCCGGTCAAATTAGACCAAAAAATAAGAGTAAAGTTACTTAAATTCCCACCAAGCTGAAAATTGGTTAGGTTGTTTAAAATATCATTCAAAACAAAATTTGAAATCTTTCCCTAGGAAAAAAGTTTATTCAAGGTTAAAGATCAAAAAAATTAGTTTTTCGCGATTTTCAGCAAAATAGGTAAGTTTTATCATAAAAATACTTTAGACAAAAATTGTAGATCATAAAATTATCTACAAAAAATGTATTAATACTTTTTTCTCTACGAGCCACCGTTTTTGAGATATAACGATTCAAAAAGTTGTAATCGTCATGAGTACGCCACGTATGTGTACATCTCTATAGTTGTAATATATGTTAAAATATTTTTCTATCGGTCGGTAGTACAGTGGTCACCCTGTCTACGTACTCGATGTCAAGCGAGTGACGGTGACTACTTATAAATTTCTTATAATATACGAGTACCTTCATAAATTTGAACACACGTCTAACACCTGCATCTGTATTGATAATTTGTGGAAGAGGCTAACGTCTAAGATACAAGCTCGGCCTAGTTTAGACGTTGGAAAATCCAAAAAATAGAGTCAATTTCATTTTATCTTAAAAAAAAAAAAAGATATATAGTCGATATTCATCCTAGTATGCCCTGTACCTTTACTAGGATGCCCTGAATGAATGTCGAAGAAGAAAGAATCGAAGCAACAGAAATTACACTACATTAGTATATAACAGCGATGCTACTGAATTTCGAACGTTCAACCGCAGTAGTGTTTTATGTGCTATCCTTCACGTTTTAGTTCGATTTGATAACTGAACCGCCTGGTTACGTCACACATCCATCTCAGCATTTTGGTTTCAGCAACACTTACACTTACACCTATTTTTTAGGCTATGAACATTAACAAAGACTCCGAAACATACAAGCGTGAATATCATATGAATATTCCGCATACGTTTCGACGAAAAACAATAACAAACACTCGGTGAGTACTTAAAATCGTGTCAAATATCACATGTGTATGTATGAAACACCTGACCATTGCGCAAATTGCATTATTTACGGCCAGCGTACTGATCGAAGGACCGCTGGAAAATAACTTTACCATTAAAGTGTTATAAACGACTGCGTTTTATGACGCTATTCTTTTATTCATCAGTTAAAGGAACACGGGGCCACCGGCACCACAATGCAGTGTCTAATCGTTACCACCCATAACGTTTAGCCATGCATTATGCTCAATAATTTTATCTACCTTCCCATACAAGTACACTTCAATTAAAGGACATGGTGTAGTGTATTCAATACTAGCTAGTATTAATACGAGAGACCGTTTATTTTGAAAGTGGTGTAAGTCCATTTTCTTTTGTTTCGAGAAAATTAAAGGTTACTATATTTGTTGATTTAAAAATACAAGCAATTCATATGAGCTGTGTCATTGTTTCTATTGTTTTATCAACATTTAATTTGTTTATATAAATCTGTTTTTGGCTAATTAGACTACGATAACACATATTTATGTGCTGTAAATGCACTTACACCACTTTCAAAATTAGACAATTGTAAAAATCGTTTAATTTCAATTTTGAAAAATCAAATAGTATCGCTAAAAATATACTTCACTTTAATATAATTTTATTTTAGACGGCAATTACATTGTCACACACATTACAAGACACTGATTACAAGAATTTACTTATTCTCTGCAGGTAGTTTCTTATCGTTATATTAATGTACTTATATGAATGTGCTGTCAAGCACAAGAAGAGGCCTTGTAGGGGTCAAGAAGGTGCGTGTGGAGACACATAGCTAGACCACGTATGCCCTCCTGCGTTTCGGATTACCTTGAGCTTGTATAACCTTGAGCTTGATGGGGCCTTGTCCTCATTCAACGTTATTATGCATCCTCAAGCTTACTTTTTTTTTAAAACAAATCAAATTTATGCCTCTCTAATGTATATAAAAGTGCCCTAAACTGTAATGCGAACATTATCGTAGATCCATTAAGCTTTGATTTATATCCAATCATCCGATAAATCTTTTGGCGGGATGAAACGGTCACGAGAGCGTGTAAACGCCGCCGGCATACGCCTCCGATGTTGCATTTCTGATCAAAAATGAAACAGTCCGCCGTTTTGTAGGAACGTGTCTGGCTCTTGTAATGAGAATTAGACTTCATTTGTGCACATGTGTGTGTGCTTGTTTAAATGTTGAGTAATAGTGAAACTGTAACGAGATACAGAATTTCGGGATTGCGCGATTGAACTATTGTTGTCTCACTTCTTCTTCTGCCCAGCGATTTCCCGGCTTACTATCAGGGACCGCTTTCTCACTTAGTCAAAGTAGACCATTACGGATTGTTTGCAAACAGTCTTCTTATAGCGCGCTGCGTACTACGTATGTGCTTTCCTGAGTATAGTGCAGAGGGCCTCCGGTGCGTTCCTCTGGAGATCCCGGAGGCCCACACCATGCACCGAGGAAAGGCCACCAGGGAGGTTTTAGTGGGTCAAACCCCACATAACCGCCGCCTTCTCCCCAGAAGGTGGGGTATTTATAAGTAGTTTTTGAAGATTTCCTCTCCGTTAACAAAAAAAGGTATTAAGATACGATCTTCCGTATAGCATACCATGCATTTGTTAACTAACGGTTACGCTGTTATATATTTTCTCCTGAGGTCACATAAATACCATAACACTAACATATCCAACTGCTCTCTCCCCATGTCGAATGACCGCCGCCGGGACCGGCCTGAGACCAACAAAGACCACAATGACCCGATTGAATGACAATAGCCTACGACACGGACCAGTGCAGGCGCTCCCTATTTCCATCAACCGGTACTCCATACCGGTTACGAGGGGAATCGAATTTAAACTTTACCTGCCAACGTTTAATGCTTATTTCTATATGTACATGAAAACAAATGCCCGAATACGAACAATGTTTCGGACCTCCGTTACGATGGATATCGTACAAAATGTTATGTTTCACGGTTCTAAATATTTATACCTACTACCACAGATGATACAGAACTTTTCGTCGTGTCTGTCAATAGCGAATGGAATAAATATTTTTTAACATAAGAGGAGAAAACAAAACAAGTATTAAAATATAAAACAAAAACAAAAGACAGTAAAATTATCAAATTAAAAAACAAAGACTTGTACCGAAAACAGGTTGTCTCAGCATGTGCTCTTCTACTAATACGTAACTCAGCGCTGATTTTCAGTCAAAAAACCTTAATAACATATCAAAAGGCGGACGCTATTCGGTTGTGTGAATATGGATAAACATGTTATATACCTTTATATTTATATATATTATATTACTATAATTATAAAATAATTTATAATACTATATAATGTCTATGGCTGTCTATACAGCCGTCTAATTTTGACCATGGGATCCATAGAAAACCAAGTCTTAAATTTGCTTCAAGTTTGTGCGCTGCAAATGGACGAATAACTCAAAATCACACTAACGGATTTCGATTGTTAATTTTTTATTTGAAAAGATACTAGATTGGTTAAGTTCTCATTAGGTTTGTTTGTTGAGTGTTCGTAATATTCCTACATATTATACAATTACTATATAACAAAATTCGAAAATACAAAAACAAAAAGGAGGTCAGCGCATAACAGCTTTTAATGTTTGATTCAATTTAAATATTTAAGAAAATAAATATTATATTTTCTATGGATTAAAAATATAATATTTATATAGATATATACATATATATATATATATATATATATATATATATATATATATATATATATATATATATATATATATATATATATATATATATATATATATATATATATATATATATATATATATATATAATCATAAATCAATCAATAATCATCAATAAAAATATCACGACAAAGAGAAGGTAGTTGGATGCTTACTTCCATGGACTATCAACCTGTGGAAACAACTGTCACCAGTGGTGTCTTCCAACCAGTACGATTTGGGGATCTTCAAGAAAAGTTCTCCGTTCTCAAAGGTCGACAACGTACTTACATGTCCGGTGTTTTGGATTTTTACGGGAAACGGTGATCACTTAAGATCAGGTGAGCCAGCCGTAAGCTTGATTACCCCTTTTCATTTAAAAAAAATATGGAGGGATCTATAATATTTCGTAAATAAAAGAACGTCTACTTGTAAGCGACGTTATCTGTGAAATAGCAACCGACCGAGTCGTGGTTCGGCCCTCTCGGGCGCCCTCAAATCGGAATGCTTACGCGTAACATAGTAACCGTCCAAGCCGAGGTTACCTCTCACCGGGGAGACCCTTGTGTCGATTTACTAGCGATAGAGGTTCAGGCTAAGCGACCTAAGAGCTATGCCACCTCTCAACCCGGTGAACTAGTCAAGGCCAACTTCTCTCGCCAATCTGTGTAGTTTATCATTAAAAAAAAATCGTAATTTGAAGTTGGGTTTTGTTTTATTCATAAATATACTGAAATTAATTTGTATATATGATATATCTTTACAACATACTTCATATAAATAGTGTATGTTACAGATGTATTTAACCGTGTGAACATCCGCGCTATCGTCACGTAAGACGCATTCGACCATGCAACACATTATTAACCTACTTATAGAATAATTATACTGTGTCATGCTATCAATATGAAGAGCGCATGGACCGTTTTCGCTTGGAGCTGGTATTTTAATAAGTCCCGAACAATATACTTACGTACTCGTATATTTTTGCACCAAAATATATGTTGCTTTAAATATCTAAAATAAACTAAAGCTATTTAGCATTATAGAAGCGTCAATAGCCTAATGGTTTAGGGTGCGGCCTGCGAATCGTAAGGTCGTGGGTTCGAATCCACCATTCGACTATTGCCGTGAACCATGTCCTAGCACAAGCTTAAGCTTAGTTGGAATGGTTAACAAGATTGTTAGTAATATTTCTGAAAAAAAATTAAAGAAATATTGCTAGCTTTCCTTTAAAAAAAAATTATCTTCCAGCTAACTTTTATGCATGTAGGGATTAATTATACAATAAACATAATAATACGGTTCTGTGATTATACATTTAAAAGGATTTAGAATATGCAAATTATAAAATACTGTTTTATAGCAAGGGAATAACAGTGAAATGGTTAACCTTTTTTTTTTTTTTTTTGTTAACGGGGAGGAAATCTTCAGAAAGATACCCTGCCTTCTGGGGGGAAGGCGGCGGTTATGTGGGGTTTTTACCCACTAAAACCTCCCCGGTGGCCCTTCCTCGGTGCATGGTGAGGGGCTCCGGGATCTCCAGTGGAACGCACCGGAGCCCCTCTGCACTGTGCTCATAGAGAGCACTTCCCGGGGGAGGTTACTCCCTCCCCTGTGCCCTCGCAGTGCAAGGCGACACGGGCCAGCCGATGTCGCCTTCTTCCCGGGTCCACCTTGGCGGACGACAAAGGCCCCCACCCTTGTCGCCCAATGAACCCGAGGCCCCTTTTAGTCGCCTTCTACGACAGGCAGGGGATAACCTGCTTTATAAATTAATAATTGATTTTGATTTATTTACTCGCTTATACTTGAACTCACTTCAAAAAGGAGGAGGAGGTTCTCAATTTGTCTGTAAATTTTTTTTCTTTTTGTGACTCGTGACTTTCGACTGGGTTTCAACCAAAAAAAAAGTTTTTCCATTTATCTGACGGTCTAGCAACATGGTCAAATCAATATGGCGTCTATTACCGATCACAGCTTCGAACGTATCCTAATTTACCAATTTAAAGATTGCTAACCTAATAGACTGTATGTTGCTATGTGTTTATTACGACTTAAATGTATCAATTTATGTTTGTTTTGGCCTACTTTAAATTGTCCGTCACGGCCGACATAATAATGCGATTGTATGTTAATTTTTTGTACGGACGAAGGCACATCGTGCAGATCACCTGATGTTAAATGAACACCATATACAAACATTTTTGTTAATATATGTTACCTGTGATGTGGAGCGTCTATCCACTGTACTTACACTCTTTGGTGACAACGTTCTGTACATTAAAGTGGCTGTGCGATCTCATGTCCCATGGGAATTATCTCCCAATTTATATATATTAATTTTCTTTACTCCCAGGTTCACATTTACGCATCGGACAAGCATCTTTCCTCCATAAAAAGGATGTTTTTTTCTATTTCCTTCGTCTGACCAATCCTTTATTATTGATAATAGCAAGCATGATCGAAAATTGTAAAATTTATAGAGCGTAAACGTTTCAAGTACCCTAAGCTTAGCTGTTTATTAAGTGCTACAAAATACTATTTCGTCCTCACAAAAATATTACAAAGGAAATATAGCCATATTATAACATGAACTCGCCCGTTGTTAACAGAACCATGTCGTTGGTAAAAATTCCTGTTCTCTAGCAAACATTTGACTTCTCTGACTACAGTTAATGGACTAGCGCACTTAAATATAAAGCTAGACGAAACAAAGATCTGAAGGCGAGGATTTAAAATAACATTCGCAATGCAGACGCTGTTAATATTTGTTGAAATGGCATCATAACTGTAGCGTTAGGCGACGCCATCTTCTAACTAACACGCTTTTTTGTCCCCGCAATTTGCGTAGACGTGCAATGTCAATAGTGAATTGATAAAACATATATATGTAGCGGTATGTGATTAGTTTAAACACGTTAAACATTGACCACGTTGAGAACTCCAAGTTGACGTGATGTCACTTTTGAAGTACATTTTTTATACTGATGTAATATTACGTTTGAAGTGATCGACCGCAGTTTGGCCATTCCGTTTTACGAGCTACTGCACCCTTAAAATAGTAACAAAAAGATAACAACAATAATGTTTGAAACTTAAAAATCATCTTCTTCTTAAAGTGCCTCTCCGAATAGCGGAGGTTGCTAACCTTCAGTCAGTTTACAATATTTCTCTCCGTCTCTAAAGGCGAGATGGGTGGCACTCGTAATTCCGATCTACTATCTGATGTTACAAAGCTATGACTTCTGTAATAATTTGTAGGTCTTGTGGAATGAAATAGTCCAATAACTAATACATTTGCTTTATTCAGACTGCTTAACGTTGTACAAGGGATTATGTTAACGAATGCCGACACAACTTCGCGTCCTCACAATCTTTATATAAAATTAATTAGAAGTTATATTACAAAGAAGTTAGTTTGACGATCTACTAAATTATCAATTATGAATTAAAGATACAATAAAGTTCAGGTAAATCACTAAGGTATGTAGAAGTAGTTATTATGCATAACAATCGTTGGGTGTCATGTGTTGCTAGCTAACACAGAACAAAATTTATGCGGTAAATAGATTGTGAGTGTGTTTGTTTATGTTGTGTATTGGAATGAGTATCTGTAATTAGTATACTTAGTATTGCTAAATGGCAGAAATAGCTAAATGCATGAGATCTACGCAGAAGCTTAGTATGTTTAGGATCCGCAGTGGTGTGCTTTATTTTATCACGTGCTTTCTTTGGTCAGAATTGCTACTCTTTTCCGAATTTTTGTGTTTTATCAAATGCATGATGTAATAGTGAGCATTGTCTGAAACATGATAGCAAAGTGCACACTTTTCTGCTTCCCACAACATCGTAAATCTTCTATTCTAAGTGAACTTTAAACTATATGGCCTTGTGTATTTGTGAAGAGGATTCAGCTTGACACTTATTAAATTCATATCGTTTCATAACCGTATAGTATATTAAATTTGTTTTTAGTACACGTTAAGTACTGTCGGGTGTTCATTAAGTGGACAATAAGACGTGCAAATAATTTGGCAAGCAATCACTGCGCACGCCGCGCTTGCCTTTGATGCGTAACAAATTGCAACTTCGTACGGAAAGACATGCGGACAAATAACGAGCAGGAATTCACTGGCAGACCGTATATACGAGTAGAAATAACAACATCGCTTCGTCGAATACCTCGTCCATCGCGGCAGTATTAAAGTTATTATTATGAATAATGATATACATATAAATACGTGAATTTATATAGGCCTTGGAAAGATTCTCTTTTCATAGTAATAAATAGTTGAATAATAGTGAGGCAGTTGTTATATCACTAACCCGAAAATAAAGCAGGAGTATTATCTCCATTTACCTTAGTATATATATAGTTTAGTATTTATCGATATCGTGTACTTCTTCCATTGTGCCGAAAACGTAAAATTGATTTTTTCAAATGACTTCAAAAAAGGAGGTTCTCAATTCGACTGTTTCTTTGTTACCTCATATCATTCGACTGAGTAAACCGATTTTGATTTCAATTTGGTCTAATTTCGACAATGGCAACCATGAGAAAACCATATAACTGTTTAATTTTCATCGGGAATGTTTGCCACAAATAGACGAATAACTCAATACGACAACTTGTTTCCATGACTCATTTTTTATTGAAAAGTATGTACTTTAACAATAGTTTAATGAGTATTTGGTTATGTTCTGACTATTTTGAAGCGTCAATCGCCTAATGGTTTAGGGTACGGCCTGCGAATCGTAAGGTCGTGGGTTCGAATCCACCATTGGACTATTGCCGTGAACCATGTCCTAGCACAAGCTTAAGCTTAGTTGAAATGGTTAAGAAGATACTTCTGAAAAAAAAAAGAAATATTGCTAGCTTTCTTTTTTGAAAAAAAAAATCGTGATATTCCTAAGATAATTAATTATATTTCTAAGATGATTAATTAATTAGAATCTCATTTCTCATCTTTTTTATTGTCTATCATATCATCTTTTGTTAAATGAACTCAATATAATCTTTGATTCGTAGTGGAAAAATAAAAAAAAATATTTTTACGTGTCGTACATTAGTACGTGTCGGCCATCTTTAAAATTGTTTTACTTGCGGCGTTATTTTCACAAAGGTAAAATGAAGACGTTATGAATGAACGAGCATTCTTCGTCTTCCCATTCATTTTTGTCTCTCGTTAAATAAAGCGACAACTGACAATTATTTCAATGCGTCGTTGATTGTTAGGAAACAATGGATTCTTTTTACAGCGCCGTCTAGAACTTTTGGCGCCATGATAAGTTTTTTTTTTTCGCTGTCGGGCGCAAGTCATCTGAGTGCGACCGAGTGAATGTTACCTACCATTATATTTTTTATTTATGGTGGTATAAAAGTTTGTTATTATTAATCTTGCATTTATTTAGTATTATTTTTATAATTTAAACGTGTCTTATTAAATTATTATATATTTCTTAAGGGAGAACCGTATGTTTTATTGGGAATCTATTCTTAGTCTATTAAATAATTCCAACGTCATTGTTTCAAAACTAAAATAAAGGTTAATTTATATTTTTAATCTATTTAAAACATTTATTTATTACCTAAAATAATAAGATGTATTTTTAGATGCTAATGGAGTATTTTTTATATAATAAGGATATGTAATAAAATATCGGACATTTACCACACCTTATCATAACTAATTTAACTGAAAAATCCTGTTCCCTGTCAATGATTATGTACTCTTTGACAAATTTCTAATTTAATGCAGTAGATGGCGTTATACCGCGGGAAAGTTTTCTATGAATGTTCTTGTCTATAGAAATAGAAGAATGTGCCATTGTAATAAAGCTACAATCATAGACAAATTTGAATACTGCCAGTATGTTAAACATTAAAATGTGATCTAGACTGAAGATGATGCATGTTGTCCTCATTTTAGAAAAAAGAATAAAATTCCCCACCCTCTTGCGCACGTATTAAAAAGAAACTAACAGGGGTTAAAGCTGCTTGTGTGGTATAAAGAGAAATAAAAATAGGGACGGAGAGATGTATGTAGCATTCGAGACATGCAACAAATATGTTATGTATACGCTCCACTCTTTTCATTCTTTTAGTACTTGTTTAATCTGTGTGTAGGCACACATTTATCCTATCATCGGTAAAGAAAAAAGGAATATATGCATTACATTGTTTCTTCAATTTTTTAAAATCATAAATACAATAAATTATTAGTATATATTAATCACAATCGAACTGCGTCAAGGTAAAATTACTTTAACGACCAATACATCAATGAACGAAACATCGACAGATAGTTTTAGAAGATTACCATTGAGTCAAAATCATCTTTTATTACGTTTTATATTTGTTTATGCAAATTATTTTGTGTGCAAACTATAAATAGACTACGTACATATAACATTGTAAGCGAAACTACGTAGTTCGCTAACAATGAAATTTATTGCCTTCGCCCCTGAACGTGACTGTGAAATAATTCCTCAGTTATTTACAGATGACGTGATGATATTGGTCCTATAAATTACGGTCTTTTCATGTTAACGGATCAATAATTACCTATTTGCCCTTTAATTTAACGTTTGAACTTTAAAAGACTGTTGTTTGCAATCGTTCATGTTTGAAATTTGTTTGAAGACGATATTAAAACCTCAAATAATTAGTAAATAAAAAATTAGTTTAGAGTAATCAATAACTGCCTTTATCTGTGGTGTAGTCAATGGCTTCACTTATGTTTCGGTCTATGACCCGATCCGACATAAATTATGTCGGATTGGGAGTAGGGATTTTACGCTTATTATAAAAATAAATAGGCATACCCGACATAACTTGTATTTAGTATCCGAGTAAGGATGCAATAGACCAAGCCGTGGTCCGGCCCTCTTGAGCACCCTCGGAACGGAATACTTACGCGTAAAAATAACAGTACAAGCCGGGGAGGCCCTTGTGTCAAGTTACTGGCTAATAGAGATTCAGGCTAAGCGCAGGAGGGGCAGACGAGGTGCGTTTCTGAAACACGCGTCGTCTGCTCGTTTTAAATACGCAGTGTGCTGTGGCCCTAAGTTTGTGCTAGAAGATGGTACGTCAAAAGTCGAACGGTGAATTCGAACCTACGCACGTACATTGCGCAGACCGTATCGGGAGTAACAACACTGTAAGGAGTAACATTTTCTCAGTGTTACCATTCGCATTATCATCGATCGTTATCACGTCCACACTTACTGAGCACTGTGTTGTGAACGATCATCCTTTTTATCGAACTATAATTCGACTATATACGAATAAGGACAGCGGACCAGCCCGACCTACCAAATAGGGTAGTGTAAGATGCTTGAACTTGTCTCACATCCTTACGAGCGAAATAGCCGCGTTTATGGCATGATGCGACTTCTTCTGTTGCGTACGTAATAGGGCGTCGTGACTTAATATTAGATAGCAATTATATTTACGAGTAAAAACAAACGGACTTCAAATCGAATCAACCGTTAAACGCGTAATACGCGTGAACGTCCTTTTTGTACTTTCGAATTATCGTAAGAATATTATGAAATAAAATGTATCAGGACCTAACCAATATTTTATCTAACTACTCTTAAAGTACAACCATTCTAATAAAAATTGAATAATCGGTTGCTATTGAGTTATTCGTTCATTTGTCGAAACACAAATTTAAGACATATGGTTTTCTTCTGGACGCCATTGTCAGAATAGGACCTAATTTAAATGGGAAGCACCAGCTTTCAAACAAAAAAAAATCAAAATCGGTTAAACGTAATAAAAAATACAGACGAATTGAGAACTTCTCTCTTTTTGAAGTCTGTTGAAAACTACGTACAAACGCTCCTTATTTCCAAATAATTAGAGATATTTTATTATTTCCAAATAAGTTCTGTCGTGTACATTCTCTTTTTTTTATACACATTTGTACTCTTTACTCTTATGTTGTACTTAGTATTGGATTGTCATAAACCTACAAATATCTCAATAGCAAACATTTGTTTATATATATATATTTCCCTGATATTTATGGGATCTCACTGGTATTAGTCTTTCAAACAAAAAAGATCCGGTCTAAAAATGTCGGCACTATGGCGGCACGATTACAAAAAAAATATGCAAAGAAATCAGACGACTTGACAAACCCTCCCTTTTCAACCGACTTCGAAAAAGGAGCAGGTTATCTGTATTTTTAATGTTCTTATAACTTTCAACTGGGTGAACCAATTTTTCCATTTGATTCAGTTCTGAAAATAGCATCATCCTGAGAAAACCATATAAGTTTTAAATTTGCGTCCAGTATGTGCGCGACAAATGGACGAATAACTCAATATCACGCCAATAGATGTCGTTGATTAAATTTTTTTGGAAAAGATCTACTTCAAAGGTAGTCTGGTTAGGATTTGATTAATTCTATTGCGTAATTTTCCTATATATATTTAATGTCCAATATAAATATATATAGTTAAAGTTCTGTAAGTTAGAAATTTAAATGCTTGAATAATTTTCGAAAACGTTTCCTGTCTCGTAAATTGCTTAACCGTACATGCATTATTACAGTGGTCAAGAGCGTATCGGACACGCTTCACATTAGGGTTCCGTACTCGATGTTATCTATTTTAAACTAAGTTCCCACTCCATTGTTGTATCCACTTGTTAAAACCTTAATCGTTGTTCAAATATTCACTACAGTAACATATAAATTAGGACTGAATTAATGTATAGTTGGCTTCATAGTCTAGTTGTTAGGATGCTTCGTTGGCGAGGGTTTTTTAAATTTTGGTTTGATTCCAAATACTTAATGGCAATATAGCCATGAGCAAAAATAAAGGGTCGGTTAAGAAAGGTAAAGACAAGCACAGCCCTGTTGTTCTGGGGTCTCAAGAATAAGACTACGGTATCCCCTGCCTGTCGTACAAGGCGACTAAAAGGGGCCTCGGATTCATTGGGCGACAAGGGTGGGGGCCTGCGTCGTCCTCCAAAGTGGACCCGGGAAGAAGGCGACATCGGCTTGCCCGTATCGTCTTGCGCTGCGAGGGCACAGAGGGGGAGGGAGTAACCTCCTCCCGGGACGTGCTCTCCTTGAGTACAGTGCAGAGGGGCTCCGGTGCGTTCCACGTTGAGATCCCGGAGCCCCTCGTCATGCACCGAGGAAAGGGCCACCGGGGAGGTTTTAGTGGGTAAGAATCCCACATAACAGCCGCCTTCCCCCCAGAAGGCGGGGTATCTTTCTGAAGATTTCCTCCCAGTCAACAAAAAAAAAAGATAAAGACAAGCAAAAATATTTTATTTTATTTTAAGAATATTTAATTGCCTATCATATTTCAGTTAGCTAGCGTCTTTATCTTCCGAGATTTTCAAACTTTCATAACCGACCTCTTATTTCGACCCTTTATTTTTATTAGCGAGTGTATATTTGTCATAGCACATTTCCCCTCAATCCTATCCTATTGCTCAATTAATCGAGAATGTGTGGACCCGTGTTAATTGATATTGACAACTTGACTTTGTAATCGATACGTAATGTCAAATCCACGACCGATCATAATCAAATGCTAAGCAATTAAAGTGTTACCACTTACATTTAGGCATGAATCCGTACCTGTCGCTTCCAGACTTTTCTTTCTGCTGAGTTTTTTTTTGACTTACTACAAAAAAAACAATTCAATTCATCTATTGTTTTTATAGTGAGTTCCGTCATTAAATTTTTTTGTTTGAATGAGATTGGTTTTAGTAGATCTCTTATGAAGTCATAGGACCTTGATTTCTGAAGATATACCAAGTAAGTCGTGAAATTGTATTTAAGGATGATTTTTGTTTGATACATTGGTAGGTTTATGACAATCTATAGATAATTATTCCGAAACGTTAGAGTGTTCGCGCGTAGCAACCGTCACGTTTCATTGGTTTTGAGATCGCTTTTTGTGTTAAATCGTCAATATACTGGTATAATAAATCGAATTGACCAATTATGATAATTGAAAAAACGAATGCGGAATATTTTTTAAAAGGATTTTTTTGATTATTTTTTTAAAGGAATGCTGGCGATACCTATTTTTAAATATTAGTTACACTCTTGTCAATCGTTCCAACTAAGCTTAAGCTTGTGCTTGGAGATGGTTCATGTCAACAGTCGAATGTTGGATTTGAACCTACGACCTTATCTTTCGCAGACCGTACACTATAACCATAAGGCTATTGACACTCCAAAAATTATAATTCAATTCGAATGTTTTGTATCATTGCTTACATGTATTACTCAATCTTATCTGAAAACAAAGTTGCAGTTCCTCTATAATAACTTAGTTAAATGTATATTAAACAAAACCATATAAACACATACGTGACAGCATTACTGGCAAAGTTATGGCCGTTTCCCCTGGCTGCGTTTTATACTTGGAGAGCGTTGGATCCATCTAGAGCTGGCGTGTAATGGAAAACCGATGTACTTGCTCTAACATCTCTTAAACGAGACGGGAGTAAACTTAACCTTTTATGTATTGTTGAAAAAGTGGCACTCAACCTAATAAGGCCTCTTGTGTTTATATGCGACGGTTCTGATGGATGTCATTTGTTTTGTTTCCATATTATAGTTGTTGCGGGGAAAATATATTCTCTGTTTTGTTTTCTGCTGTAAAAATTTTTTCAACATAACTTCGCTATTAAAATAGCTTATTCAATTACTGGCCTATCTTTTATTGATCATTAAAAAAGAAGTCTAACTTTCATCGTCAGTCATCAGCCTGTATTAAATGACTGCTGCAAATAGGAAGTTCTCAATCGCCACTAAATTCTTCTCCGGCCTATGCGCGGCCTCCATTCAAAGACTTTTCACCTCTATCTGCCGTCACAGACATGTCAGATGTGGTAGTTTCACTATATAAAAAAATTATTACAATGACACAAAGACAATTAGATCCATTTTTTACAATAATTGTTGAGCCTCTTTGTGTTGTGTGTGTCGTCAATTAGACAGTGAAAATTTACGTAAAAACCGACTTAAACAATGCGTAAAGTGATACAATGGCGAAACCGAATATTTTGCCTATTAATGCAAGCCTGAGGATGTTATTTCTGTACAAAGAGCTACATTGAAGTTCGCAGAAGCGCAGGTGAGCTGTAATTCGATCATTTCAATCATCAATTGTGGCGTGTACTTACGGGGAAATTATAAAGATGTAAAGTAAACACATCGGTAATTCGACGGTAATCGTGAAATCATGTTATAGAAGTTCTTTGTATAAAACGACGATATTTGACTAACCTTTTTTTTTGGTAACGGGAAGGAAATCTTCAAAAATATACTCCGTCTTCTGGGGAGAAGGCGGCGGTTATGTGGGGTTTTTACCCACTAAAACCTCCCTGGTGGCTCTTCCTCGGTGCATGACGAGGGGCTCCGGGACCTCTAGAGGAACGCACCGGAGCCCCTCTGCACTGTGCTCAAGGAGAGCACCTCCCCTAGGTTACTCCCTCCCCCCCTGTGCCTTCGCAGTGCAAGGCGACACGGGCCAGCCGATGTCGCCTTCTTCCCGGGTACACCTTGGCAGACGACAAAGGCCCCCACCCTTGTCGCCCAGTTAACCCTTTTAGTCGCCTTCTACGACAGGGAGGGGATATCGTAGTCTTATTCTTGCAAAGTACGCTAGCAACCCGAATTCGATCCCCGGTACCAGCACCAATAAAGGCTCTCGACGGTGAAAGAAAACATCGTGAGGAAACTGACATGTCTTACAAAATTTTCCTAAGGCCGTAACTTTTACTTTTTAACTAATAAACATATTACAATACACAATGTTTTATAGCACAAAGATAGTGTAATATTTAAACATTTTTTTACAACCGAGTTTCCAGGCCGCATGGAAACATAAGTATTGTAACGTCTTTCTAGAGCAGAGTCATGCAAAAAAAAACTTTGAAAGAACGTTCCCAGCATTGTTTTAAAATAAAAGCTCATTTAGAGTTTAATTAAAACGAAATCGTTCAGTTTTATTCTCCTAATGTAATTGTGTTCGTAAAAATAGTGAAAATAAATCAAATGAAATAAAACTTAAAAGAAAACTGCGACAAAAATGAACGATAATAATAATCTATAGTTAATTTTATTGGTTAATAAGTTGGTGTATTAGTTTTAATGGATGATTTTTTTTTGAAGGCGGGTGCTTCCCGTGGGGTCCCATTTCATTTGGTCCAATTGTGACAATGGTATCCATAAGAAAACCAGTCTTAGATTTAATAAAAGTTTAAAATTTGCATTAAGTATGTGCGTGACAAATGGGCGATTAACTCAATAATCGATTTCGATGTTTCATTATTTATTGAACATAATGTACTTTAGAGGTAGTTTGACTAGGTACTAATTAATTTTCTTTTGTAATATTATATAATATTACGATGTATAAATATTATTGCTATTGCGTGTAATATAACGTTTGATTTTATTTTAATTCGGTTTTTGGTTTTTGTTTTTGGTTTTTGTTATCTATGGTGATAGGTAGAAATTATTAGCAAATGATTTTTTTGTACTTAAAAACCAAAAACGGCAATTCGTCGGTACAAATCGACTGTGATTCGAACCAGCGGCCATTATATCGTAAATCGAACCGCTTAGCCACTAGGCTTTCATTCAGAAGTTTTATCTAATAACGGTAAACGAAAGTTTTATTCCAATATTTAGGAATTGCATTGGTGCAGATATATATGGAGAAAGATTTAAAGCGAGTCCACACGCGCGGCGTTCACAATGCATCGTTTGTTTGTCGACTGTCCTACAGTAGCGGGGATTTATGCCAAGTGGTAGCTTTTGTCTTCAAGCTCACATTTTTACTTGTTAACGAAGTTTCTTTGTCGACTAGCTTATACTGTATTTACTTAAGATTTCTTTTTAACGCTCTTTCTGAATAATTATGTAGAGTTTATATAAAAAGTTAGTGTTATGTACGTTGTACATGTCCCACTGTTGGGCAGCCTTCTCTCTAAAGTGAGTATATTGCATAGTCCAAAGGTTCGCTGACTAACAGAATAAACATTTAATCGACACAAAAGGAATACATAACCAGTATAAACATGTGAAACAAAAACAAAGAAAATAAAATTATCAAAAATAGAAAAAAGTGCCAAAAAGTAGTGAGATCAGCATGTGATGTGCAGCAAGCATGTAACTGATCGCTGTTTTTCAGCCAAAAAAATAATAAAAAATCCTATCTAAAGGCGACGTTATTCGGTTGAGTGTGAATATTTCAAGTACAATGATCATATATGTATATTTATAGGTTCAAATACAACGTTAATACAAAAGACACTTTTATAACATTCAATAATTAAAAAAAAAACACAACCGCACATTAATCAAATTTGTACACAAAATGGGGGCTGTCTACACACGGGACAAGTAAGTTACAATGGAAGTTGAAATAACTAAATGGCTCACGACACCGCCGTGTATAGAGAGATCTAACCGTCACGACGACTGACAAGCAAATGTGTCCTGTGACAGATCACCGTTCCTAATGTATCCGA
The DNA here is from genome assembly GCA_029286785.1 of Meandrusa payeni. Classification (NCBI taxonomy): domain Eukaryota; kingdom Metazoa; phylum Arthropoda; class Insecta; order Lepidoptera; family Papilionidae; genus Meandrusa; species Meandrusa payeni. The sequence continues at coordinate 10,956,176 of JAGSMX010000024.1, read as the reverse complement.
ATTCCTTGTTTGACATTTTGCTAATAATATTATATATAATCACATTTCAATAAAAAGAAATGGCGATACCCGTTGTCGAACGACGGATATCTTGACATGAATCTTCTCTTAATCCGAAGATTCTTTGTCAAAAAAACACTTTTAGCGAAAAGTAATTAGGGATTAAGGAATTATTTTTTCTCTTTATTTGGGACAATAAACAATAGCACAATTGATATTATAAAAGACATAACAGGAAATAAAATATGTAACTGCACTACCAACAACATTATACGCAAATTATAATCATTATTATTTTAACGTGCAACACTTGAAAAACAAAAACACTATCAACAAAATTTCGAGAAAGAAGAAAGAAGAAGAATACGGAAATAAAGCAACTAATAAATACTTATTAACTAAATAAGCTGTCTTTAATACACTTTCTAAATTTAGTAGTAGGCAATTAAATTTTTATTATGCGATTAATATTTTCAGAGGAATTTATACGTATGCTATAGTAAATAAAATTCTGACATTATAGTGCTTCTTAAACTGCATTACTGATATTTACATGGCATTGCGTATAAACACAAAAAAATTCTTAGAATAAGAATTAGAAGCCGTATAAAGAAATATAACATACTTAAATAAGCGTAGTTGTAGTGCCAACTTAATACATAAACAGAGAACGCATTCCATTGCTAATGTATTTTATTAACAGCCAGTAGTTACCAGTAATAGACGGAGGACACGCAAGAAAAAACACAATCATACTTTGAAATAGGTTACAAAAAATAAAAAAAAATCGAATAAATAACCTTCTTCTTTTATTGAGCTGTCTAAAATAGAATCAAATCTATTAGTCGGAAAGCAATAAAATCATAAAATAATAAAGCAATCTTCTATTATTTTTTTAATGACGAACTACACGTATTGGCCAGAGAAGCTGGCCTTGACTGCTTCACCGGATTGAGAGGTGGCATAGCTCTTAGGTCGCTTAGCCTGAACCTCTATTGCTAGTAACTCGACACAAGGTTCCCCCGGTGAGGGTTGGACGGTTACTATGTTACGCGTAAGCATTCCGATCCGAAAGCGCCCGAGAGGGCCGAACGACTCGGTCGGTTGCCATTTCACGGATAATCTAAGAGACATTCAAAAGCTAAACTAACTTTGAGTGCCATTTAGGGAAGCGTTGGCGCTGGGAGAAGAAGTGGCCGAAGACACTCCAGCAACACTCCTAACATCTAAGGAGTGGGACAATCTTCTATTAATAAAAGAGAAAGTGAGTGGGTATGTTACATATAGGCTCCGAAACGGCTGGACCGATTTCAATGCAACTTAAAGGGAATCTTCACATTGACCTGGCGAGTAATACGTTGCGTCCCCTAGCCGGCAAAAAACGTCCGTAATTATTTTTAATATAAATTTATAAATCATTGTAAACAAAATAAAGGTGTTAAGATAATTTTGTAAAGTAGATTTTTTGATTTTTATCGACAAAATATCCTAATAAAAATGTATACCCGAATCATTAAAAAAACACTAAAACTATTTTTTTTTACCCACCCCTATCATGTTCTACACTGAAACATCATGTATTTAAACAGATTTGTTCCACCTCCAGCGAAAAAAAAACTATACACGTAATCGTTTCTTCATCAGAAGTTTGCACAATTACAATGACAACTTCTGCAACGCGGAGGACTTAACTTCAGAAGTGGATATTTTAGCAACTCGTTTATTAGGTTTAGAACTTTAACTGTTGGTCGATAAAAACTTGCAAAAAAATATTTGATGTCACATATACACAAAAAGGATCGATGCATTCGAGATGTGGTGCTGGAGGCGTATGTTAAGGATACCCTGGACTGCGAAACGCACCAATGCATCTATCCTAAGCCAACTACAAATTAAGACTCGTTTGTCTACCATATGCCGACAACGAATCCTGGCGTATTTCGGACACACAATGCGCAGAGGCGACGAAAGTCTAGATAAACTGATCGTAGTTGGGAACACCGCAGGAAAAAGATCTCGCGGCCGGTCACCAACAAGGTGGTCCGATCAGGTTAAAGACTCGTCGTCCTCCCAATTTTACAGTGCTGTAAGAGACGCGTTGGACAGAAGCCGGTGGAGGCAAATTATCCACTCCAGGTGCAACCCTGATGGTGACCACGGTCCTCAGACATGAGGGACCGAAACTAGAGAGAGAGATACATAAAAAAATATTATTTATACCTTGAATAGACCTTGACATTAATTTTTATTTTAATAAGTTAATTTATTAAATTAAAATAAGACATTATTTTTTATATTAAGGGACCTCGTTCCTATCTGGTGTGTGGACACCACATGATATTTCTAAATATAACATGGATTAATTGTTTTTTGATTCTCTATTTATATCATTTTTTAGTACCACAAAGTTGTGTGACCTCGACGTGTTGAGAGTGCGAAGCACAACCTCAATCGCTTCGCGTTATAAGGGGGGCAATTATTAAACTTTTTCACGAAATACTGGCGAAAATCTCTCTAAATATTTATTTTTCGCAGCGGGAGACGCGAGGTAGTTCTTTTTTGCGAGATCGCTCCTATGAATGGAAGGCTGGCTCGAGTGTAAATACGTGGCTTTGAATCTCGAACTTTTGAATATATGAAAAGATTTACGAATGCATCTAGTTTGGAGAGATATATTGAAAAATCTCCAGACGGAAAACACAACACCATATGAACCAAATGTGATTGCCTAGATAGTATTATATATTATATCTATTAGATGCGTTCGACTTACTAAAAATCCTAGTTGCCTTCTAATTTTTTCGGTTTCTTATCAGCAAAAGTCAAAACAGTTATTTATAATAAAAACGATGTCATTACGGTAAATGAAGCGTTTACGAATCGTTTAGAATATATCGTTTAATACTTTAGTATTTGGTTCAGGTTTCAATAAATTTTAAATTAAAGCAAACACGCGAAACTACTGCGTATTAGTAGAATATGTTTCGTTCTCGTTTCTTCGGAAATATTCGCTTCATTTCTTTAGAAACATGTCCGTTTCTCCAGCGAGCACTTAGCTGATCAGCGCTTCAAGTAACTATTAACTATTTCATTACTTAAGTTGCTTCTGAACGTGTTAAATATTTATAGACATACTAGTGTACCCAGCCCGCTTCGCTGGGCTAGATTTTGCTTTATTTTATTTAAACAATAAACTTACATCATTAAATATTTAATTAAACTCTCACAATATAATAAATTATTCATATCTCTCCGTATTAATTCTCTTGTCGAGCGGGTGAAGATCACTTCACGTATTATCATTACCTTGTAAACGGATACATTAGCGGCGCTATAACTTACCTTGAATACTTCAAATCCTTAATTAATATCTTTACTATACTTCAGTATACTTTATTATTCTTCAATATATTTCATTTTACTTCAATATGGTTCGTAATGACATAAATATATACAACACATGTGTTAATACATATTTGGGTTATAAAACAATAGAATATCATCATAGTAAATAACAGCTGTATTTAACAGTTCAAAAAGAAGAGTGCTCTGATCGTTACCAAGCTTTAAACAGGATTACTCGCCAGGTCAATCTGAAGATTCCCTTTATTTAAATCGGTCCAGCCGTTTCGGAGCCTATATGGAACAATAAAATACCCACACATTTTCCTTTTTATATATATATAGATGATTCTTAAGTTCTATTGTTTTTGTTGTATAGAACTGATTGGTAGAAAATCGAGTTCGTGTTACCGATATGTCATTTTAAGCACTTTGTTAACATTGTAAATAATATTTTATTAAACAATTTTTTTTATACTTATTTTCTTCTTTTTCCTTCCTTTTACATAATTAGTAAGTCATAGAATTAATTTCCTATAAAAAATGAGGCGTGCTCTTTTGGATTTTCTCAACTTTTTATTTTATTTTTAGTAAGCCAGAAGGAGTAATGGCCGAAAGGACCACAACTTAACGTTATCAGGTACATTCGCTCGCTTCGCTTCCATGTTACGTAGTGCCGTTATGCAAATCAGTTGAGCCTACAAACACGTACCCTGTAAATAGATAAGTTAATTTCCCCTGATCCTATCGTGCGGATGTCTCATGAAATACGGTAAATTTTAAGCAAACAATGCCGGTGTTACAAACGTAGGTATTAGAACAGATTTACTCCTTTAAGAGGCATGATTCACCTTCAGCCTGTAGCAATATGTGCTTTTTTAATAATTTCTAAGCAAGTGCTTGACTACGATCCCACCTGATGTTAAGTGGAAAAGCAGTCCTGGATGGTAAGGCGCACTAGCTTAGTAAATGCCTATTCACTCTACTCTTGAAAATACCCACGTTGTAATCGGAAGGAAAGACAGACGCGGGCAAACTATTCCAGTCCTTTGCTGTACGAAGAATGAAAGACGAAGTTGTTGTTTGAAGCGTCAATAGCCTAATGGTTTAGGGCACGGTCTGCGAATCGTAGGGTCGAATCCACCATTCGACTATTGACGTGACCATTTAGCACAAGCTTAAGCTTAGTTGAAATGGGTAACAAGAATGATAGTAATATTTCTGAAAAAAAAATTGTTAGTTTTCTTTAAAAAAAAAATTACTGTAAATAGACTGTCCATCACATGTGCTCATTCGTTTTCCGCATGCAGCGGATTCCGTCATTATAACGTCTGGTGCATATAGAGGAAGGTCACCTCTCCTCGTTGCCATTTTAACTTGAGAGATATTTCAATTACTTTGTTCTCCGTGTTCTGAATGTGTCCAAAGGGTAATTCTGAACAGATTGTATTTTTATTTGCTCGCTGTGAGACATTCAGCTTTCGGACGAGCTCTACGGTTTCAATTCAACTTGGACCGTAGGGTTTGTTCTGGTTACAAACTTGAGCTATGATACCATCTGAACGCAATTGATGATTGCATTTGTTGCCAAAATTCACATGCATGTAGTAAACATACATATGATTATGGTAAATAAACGTTACGGTACATTTACCAAAATATTGGTTTTTATTAATTTCTAAGCAAGTGCTTGACTACGATCCCACCTGATGTTAAGTGGAAAAGCAGTCCTGATGGTAAGGCGCACTAGCTTAGTAAATGCCTATTCACTCTACTCTTGAAAATACCCACATTGTAAACGGAAGGAAAGACAGACGCGGGCAAACTATTCCAGTCCTTTGCTGTACGAAGAATGAAAGACGAAGTTGTTGTTTGAAGCGTCAATAGCCTAATGGTTTAGGGCACGGTCTGCGAATCGTAGGGTCGAATCCACCATTCAACTATTGACGTGACCATTTAGGACAAGTTTAAGCTAGCTAGCTTAGTTGAAATGGGTAACAAGAATGATAGTAATATTTCTGAAAAAAAAAATTGCTAGTTTTCTTTAAAAAAAAATTACTGTTAATAGACTGTCCATCACATGTACTCATTCGCCTACCGCATGCAGCGGATTCCGCCCATCCTTATAACGTCTTGCAGGTGCATATAGAGGAAGGTCACCTCTCCTCGTTGCCATTTTAACTTGAGAGATATTTCAATTACTTTGTTCTCCGTGTTCTGAATGTGTCCCATAGGGAAATTCTGAACAGATTGTATTTTAATTTGCTCGCTGTGAGACTTTCAGCTTTCGGACGAGCTCTACGGTTTCAATTCAACTTGGACCGTACGGTTTGTTCTGGTTACAAACTTGAGCTATGATACCATCTGAACGCAATTGATAATTGCATTTGTTGCCAAAATTCACATGCATGTAGTAAACATACATATGATTATGGTAAATAAACATTACGGTACATTTACCAAAATATTGGTTTTTTACAATTTTTGTTTGTCAGTTCCGGTTAATCTCTGGAACGACTGGATCGATTTTGCCCTTACCTGCACTGACATTAGCTGATGTAATAGGGAGTTAGGATACTATTATTTTAGAAAAAATCTAAAATAATCAATAACAAATAAATAAAATCATGAAATATTGCATACATACATGGTAACACCGCGGGACGCATCTAGTTAAAAATAATAACAAAATGCCATGTGAACTAAACGGTAAATAGAAACAAAATATAGTAAATGTCACGTTAAATATTTGGCGACGAAATGTCGACAAGATATTAAATGTTCGTCTACCCTTAGGGAACCTTGAGGGGTTTCCAAACAACGGTTCTCCCTTGCACGCGAAATTTAAGCGCGATTTGTGTCGGCCCATCGGAGCTTCACTATATTGGTTTTAGGAATATCAAATTGCCTCGTATGTATCACAACATATCGTCTCTCCCCCCTGCCGTCAGAGATTTACGTTTCGTTTTATGATTCCGCTCAATTGAAACAAACAAAAGAAACTGAATTGTTTTCGCTCTTGGAAGCGACGGTGAAATATGTCGAAGTGTTCGTGATGTGTCTTAGTTTCCTATCAATTATTCATACATGTTCACAGTTTATGCGGTGGACCTTATTAACATCTTTCTTCGCGCATGCGAATTGTTGTGAGTTTGAGAAAGCATTAGGATGACTGTATACGGAATGTTGCTTATGAGTGGGAACAAATACCCATTTGATTTCAAATTAATTGAATCAAACACTACTAGGGGCGGAAGCTCTCATTTATTTCCAAAGGTTATAATTAATATGTATATTACGAAGTTCTGGTGTATATCATATTAGATTATACATATTAGGTATATTTATCTATAGTAGATTATATTAACTTTCTTCTTCCACGTTTATACTTACTCGTAATTACACACATTTGTTTGTGCACTTTAGAAGCATTGACGTGAACCATCTCCTTAACTAAAGTATAGTTGGAAGTAGTTCAGCCCTGTAGTTCTGGGCTCTCAAGAATAAGACTACGGTATCCCCTGCCTGTCGTAGAAGGCGACTAAAAGAGGCCGGGGGGGGGGGAATAACCTTCCCCCCCCCGGGACGTGCTCTCCTTGAGCACAGTGCAGAGAGGCTCCGGTGCGTTCATCTGAAGATCCCGGAGCCCCTCGTCGTGCACTGAGGAAAGGGCCACCGGGGAGGTTTTAGTGAGTAAAAACCCCACATAACCGCCTCCTTCCATAAAAAATAAAAGTATAGTTGGAATGGTTAACAATAATGTAATAGCAGAAAAAATATTGCTAGCAATCTTTTTATAAAAAAAAAATTAAAGTGAACTTGCATAGTCTTAGATTGTCATAAACCTACCGTACCAAATGTGCATTTTCATTTCATTACCTGCTAAGTAGTTATAAATGTTTGAGCACTACGTCGAATAGGGTAGATGAAATATTACATTACGTAAACCTTAAAATTTTGATTTATATTTAGTTGAATGTTACAAATAGAAATTAAACTTAGTTTACTAAATTTATCGTTGCTTAGTTAAGATTTTAAATTCCTAGCGTTTCGAGCGCATTAGTGTCATGGTCACGAGGGCAATTACATAAAACAATATTCAACTCAAGAAAATAAATTTAATAGATAAAATAAATCAAATTGTATAATACCTATATTTTGTACCTATAGTTGAAGACAACAAGCATAAGGCTCACTTGTTGTTAAGCGATCGAACATCTACTATATGAATAGAAGGCAAGTTCTTTTTTGACGAATTTAGACAAATTAGCCAGAGAGAGTTTTACTGCTTCATCGGATTGAGAGGTGGCATAGCTATTAAATCGCTTAGCTTGCACCTCTATTTGTAATAACTCGACCCAAGGGGACAGGGCCGAAGAAAGTTAGTTTTCTATTTTGAGAAGTTAGGCCGTGGACACCTCACTTAGAAGGCGACAATGTAACTCCCTTCAAGCTATCGTCCGAGGTAAGTACTTTCCCGTTTGTCAAAGATCAGAACTGTTGTCTTCCCTATTTAAATAAACCTGTGAATTGCATCTTGAACACTGAATTTTTATAAACTAAATAGGTATAGTATCAATATGCGTTTATATATAGTATCATTACGATATATAGTATCGTATTATATATAGTAACGATACGTATAGTATCAGTTTGCGTATACAATCATCCTGTAAGCAAATAAGTAGATACTTTTACAGCTGTTACAATAAGTAACGATGTTTTAATTTCGCTTCCAGTTGTATTCAGCTTTAATTGTAATTGCATATTCAACGACAGACATCTTTTTTTACATGTTAGTAGAGTAACAAGTCTCCGTCATTATGGGTGCGTTTCCATTGAAGCGTAAGATAAGACATGCAGTAATGGACTTATCAGATTATTTAAAATGCTTTGTTTGCTTCAGTCAACAGCCATATGATAGTAATGGCAGATACTTAAAATTACAAAGGTAACATTAAACGAGGGTGAGGTAAGCTATCAGATATATATCATGGAAAATGAAGTTGATATTGATAAAACTTGACTCAAAAGGCATCGATGACACATATAATAATAATAATAGTTCTTTAATTTACTTTCACAAAGGTTACAATTGAAAATTACATTATATTTCCCCTTAGATGCTAGGAGCGTTGCTGGAGTTTCTTCGGCCACTTCTCCCAGCACCAACGCTTCCCGAAGTGGCACTCAAAGTTAGTTTAGTCAGTCAGTCAGTCGAGTCATCTACAAGGTTCACAGGAACCTCGCAGGTACGGGCCTCGGGGTGTTACCCCATTACCCGGGTTATCAGCGCAGGGGCGACTGCTCCCTGGTCTTGGGTACCGTTCTAACACGGATTTTTTAGGTATAACTATTTTTACGTCGTGGCTAATCCCTCAAGCGTCAGCCGCGACGAATCTAACTCTACGCCCTCTCGACCTCTCGGTCTCGATTGAGACGGAGGTCGAGGGAAACCTATGAGTTCAAAATTTCCTAGAATAGGGAAATTTGAACCTGACGCACGTCGGGAGGACGCGCGTGTTGCGGGGCGAACCCGCGCAGGTGTTCGTGCGGACCGTTGTCCGCGCGGTCGAATAGGTTACGAGCTAGTCTCGTGACAAATTCGTGGATCGATTCGATGCCTAAATCGCGTTGTATTACGTCATTTCTGACGTAACGCCCCGCGTTTAGGATCATCCTGAGGGTAATGTTTTGTTGTGCTTGGATGCGAGTCCTTGCACTGTTGCATGTTAGTCCGTACCACGCTGCAGCGGCATACGTCAATCGTGTACGAATGTAAGCCTTGTAGACGGAGAGTTTAGCTCGGACGGGCAAGTGAGATGCCAATACTGGTCTCAATACCGCTCGCAGCTCTGGCGCTTTGAATCATACGATTCACCTGAGGGGCCATTGATAGCTTGCGATCGATCTTGCATCCGAGATAGACTACATCCGACTGCCAAGGTATTACCTGTCCACGAAGACGCAGTCGCTGGGAATCTGCGCCGTAATTGGACGTTAGCGCCGCCGTCCTACCGACGTTGACGGCGATACGCCAATTGTCCAACCAGCGCGGTAGGGCGTCGAGCGCACTCTGTAACCGTTTTACAGCGTTTCAAAGTTAGTTTAACTTTTCGAATGTCCCTTAGATTATCCGTGAATTAGCTACCGACCGAGTCGTGGTTCGGCCCTATCCGGCGCCCTCGGATCAGAATGCTTACGCGTAACATAGTAACCGTCCAAGACGAGGTTACCCCTCACCGGGGGGACCCTTGTGTCGAGGCCAGGTTCTCTGGCCAATCTGTGTAGTTCGTCATTAAAAAAAAACCATTATATTACACATTGCATAAGCATCTTTGTGAAAGACTGGCATTTGCACTAGGTTCCCCTGTCAGTCAGATTACCAGTCCCTCAGCCGTACGTATTACTTATTTCAATTATATGTGTGAAAGACAATTTTTTGTTTGAGCATGTGGCAATTAAGTGATTAAATAAAATGAAATTAGTTACTTGTAGATAGACATAAAATTAAAATGGTGTTGCGTTGATTTTTATTTACAATTGAACATTTAAGAATGTTATAATTTTAGGTTTTGTGGAATGAAAAAGTCCAATAACTAGTACACTCGCTTTATTGAGACAGCGTAACGTTGTACAAAGAATTTTTTTAACGAATGCTGTGACAACTGCGCGTCCTCGCCACCTTTTTACAAAAAATTAACGTTAAAGTTATTGTTTAGAATGCCAAGTTAATGAACAACTAAATTATTGATTATGAATTAAAGATACAATAAGGTTCAGGTAAATCACTATGATATCATTGGTGGTAGTTATTATGCATAACAATCGCTGGGTGCCATGTGTTGCCAGCTAACAAGAATTAGGCAATTATATTTAATAAGTTTTTAGTAGCAACATAGTCAAGATTCTATAACCAAGCTGACAGTTCCAATTAGCATTTATATTTCGAATACGAATGTTTACTTATTTTTTTATTTATTTAAATATGGATTAAGCTCTATGAAAATCACATAGAGTTTTTTTTTAGGAAAAGTGGCGTAAGCTCGTTACGGATGATTTTATGTGATTACTTTCGTCCATGAACAGCCATATAACTGAAAGGACGTTGTGCGTTGTCAGCCTTTAAGAATGAAGTTGGATCGCTTCTTGAAGGTCCCCAAATCATATAGATTCGGAAACACCGCTGGTGAGAGTTGATTCCATAAGTTAATAGTACGTGAAAGAAAGTTACGCAAAAAACGTAACTGGCAGCTTCAATTTTAAAGGAATTTGAGAGGTGGCACAGTTCTTGAATCGTTTAGCCTAGATCTCTTTCGGTTTTGGCGATTACTCTAATCGCTTACACATTCCGATTTGAGGACGTTAGCTTTTATATTATCGATGGCTATCATTTTATATGGCTAGTTAGCTAAAGCACGTTTATTTTTGATATGTCGGGTACTCTTATAGAATGGAACTGTTTTATCAATTTTTAGTTATCTTATATGAATAAAGTTTTTTAAACACGTAAAACATAAACAATTAAAAAACAGACCTATTTATCTAAATAGATTGGTATGTATGGTAATTACAGACGTGAACAATATTTACGTGAAATTGTTTCAAAGTATATCTATATCTATATATTGACCTGGCGACAAAGTTTTGGTGACGAGCAATATAAACAAGCCATACGTCGTACTATTATTTCTGACATTAACTTGAGCCCGATATGTTTTTGTATAAATGATAAGAATGATATTGTATTGACTAAGTACATGGGTGTAGGTAATGATCTTCACCCGCTCGAGAAGAGAATGAATACGGAGAGAAATTAATAATTGAATATATTGTAAAGTTAAATTAAATATTTAATGATGTCAATAAGATTAAATAAAATATATATCAGATAAAATATTGAATAATATTATATTTTATAGAATAAGTAATTTATTTAACATCAACAATTTCCTTCCTATCAAATAATTATTAACCGATTGCACGTTATCCCTCAGTAGTTATTAAGGAAACAGTTACTTCGGCCTGTCATTATGTGCACAGGTGCATTGGATTCAGCGTGAGATTTGCTTCAATATTGCATTTCGCCGCCAGCGCTACGCCGCTTGAAGACGTTAGCTGCTCTGTGTAATTTTCTCTAAATATTTATACTCTGTACTACGTCGTATCTCATACAATTATAATTACGAGTAAAAACAAATACAAAATCAAACGTAACGGATACTCTACGTAGTAGTTTTATTGCGAAGTTCTGCCTATAATATTTTTTTTTAAAAAAAAAAGATAGCTAGCAATATTTCTTTTTTTTTCAGAAATATTACTAACATTCTTGTTAACCATTTCAACTAAGCTTAAGCTTGTGCTAGGACATGGTTCACGGCAATAGTCCAATGGTGAACCCACGGCCTTACGATTCGTAGGCCGTACCCTAAACTATTAGGCTATTGACGCTTCATTTTCTATTCCTCATTTATGCTCTCTCTTAATGTGTAATAACTTGTTATTTCATGTATTATACGTATGTACGTCCCGTAATCGCGGGTAATTCATAGACATAGATATTTATATATTGGCATCACAATACAAAAACACATCACAGACAGAATATAAAACACATTAAAAAAGAATGAAAATAGACAAAACACAGTTAAAGTTACACGGACAAATAATACAAAACATTTGACGCCAATATCGGACACCGTCTCAGCATATGCTGTCGCAAGGATCCGACAGCGCTGATTTTCAGCGGTGCCCGGGACTACCTAAAGACGTGTGTATTAAGTTTTTCCAATATAAATGTAGCCTAAGTTACACTTTATTACATTAGTTACCTGTCAGTGAAAGTCCCGTCAAAATCGATCTAGCCAAAGATTAGCCGAAACAGACAGACAGATATCAATTGTAAAAAGTGTTTTTTTAGTATAGGCGCCGGACGTACATTGATATGCATGTAGTAAAAAGCGGTTATTTTATTGTAAATAGACATGTATTGGTAAATATTTTTTATTATTCTAGCAAGTTATTTAATCGTTTTCGTTAAATTACGTTATTCTTTAGATAGTTAACTGTCTCTTGTATCAATATACAAGTGTACTCTACAAGATATCACATCGGAAATGTGCAATCGTATTATTGAATGCTCGATGAGGACGTCCGTCCGAGATAACCTCTGACCAAGACTACGTAACAGGCCTTGTGTATTCCGATTATCTTTTCTAATCAGTCATTATAAAAGGGCTAAGTGACACGTTTGTAATCCGACTGTGTGTATAGACTGAATAACAGAAACATTTCTCTATTGTTTTGAAGCAATTCCAAATATATTAATCTAATAAAATCGGTAAAAAGTAGATAATTATTGCTCTTTCTATCTCCACCACTAAACGTTAAATGAACGTGAAAGATTAATCATCTACTATTTTTAATGTATACGTGTATATGTTTTGTTTTTACTCGTAAATATAACAAGTATATTTACGAGTAAAAACAAAAACCGACTTCAAATCTAATCTAACTTTATTCTATTAGGCGCGGTTGCCATCTTTTTAATTTCGAATTATCGAAAGAATTACGAAATTTCAAATGAACTGTCCTTAAACTACCCTTGTAGTGTTAAATATACACAAAGAAATTAAATACATTGTTGTCTATATCTCCATTATTTTATTAATAACATAATGTTGACACATTACTGATTATAATCTTACTGGTTTACCGGCCAGTAACTTAATTATGAAAGAGGTGATACACCACAGTTTCTCCCCCTTGGCTTTGGACCAAGGAAGCAGCTAGGAGCTGGTCAATGTGCCTACGCCAGACAGAGCCGTCATCGGTTATTATTTTATAATCTAGTCTCCCTATATCCTTTCAATTAAAAAATGAATCATCAAATCGGTTGGCGTGATATTGAGTTATTCGTCGATTTGTCGCGCATATAATGCAAATTTAAGACTTGTATGGTTTTCTCATGGATGTCATTATCAGAACTAGACAAAATTGAAATGGACATCACATGGGAAGCTTTCAAATAAAAATAAGAATTATAAAAATGGTTACAAAGTCGATAGTTATGAGATAACAAACATAAAAAGAAGAAAATAGGAGTTTAGAACCTTCTTTTTCGAAAAGGAACGTTAACATGAACAACTCTTATACGATCCAAGTCAATTTGCGTTCGGAAACCACAACAATAGCTGGCAGTCGGCCGAATCCTGCGACAATGTGCCATTTTCTATTTTAGTACTCGTCTATTGTAGCGATTCGCAGCTAGCGCTAAACAATCTTGTACCCATCTGCCTGCACCATTTGCAATTACACTTCCCGATTGCACTGTTCTCGCATAATCTCCGGGAATAGCTGTACAAGAGACGAGACGCATAAGTAATTTCACGCTGAATACAAATACAATGTAAACCAAATATAGCATCGCTAAGGAACTGCGCATTTTACGGCTTTATTGTGAGTTGTTGTTAAATGAAGAGAAATAGAATCTATATTTGTCTGGAGGACGACATACATAATGTTGTTGACACTCCTGGAAAAGTTTTACATTTCGAATTTAATGTTTATTAAATTAAAAAATTCAACTATAATTTTAATTAAAATTAAGCCTCCGTTCCTCTCTTTCTTTGTCTTTGTTGTTCCTTTGTTTTCTTTGCTATTGGTCCCACATGGTGTTGGGATCAGCTTTCCGGTGTTTCGCTTTCATTTAGCGCTGTCTCCGGCACCGTTTTGCGAAATCTTGCAATCTCTCATATCTCACCACACTACACTCTCCCTCTTTTTCTTCGGTCTTCTTCTGGATCTTCGGCCGTAGAGGGAAAGTTGTAACCAATAGTGTGAATCTGAAAAAATGACTCGTTAAAATTTGTACTACTTAAATCGACTACAAAAAAGGAGGAGGTTCTCAATTCGTATGTATGTTTTTTCTTTGTTACCTGATAACTTTCGACTGGCTGGACCGATTTTGATTGCGCGAACGACGAACCGTCGGTTTATGTGTTTATGTCGGTTGACTTAGTTTTTATAACATCAAATTGGATTGTCTGTAACGGTGTTATAAATTTAGTTAATTTTAAATAAATAAAAAAAAATGTTTTTACTCGTAAATATATTTATTTGCTTACATCCTGTCGTACGTGGAATGAAAATCGGAGACCGATTACTATCTCCTTTTAAGCAATGTGAATCATTTTTGTCGTAACAGCCTGTATCGAGTGTCCTCGCAAAGTAAGGCGCATTAACATTTTGCATTCGAGGTCCGTTCAGGAACAACAACCAAGTAGGATACTTAGTCGGGTGTACTTCTCTTAACATAAAATTTTGTTTTTACGAACCAATTTCATAAAATCACTTAAAATGTAGTATACTATGTTACATTGATTGATTGTTTAGTGTTTTAAATATATATTTATTAAGACTCTATTGTCTTTTTTGAAAAAAACTATTACTACTAGATAAGTATATTTAATAATGTAAATTATTAAAAATATAATTAATAAATTCAATAATGGGAGGATTTTTACTAAGAGTTGTTGTTTACTTCCGTAATTGTCAACGTTAGTCAGTAGATTAAAACGGATAGCATAATCAGAGGCAAGCTAACGTGCACTTAACACAACTTAACAACTTTTAGAGTGTTCTCAAGGTGCGCTTTCTATTATCAGTGCTCCGATAAAAGCTACTGACCTTAAAGCTTTATCTTCTTTCAGCTTCTCTGACCAATCAGCGTAGGCTCTTCACAAAACAATATATATGATCTTATTTATTCTTATTATAACATTTTAAACTAAGATTCACAAAGGCGGACTTAATGCCATAATGGCAACCTTTTTTTTTTTTTTTTTTTTGTTCACGGGGAGGAAATCTTCAAGAAGATACCCCGCCTTCTGGGGGGAAGGCGGCGGTTATGTGGGGTTCTTACCCACTAAAACCTCCCCGGTGGCCCTTTCCTCGGTGCATGACGAGGGACTCCGGGATCTCCAGTGGAACGCACCGGAGCCCCTCTGCACTGTGCTCAAGGAGAGCACGTCCCGGGGAGTTATCCCTCCTGTGCCCTCGCAGCTGAAGGCGACACGGGCCAGCCGGTGTCGCCTTCTTCTGAGATAAGTAATTTCACGCTGAATACAAATACAATGTAAACCAAATATAGCATCGCTAAGGAACTGCGCATTTTACGGCTTTATTGTGAGTTGTTGTTAAATGAAGAGAAATAGAATCTATATTTGTCTGGAGGACATACATAATGTTGTTGACACTCCTGGAAAAGTTTTACATTTCGAATTTAATGTTTATTAAATTAAAAATTCAACTATAATTTTAATTAAAATTAAGCCTCCGTTCCTCTCTTTCTTTGTCTTTGTTGTTTCTTTGTTTTCTTTGCTATTGGGCCCACATGGTGTTGGGATCAGCTTTCCGGTGTTTCGCTTTCATTTAGCGCTGTCTCCGGTACCGTTTTGCGAAATCTTGCAATCTCTCATGCCTCTCCACACTACACTCTCCCTCTTTTTCTTCGGTCTTCCTCTGGATCTTCAGCCGTAGAGGGAAAGTTGTAACCAATAGTGTGAATCTGAAAAAATGACTCGTTAAAATTTGTACTACTTAAATCGACTACAAAAAAAGGAGGAGGTTCTCAATTCGTATGTATGTTTTTTCTTTGTTACCTGATAACTTTCGACTGGCTGGGCCGATTTTGATTACGCGAACGACGAACCGTCGGTTTATGTGTTTATGTCGGTTAACTTAGTTTTTATAACATCAAATTGGATTGTCTGTAACGGTGTTATAAATTTTGTTAATTTAAATAAATAAATAAAAATGTTTTCACTCATAAATATATTTATTTGCTTACGTCCTGTCGTACGTGGAATAAAAATCGGAGACCGATGACTATCTCCCTAGCAATGTGAATCATTTTTGTCGTAACAGCCTGTATCGAGTGTCCTCGCAAAGTAAAGCGCATTAACATTTTGCATTCGAGGTCCGTTCAGGAACAACAACCAAGTAGGATACTTAGTCGGGTGGCCTTCTCTTAACATAAAATTTTGTTTTTACGAACCAATTTCATAAAATCACTTAAAATGTAGTATACTATGTTACATTGATTGATTGTTTAGTGTTTTAAATATATATTTATTAAGAATCTATTGTCTTTTTTGAAAAAACTATTACTACTAGATAAGTATATTTAATAATGTAAATTATTAAAAATATAATTAATCAATTCGATAATGGGAGGATTTTTACTAAGAGTTGTTGTTTACTTCCGTAATTGTCAACGTTAGTCAGTAGATTAAAACGGATAGCATAATCAGAGGCAAGCTAACGTGCACTTAACACAACTTAACAACTTTCAGAGTGTTCTCAAGGTGCGCTTTCTATTATCAGTGCTCCGATAAAAGCTACTGACCTTAAAGCTTTATCTTCTTTCAGCTTCTCTGACCAATCAGCGTAGGCTCTTAACAAAACAATATATATAATCTTATTTATTCTTATTATAACATTTTAAACTAAGATTCACAATGGCGGACTTAATGCCATAATGGCAACCTTTACCAATCAACCCTTGGTGAGAGAGAAAGACATATAAACATTTTTTTTTAAATAATTTCTAAGCAAGTGCTTGACTACGATCCCACCTGATGTTAAGTGAAAATGTAGTCCTGGATGGTAAGGCGCACTAGCTTAGTAAATGCCTATTCACTCTACTCTTGAAAATACCCACATTGTAATCGGAAGGAAAGACAGACGCGGGCAAACTATTCCAGTCCTTTGCTGTACGAAGAATGAAAGACGAAGCAAATCGCTTCGTTCGGGTTTGAGGGATGTTCACAATAAAAGGAAGAAATCCCGCAGTGCGTCTGGAAGTCCGATGGTGGAAAGGAAAAAAAAACATGTGTACGACACAACAATAACCAAGGAAAAGTTTTTTTTTTGGACGAACTAACACAGTTAGCACAGAGAAGCTGGCCTTTACTGCTTTACCGGATTGAGAGGTGGCATAGCTCTTAGATCGCTGGGGAAAAGATACACAATGAAATATTAAAGAATAAATTACACATGTATCCTTATTGCTCCGGTCATATGAGGTGGGTCCACCCGCTATTGCATGCTATATATATACATATATTAATATATAGATATAAAAGAAAGTAAATACTTAGAGTTCATATCGGTATTTACTTTATTTTATTTCTATCTATCATGAGCCGTGGTAGCTTAGTATACGTGCGGCCGCCCCCGGTGCCGAGAACAATAAATTTGCTGTTGCAATTTTATACGCTGATTTACCACGAGCTCAGCAGGTACAGGAAAACATCGTGATGAAATCCACATGTCTTAGAAATTTTTTCTAAGACATGTTAAGTCTGCCAGTTCGCAGTATGCCCTTATGCTCTCTTTACAGAGGTCTGTACTAGCAGTGGGTCATATATAAAGGCTGTAACTTTAAATACTCGTAAAGAGTATAATATAACCTAAATTATTTTATTACATAAGCCTCTGAAATCAATATTAGTAAACCTTTAATAGCATAGGACTAATTTGGAATAATAGATACAGTATCTAGTTGACGCGTTTGAGAGAATATTCCCACGGTCCTCGTCTATGGCGGTCTGACATGTGGCGCCGCAATTTGTTCCATTCGCGAACGAAAATAAATAACAGCCCGGCAAACGGGATGGCTAGATACCTAATCTTGCATACGTCACGTCCAGACTAAACAATGATCTACGCAGAATCGCTCTCGTGACCCTTTTAGTTACTGCGCAGTTCTATTCTTTAAATTTAGTAAGATCGGTATTATTGGTTACGATCGTTGATATACTTAATCGAGTTGCTATGGTATTTTTTATCGTATACTAGCGTACCCAGCCTGCTTCAAACAATAAACTTACATCTGTAAAATCCTTTAATATTATATTTAATATATTTGTACTTCAATTAGGTTCATAATGACATAAACATACACAACGCATGTGTCAATACAAATTTGGGTTATAAAACAATAGAATATCATCACAGTAAATTTAATCTGTATTTTACGGTTCAATATGGGAGTGCTCCGATTATCACCAAACTTTACAGGATTACTCGCCAGGTCAATCTAAAGATTCCCTGAAAGTTTCATTGAAATCGGTCCAGCCGTTTCGGAGCCTATACGGATCAAACCCACACACATTCTCTTTTATACATATAGATAATGTTCAAAGTAGAAAAAAAACTTTGTCTTCATTGAGCTAAAGGAAACAGTCTCCCGAGACGTGATATACGAGTACTTATTCACCGATTTAAAACAAAAGATAGTTCTCAATTTTTTTTAATGTTTCGTTTCATTCATGAGCCGATCTTGATTTTTTTTGTTTGAAAGTTTTGTTGGTAAGATTATCGTAATATATGTATATAATATATATATATATATATATTTTATTTATGTATCATATTTAATATACTCTTATTGTCTGTATAAATTCCATATAAAAGTAGTATTGCGCGTGCACGTCTTTAGGTAGTCCCGGGCACCGCTGAAAATCAGCGCTTACGCATCCTTGCGACAGCATATACCGAGACGATATTGGCATCATATGTTTTGTATTATTTGTCCGTGTAACTTTAACTGTGTTTTGTCTATTTTTCATTATTTTTTAATGTGTGTTATATTCTGTCTGTGATGTGTTTTTGTATTGTGATGCCAATAAATAAATGTCTATGTCTATGTTTATGTCTATATATATATTTAAGATTATTTTTATATCATTATCTAAAAATAACATCGGAGAGTGGACCGGAATGCGTGTGCCACACATCTGTTTCGTTTCGCAAGCGACAGAGAGAAATTTAACTGACTGTCAACTTTCGCTAGACGAAGAGGCACTTTAAGAGAAGTAAAATAAGTGGTGGTATTTGGTGGTATCTGGTAGGAGTCGTGGAAAACTTGATCCTCAAAACACATGCGTCCAACCGTACATACCGAATATTAGCAGCTACCTTACTTACGTTTTTGCCGAATTCCAGTCAGATTCAACTTTAACAACAATTTTAGGTTTCCCTGGTATATCTTCAGAATCCTAGAAACAAAATTAATAGAGGACCTAATAAAAAAAAATCAATAGTTTACGGTAGTCGTAGTTGCAGCACAAAATAAAGCAATACAGACGAATTTAAAACCTCTTATTGAAGTCGGTTAAAATCTAAATAGAAAACGACGTGAAATGCGACGCGTTTGAGAGAATATTCCCACGGTCGTCGTCTATGGCGGTCTGACATGTGGCGCCGCAATTTGTTCCATTCGCGAACGAAAATAAATAACAGCCCGGCAAACGGGATGGCTAGATACCTAATCTTGCATACGTCACGTCCAGACTAAACAATGATCTACGCAGAAACGCTCTCGTGACCCTTTTAGTTACTGCGCAGTTCTAATCTTTAAATTTAGTAAGATCGGTATTATTGGTTACGATCGTTGATATACTTAATCGAGTTGCTATGGTATTTTTTATCGTATACTAGCGTACCCAGCCTGCTTCAAACAATAAACTTACATCTGTAAAATCCTTTAATATTATATTTAATACATTTGTACTTCAATTAGGTTCATAATGACATAAACATACACAACGAATGTGTCAATACAAATTTGGGTTATAAAACAATAGAATATCATCACAGTAAATAAAATCTGTATTTTACGGTTCAATATGGAGTGTCTGATTATCACCAAACTTTACAGGATTACTCGCCAGGTCAATCTAAAGATTCCCTGAAAGTTTCATTGGAATCGGTCCAGCCGTTTCGGAGCCTATACGGATCAAACCCACACACATTCTCTTTTATACATATAGATAATGTTCAAAGTAGAAAATAAACTTTATCTTCATGGAGCTAAAGTCTCCCGAGACGTGATATACTAATTCACCGATTTAAAACAAAAGATAGTTCTCAATTCGTATGCAATTTTTAATGTTTCAGTCATTCATGGGCCGATTTTGATTATTTTTGTTTGAAAGTTTTGTTGGTAAGATTATCGCAATATACGAGTATGTATATAATATATATATATATTTTATTTATGTATCATATTTATTATACTCTTATTGTCTGTATAAATTCCATATAAAAGTAGTATTGCGCGTGCACGTCTTTAGGTAGTCCCGGGCACCGCTGAAAATCAGCGTTGTCGCATCCTTTTTTTTTTTTTTTGTTAACGCGGGGGAATCGAGTTATTAACCATCCTCCGGTACCCTGTGGCCTGAGGGATGTGTGGGACTCGGCCTGGGCAGCCCATACCCACTAAACCTACCGCGAATGCCATCAGCCAGCCAGGAGCGGGTGCCCCGGATCTGTCAGCGACAGGACACCCTAACGACCGGCCGGTCTCGGCAAGACCGGGCTTCACCTCGAAGGGGACTCCTCCGGCACTCAGAGAAGTCCCGACGACGCCGAGCATGCTGGGGCCAGGTTCCCATCCTGGCCCCGCTTCGATTACGGGGTAGCGAGAGGAGGCGTTTGAAACGCCTCCTGCGCACCCCGACTCGTCGCTCAGGAGGGAGGGAGCCCCACGGCTCCTCCTGACCCGCTCGTCGGCCTCCTTCTGGGACATGACTGTCTCGCAGAAGGAGGCGACTGCCGATCAAGACCTGCCGCTCCGTACCATCGCAAGTGCGAGGCTCGGAAGCGACAGGTCTACTCCACCGATGGCGGATGCCAAGTCGCAACGCTGCGCTGCCCATCTCGGCACACCTCCAGGGTGTGCTGGCAGAGTCCGCCGCAGCGCCACAATCATGGCACCGCTCATCAGCCTCCCGTCGGGCCGTCCGACACAGGTAGTCCCCGAAGCAGCCATGCCCCGTGAACACCTGCGTCAGACGGAAGGTGAGAGGATTGCGCTTCCTGCGCATCAACGCTCAGGACCGGGCGCAGAGCACCCGTTGTACGTTTCCCGTACGGGTGATGCGCCAGGTCCTCCTCCCACCTCCGGCATAGTGCTACCTCGCCTAACCGACGGATCCGCCGGATCTCTTCTGGCAGAGGGTTCTCTCCGAGGGCCCTCCTATCCGAGACATAGTCGGACACCTCGGCCAGAACCCCCGCCACGAGCTCCCACGGCGGATCGCCGGCAAGCGCTGTAGCAGCCGCCCACGAGACCGTACGGTACCCCCGGACGACCCTGATCGCGGCAATCCGCTGCGCCCTGCGCAGCTGTGAGCGATTGCCGCGAGACAGGTCACCCGCCCAGATGGGGGCACCGTACGTGGCCATACTCCGACAGACCCCAGAGTACAGCCTCCTGCACACCGCGCTGGGTCCTCCGAGGTTCGGGAGGAGACTTCCCAGCGCGGCTGCCGTCCTCAGGACCTTCGGCCCCAACTGTTCGAAGTGGGTCCGAAGGTCCATCCTCCATCGAGGGTGAGTCCCAGGTACTTCATCTGGGAACTCACCTCACTCTTTCTCCTCCTATGAGGAGGGTGGCACCCGGAGGGTCCTTTACGCCCGGTCCTGCGGAAGAGGAGGGCTTCGGTCTTCTCCAGTTTTACCCGAAGCCCTAACCTCTTTATGCGGCTGACCACGAGGCCCACTCCGACCTCGGCCAGCCGCGCCGCCTCCTTATACGCCTTTCCCGGTTGATGAGGGTGTCATCTGCATAGCAGATGACACCCATCCCGGGGAGGAGACGGCTCCGCAGGACCCAGTCGTAGCCGATGTCCCACAGAATCGGCCCCAACACCGATCCTTGTGGGACACCGCGCTCGGCTTTCCTCCACAGCGTTGTCGCATCCTTGCGACAGCATATGCCGGGACGATATTGGCATCATATGTTTTGTATTATTTGTCCGTGTAACTTTAACTGTGTTTTGTCTATTTTTCATTCTTTTTTAATGTGTGTTATAGTCTGTGATGTGTTTTTGTATTGTGATGCCAATAAATAAATGTCTATGTCTATATATATATTTAAGATTATTTTTATATCATTATCTAAAAATGACATCGGAGAGTGGACCGGAATGCGTGTGCCACACATCTGTTTCGTTTCGCAAGCGACAGAGAGAAATTTAACTGACTGTCAACTTTCGCTAGACGAAGAGGCACTATATGAGAAGTAAAATAAGTGGTGGTATTTGGTGGTATGTGGTAGGAGTCGTGGAAAGCTTGATCCTCAAAACATATGCGTCCAACCGCACATACCGAATATCAGCAGCTACCTTACTTACGTTTTTGCCGAATTCCAGTCGGATTCAACTAAAACAACAACAAAATTAATAGAGGACAGTAGTCATAGTTGCAGCACAAACATAAAGCAATACAGACGAATTTAAAACTTTTATTGAAGTCGGTTAAAATCTGAATAGAAAACGACGTGAAATGCGACGCGTTTATATGCCAAAAGGTTTATGTCGTCTCGTATACTTGTATGTGTACAGTGTATAATGGAAGCGGCAATTCACTGCATTTAGTGAGCTCGATTTAGAACGGTCCACTAACGGTTTGGATTCCAATATCGACGAGCTTCATTGTTATGAACGATAAGTTTACATTTTGATAATTTGCGTATTGTCTTCATTTTTTAACGGTCTATTTCTTTTTCATTTATTATCTATAAGTGACAGAGGGTATACACCGCGTCCAATTTTTTGAAAGATTTTTTTTTGTTCTTAAAAACCGAAAAAATAATTAAAAATAAAAAACAATAATAATAATTATTATTTTATTAATTATTAATAAATAAAAAAATTAATAATTAATTGGTACAAGCCAACTGGTATTCGAACTATCACTGCTATAATACCTATTCGTATGTACATTAAAAAACAAAAAATAAAATCTACGCTAAGCGCGATGTAGTAATATTAAAAGTTTTGGCACCTATATTTTTTTTATTCTTCTACATTCGTGTTTGCTTTCTTCTTCTCTCTTTTCTCACGCGCTTACTAAGCATGGATTGCCACAATACTATTAAGTTGCCTGGTATCTTCTGTACCCACGGTCCCAATGTAAATAATATTTATATGAATGTCTCATATACAATATGCATACCAATAATAAGCATACCCTGTTAAAAAAAGAAAAAAAATTAATCAGTTTACAAATTCAGCTATGAGTGCACGAACGTACAGACGAATTATGCACATCCTATTTTTTGAAGTCGAAAAGAATTGTTATGTATTAAAAGGCGGAATATTCAGATCTTTTTCGCTCCGCAAATGAATACGTAAGTCGGAAATACAATCGCGTATGGTAACAAGAGTGTATTGGATTCGGTTAAAGCATTTAGCATGATAACGCGCGTTTAATGAAGGTATCGCGTGGGGGCAGCTCGTTTGTACGGACCAGACAACGCGCTCGTTCAATTTGTTCTCTAATCCCAATGATTAGTAGTTTTGTGCACGATGGTACATAGCATTGACGATATTGCATTAACTAAATCAATTATTTATCTGTTAATTGGATTGCTCCACTTTACCACGTGTTTTAGGAATTATAATTGGATTAAATTATCTGTGTAAAAATACAATTAATATTGCTGTATTTGACTTTGCTGTTAATTAAATGTTTGAATGAGAAATAAGTGACGTTATTAAATATATATAAATAAATAAATATATTTTATTTGTTAGTTATTTCCCTATTTTTCCGCCTGGGATTTGAAAACTGCTAAGCCACTATGAACATTATTGATTTATTGCGAATAATTGCTCGTTTCAAGTAGTAAGATAGCTAGCTAATAGTTATATTCTCTATATTATATCTCAATTCATCAAACACATCCTAATAAAAATATTTTTAATTGATTTTACGAGTAAGCGTCAATAGCCTAATGGTTTAGGGTACGGTCTGCGAATCGTACGGTCCGTGAACCATGTCCTAGCACAAGCTTAAGCTTAGTTGGAATGGTGAAAAAAGAAATATTGCTAGCTTTCTTTAAAAAAAAAAAATATGGTGACCTCGATTTTGACGGGGAATTCCAATTTCCATGAGCATCATTGTTACGAATTAAATTTTTTTTTTTTTTATCATTTGCGTACTTCTTGTTTTAACGGTCTATTTTTTTCATTTATAATCTATATGTGACAGAGGATAAGCCCATCGCTGTACACCGGGTACAAAATATTAGTAAGTGTAAAGTCACCATTTTCTTTGTACCGTTAGTCTGATTCACATTAAGAAAATATACATTGAAAATTCACTACATCTATTTGAAGATTATACCCAGACTAACATGTGACTAATAATGAGTATGAAGCAGACACAATTAAGGTCACTAATAACATAAAAACTTTTTTTAAAAGGACAAGAAATTGTCAGTCTTGTTATAACAAACAAATCAATCAAATGGAAAAAAAAATTAAAATATAGCCGCAAGCAAAAATAAAGGGTCGGTTACTAAAGTGATTTTTTTGTGCTTAAAAATCCAAAAAACGGTAATTCATTGTTTTTTATATATATTACACCTAAATATAAAATCATTACATCTATACAAATATCTGAAACAAATCGATAAAAAATACGGATTTAATTGGAATTACTCAATTTGGTTTATTAATGGACTAATTTTGTTATGTATTATTACTAATTATTATTATTATTTTTATTTTTTATTTGTATTGGTCTGCGTGATCAATTCAAAAGGCATTTCTTGTCTCATTAAGCCGAGAATGACGTTAGTTTGCTACAAGCATGTGACCAATTGTAACTTGATCACGGTCTGCATTTGTTAACTGGTTCTTTAAGTGAGTGGCAGACGATATTTTTTTTCTATTTTATTATTCAGACTTTCAGCTGTTGTATTATTAAAATTCAGGGATGACTCATAGAAGTGATATGTCCAATATACTTCGTCTTTCATTCTTCGTACAGCAAAGGACTGGAATAGTTTGCCCGCGTCTGTCTTTCCTTCCGATTACAATGTAGGTATTTTCAAGAGTAGAATGAATAGGCATTTACTAAGCTAGTGCCCCTTACCATCCAGGACTGCATTTCCACTTAACATCAGGTGGAATCGTAGTCAAGCACTTGCTTAGAAATTATAAAAAAAAAGAATGCGTCAAATAAAGTTTACGTGCCAGTGTTATGCTATGGGCAAAAATGGACTAAGAGAATGCCTACACCGAAATTAGAGGTAGCTCTCTATTTTCAACCGACTTCAAAAAAGGTACTCAATTCGTCTGTGTGTCCGATTGTGATTATTCTTGAAATTTCGTGCCGATTCTGACACTATCATCCCTGGGAATACCACATAAAATAAAATTTGCATCAAGTATGTGCGCCACAAATGATTAATATCACGCCAAGGGATTTCGTTGCTTCATTTTGTATTGGAAAGAATGCACTTTAATAGTTGTTTGATGAAAGTTTGGTTAGGTTCTGATTAATTTTATTATGTAATATTACTACTCTAATTCTGATGCCAGTCTGGCTATCTATACAAATACTTTATTCAAAAAAATTCTCACTAATAACATAAAACCTTTTTTTAAAAGGACAAGAAAATGTCAGTCTTGTTATAACAAACAAATCAATAAAATGGAAAAAAAAATTAAAATATAGCCGTAAGCAAAAATAAAGGGTCAGTTACTAAAGTGATTTTTTTGTGCTTAAAAATCCAAAAAACGGTAATTCGTTGTTTTTTATATATATTAGACCTAAATATAAAATCATTACATCTATACAAATATCTGAAACAAATCGATAAAAAACACAGTTTTTAATTGGAATTACTCAATTTGTTTTATTAATGAACTATTTTTGTTATTTATTATTACTAATTATTATTTTATTTTTTATTTGTATTGGTCTGCGTGATCAATTCAAAAGGCATTTCTTGTCTCATTAAGCCGAGAATGACGTTAGTTTGCTACAAGCATGTGACCAATTGTAACTTGATCACGGTCTGCATTTGTTAACTGGTTCTTTAAGTGAGTGGCAGACGATATTTTTTTCTATTTTATTATTCAGACTTTCAGCTGTTGTATTATTAAAATTCAGGGATGACTCATAGAAGTGATATGTCCAATATACTTCGTCTTTCATTCTTCGTACAGCAAAGGACTGGAATAGTTTGCCCGCGTCTGTCTTTCCTTCCGATTACAATGTAGGTATTTTCAAGAGTAGAATGAATAGGCATTTACTAAGCTAGTGCCCCTTACCATCCAGGACTGCATTTCCACTTAACATCAGGTGGAATCGTAGTCAAGCACTTGCTTAGAAATTATAAAAAAAAAGAATGCGTCAAATAAAGTTTACGTGCCAGTGTTATGCTATGGGCAAAAATGGACTAAGAGAATTCCTACACCGAAATTAGAGGTAGCTCTCTATTTTCAACCGACTTCAAAAAAGGTACTCAATTCGTCTGTGTGTCCGATTGTGATTATTCTGGCAATTTCGTGCCGATTCTGACACTATCATCCCTAGGAATACCACATAAAATAAAATTTGCATCAAGTATGTGCGCCACAAATGATTAATATCACGCCAACGGATTTCGTTGCTTCATTTTGTATTGGAAAGAATGCACTTTAATAGTTGTTTGATGAAAGTTTGGTTAGGTTCTGATTAATTTTATTATGTAATATTACTACTCTAATTCTGATGCCAGTCTGGCTATCTATACAAATACTATACAAATACTTTATTAAAAAAAAAATTCTTACAAATAGACGAACTCCCTGATTCCTGAACTAGGAGTTAAACCTGTATCTCAGGAATCAGTGCCCTCTCCCACTGCGTTACATCAATTTTATTTTAAAATAAATTTAACAAACAAAGAAAAGTATGTTAATTTAACAGCGATATAAAAGATTTAAAAGAAAAATTAAATAAATATTCGTATATAAATAAATAAATAAATGTATAATCTGTTCAACGCCACTTAAGCTTTTTGCTTTGGATCGGGGCATCTGTAACTTTTGTTTTCCTTGTATTTTTTGAATTTTCTTGATTTTAAACATACTCCTTTCTTTTACACGTAGGTAGGTCCGTAGGTATATATCCAAGATATATTTTCATCCAACAAAAGTCTTCATTTATATTCATTGGAATTTGTAATTCAGCTTAAAAGATTAGCGCGGGGCCGTGTAACGCCCTGACACGGCTTATTGCGTACTTACCACTGGTTTAGCAAATCCTTTGAGTTAATAAACCTGTCCCCGCGTAGTCTTTGTCGTTCGTTTTGCAAGCAGTATGAGACTGTGTGCATAATGTATTCTTTCAAGGAAGATTGCATCGGATTATTATGTTGAAGATTAACATTATAGCGCGTTGATTTAACTGGGAACGGATCGGTGGATTTCTTGCAACATTACTAAAACATTTTTTTTTTGTTTACGGGAGGAAATCTTCAGAGAAAGACAATCCTGCCTTCTGGGGAAGGCGGCGCGGGTTCTTACCCACTAAAACCTCCCCGGTGGCCCTTTCCTCGGTGCATGACGAGGGGCTCCGGGATCTCCAGTGGAACGCACCGGAGCCCTCTGCACTGTGCTCAAGGAGTATTGTCCCGGGGAGGTTACTTCCTCCCCCTGTGCCTCCTCAGAAGCAAGGCGACACGGGCCAGCCGATGTCGTTTCCTCTCTTCCCGGGTCCACTTTTGGTGGACGACTCAGGCCCCACCCTGTCGCCCAGGTAGACCCGGAGGCCCTATAGTCGCCTTATACGACAGGCAGGGGATACCGTAGTCTTATTCTTGAGAGCCCAGAACTATAGGCTGCGGGCCGGTCTGCCACCGGCCCGCCTTTGCGCCCGAACGGGATCGGCCCGATCCAGTTCTGCGGTCTCCTTCTGGGCCATTACTGACTCGCAGAAGGAGACCAGCGCCTTCCATTTATCTCCCCGCCAGCGCAGAAGCTGCCACTGCCGCCGGCGGGGAGAGGTCTTGCCCGATCTGCTGACCAGGATCCGCCGCTCCGCCTCCACGCGGGGCACACGGCAAGCGTGTGCTGCGCGGAACCTGGTCACAACATTACTAAAACATTTATTAATTTCTCTTGAGTCTTGTAACTTTGTAAACGTATATGTATGGACGTAAATGGAAATCTTTTACACAATTTATGGCTTATTTTAATATTAAGCATAGACAATTATTTCCTTCGCAGAATAATACAAATATACAATTAATAAACATGAAATAAGATTAAATTAAAAAGATCTTAAGTTGGACGTGCTAACATGTACAACTTAAAATTATAAATATATAGAAAGTTGAAAAAAAAACACAACTCATACCGTCAACTTAAAAGGAAATCACAATTGTATGTATATAGAATATTAGACAAAGACATTTATTGGCATCACAAACAAAAACACATCACAGACAGAATATAACACACATTAAAAGAGAATGAAAAATAGACAAAACACAGTTAAAGTTACACGGACAAATAATACAAAACATATGATGCCAATATCGGACACCGTCTCAGCATATGCAGTCGCAAGGATGCGACAGCGCTGATTTTCAGCGATTACCTAAAGGCGTGCGTGCGCAATACTACTTTTATATGGAATTTATACAGACAATAAGAGTATAATAAATATGATACATGAATAAAACAGTTAAGAGATTAAAATATATTTTATACAATAAAATAATAGATGAAAAAATTTCATAAATAAATATATTATTGAGTCAAAAATAAACTAAAATAAATAATATGATAATTAAACGTATAAAGTTTAAATTATATAATGAAATATTGAAAATATTGGAAACAACAAGCCACCGATATCGCGGGATTACTTTTAGTATTAGATAATTTTTAGTATTAATACGGGGTTATTAGTAGTAGATAATATTAATTATACTAATTTTCTTTAAAAATTATTACTAACATTCTTATAAAGCATACCAACTAAGCTTATGCTTTTGCTAATGATGGTTCGCGTCAATAGCCTAATTGTTCCATATTCGTGCTGATTGTCCATAAAGAGTATTTTTTCTTCCGATATTCTCAATCAACAGACATTTTTGTATACAATTTTTAGGTGTTTCCTGGTATAACTTCCATGGGCCAATGCTATTATGATTATATTTTTAATATATTTATATAATATATCTTTATTTATGCTAAAAAAAAGAAATATTTACAATATAATAGGTATTTTACAAAATATTTACAAAAAATATAACTGTGTCAAACCGTCGTCGCTTAGCCCTCTGGTCACCAGATGTGTCGACCAAATTCTTAGCTATCTTTATTTATGTGTATATTTTTATTATTTTTCTTTATTTAATTAAATCTTGCTCCCGTTGGTTTTTCTTTATACAACCTCAAAGTATAATGGCAGTGAATGCCTTTTGGTATTAAGTCCGCAAAAAAAAATGTGTTGAATGCCTCCTCCTTTTTCTCCTCCTCGTTGAAAATAATTTAATGAATAAAACCACGATGTAGAACAAATTAATTTTGTCCCAGTTTATTCGGTAGTGTTATCTGGAAGGCAATTCGGGGCGGCTAGAGTTATTTTCGCACACCCGCGTCCGCAGTGCGGTCGTATGCAAATGTCTCAAATTAATCATGTCCCATCATAGTGTTGCATTTACATACATTCCAGAAATTTTAACTGGAACTTTATTATCTATTATTGGATCTCGTTTAGTTTTTAATCGACATCAATAAGAAAGATTATCGCATGTCGCTTTACAAATAGATACATAAATGAGTATATTATACATATAGCTACAATAAAAATATTACATTTACATTACGTTATACAAGGAATTATTTTTACGAATAGCATCACAACGAGGCTTCCACATCTTTCATCATCATCATCATTTCAGCCGTAAAACCACTCCACTGCTGGACATAGGCCTCCCCCAACGATTTCCAAAGGGACCGGTTGTAAGCGGCCCGCATGCAGCTGCGTCCTGCGACCTTTATGAGGTCGTCAGACCACCTTCGTCCCACACTGCGCTTGCTGGTCCGTGGTCTCCAATCGAGAACTTTTCGTCCCCATCGGCCATCTGTTCTACGCGCTATGTGCCCTGCCCATTGCCACTTCAACTTGCTTATCCGGCGAGCTATGTCGGTTACCTTCGTTCGTCTACGGATCTCCTCATTCCTGATTTGATTTATATATCATAATATGATGATCATCTAAATTATTAATTATCAATTATAGATACAATAAGGTTCAGGTAAATCACTTAGATATCATTGGAAGTAGTTGTTATATAATACATAACAATGTCTCGAAGTGACACTCAAAGTTACTTTAGCTTTCTATGAATGTCCCTTAGATTATCCGTGAAATAGCAACCGATCGAGTCGTGTTTTTTTTTGTAACATGAGGCATGACTACTGACTTATGTATTAAATTTCAGAGTTTTATTGCCCCTTGGGATATTTCATCTCTTAATAAAACACACAAAAAAGTTACTTCAATCTTATACTTTTAATATTACAATTTCTTATTCTCTATTTTTACTATTTTAACATTCTTACTCTTACTCTGTTTGGTTTTTTATTTTCTAGCACTCTCTATTCACTAACTCTATACATACACTATTTATTCTCACAGACTTGTTACATTATTTATCGAGTCGTGGTTCGGTCCTCTCGGGCGGCCTCGGATCGGGATGCTTACGGTTAACATAGTAACCGTCCAAGCGGAGCTTACACCGGGGGGAACCTTGTATCGAGTTACTAGCGATAGAGATTCAGGCTATGCGACCTAAGAGCTACGCCACCTCTCAATCCGGTGAAGCAGTGAAAGCCAGCTTCTCTGGCCAATCTGTGTAGTACGTCATTAAAAAAAAAAACATAACAATAACTAGGTGCCATGTTTGCTAATACTTCAAGAAGCCTTTTTCATTGTTAACGGGGAGGAAATCTTCAAAACGATACCCCGCCTTCTGGGGGAAAGGCAGCGGTTATGTGGGGTTTTTACCCACTAAAACCTCCCCGGTGGCCCTTTCCTCGGTGCATGACGAGGGACTCCGGGATCTCCAGTAGAACGCACCGGAGCCCCTCTGCACTGTGCTCAAGGAGAGCACGTCCCGGGGGGGGGAGGTTACTCCCTCCCCCCTGTGCCCTCGCAGTGTAAGGCTACACGGGCCAGCCGATGTCGTCTTCTTCCTTCGTCCACCTTAGCGGACGACAAGGGCCCCCACCCTTGTCGCCCAGTGAACCCGAGGCCCCTTTAGTCGCCTAAATGAAGGGAGAACGGATTTCTAATATACATTTAAAGAGCAACCTAACCTAAAATGAGCGCTGAGACGGTGTCCAATATTAGCATCATATCTTACGTCCTATTTGTCCGTTTTTTTCTTTAACTGTCTTTTTGATGTGTTTGATATTTTATGCCAATAAAGAATATGTCTATGTCTAAGCGGGTGTCGGGATAGTTCTTTCATATATTTCCACTGAATCCCATTTAAATGGTAAGCCTGTTCAAGCGGAACTCAATGCAAGCGCTAGTAACAAATGAGGTCCTTGCACCGGCATCAGTCGCAATCAGTTGGAAGGCGAACTGATTGCTCCCAACTGACGTTAGGAATGGCGCCCAATAAACTAAGGAACGCGCTACTCCCTCTTAATCATTCGAAAGACTTGAACTTGCACTTGCAAGCAAGAATACGGAATTTATTTAAATTAATAGTTGATTACTCACTTCACTGTTTTTTGAAGTAAAACTTCTTTACCCTGTATCACACTGTTTTTTTTTAAGGGTTTTCCCCGGGAAGGACATGTTTTCGCCCTTTCCGGGAAATTCTATGTGTTTCTCTGACTAGAGGGGTCAGAGATTGTTCAAACTAGTATGTATTTATCTTCGTATCTTAATGATTTTTCTTTTTTGATAACTTCTATATTCTAAGTAAATATTTTGTATTTGTGTATAGTATATATATATATATATATAATATAATAATACATGTGGCGACCGACACTAAGTATCCTTTTTCGTTTAATATTTTTTTTTATTACAGTTAGCTAACGTCTTTATCTTCCGAGATATTTAAACTTTCTTAACCGACCCTTTATTTTTGCTCGCAAGTGTAGATTATAGATATATTCTTATGGCATTAAGTCCGCCATTTTGTACTCTCTTATTTTGTGCAAATAAAGATTAAATAAATAAATAAATATATGAATATATATAAATGGAGCTAAATTTTTTATTTCGTAAATAAAAAGTTAAAATAAGCCGTAATAATGTCCACTATACGAGTAGTTATTTACATATTGGTTCTTACAATTCTTCATCATTTCGATGAGTTGACTGAGAAAAAACTCCATTCTTAACAATGTAAGCTTGCAAAACGTGATCAAAAATGTATTTAGCCAATATTAGGCCCTACTACCAGATATATTATGTCATTCGACTCGCATACAACTCGAATTATAAGCACCTGGCGTATTTCCTTCACTAACGAAATACGACGAAATTGAACACTGCTATTAATATAGCGCATAATTAGTTGAACGAAGTAAGTGATAACTCAATGTAATTCTTACATAGTATAAAACAAATTCGCTTCCCGCTGTCTGTCTGTCTGTTCGCGATAAACTCAAAACTACTACACTGATTTTCATGCTGTGCGCACCAATTGATAGAGCGGTTCTCGAGGAAGGTTTTAGTATATAATTTATTAAATTTTCGTCTACATTAGCTAAAATATAACGATATTTCGAAAAAATGTAACCCTTCTGGGAGTTTTCAACGGAAACGCTGTAAAACCCTTTGAGATATAACAAAATAATGTCTGGTGGAGATATGTATCTTATATAGGTACACAGAAAAATCCGCGATTTATATTAACACTTTAAAAATTTGGCAATTATTGGTAATACGGAAAGCTAATACGGTATAATTTTAAACTTTTTCAAAAATTTTTTTGGCTTTAGCGTTTTATGAATATTATTTTCTCCCTTTACACCATGCATATTAAATGAATACCTTAGGAGCTATAGCAAAATCAAAATAATGCTAAATGAAATTAATTTCGTGTCGCCATGATTCAACAAGGCGGCACATGAGTCCGTGACCCCACGTCTCGCGTTCGTGTCTAAATCGTAAAAAAACCTAAATAACATTTTTGATAACTTCCACCTGGGCGAAGTCGTGGGCACAACTTGTATTATATATAAATAAAAAAGTAAGATAGAGTCTATATATTTCTCCCAGACCTCTGTAAAGAAAGTATAAGGGCATAGTCCGCTACGCGACCCTATCGCGGGTAGATGCTGATTTACCCCGCAGAGTACGGTGGTAAATCATAAACCCATATTTACATGTTGATAAGATGAAATTTCG
Organism: Meandrusa payeni; assembly: GCA_029286785.1. NCBI lineage: Eukaryota > Metazoa > Arthropoda > Insecta > Lepidoptera > Papilionidae > Meandrusa > Meandrusa payeni. The sequence goes on along the minus strand of JAGSMX010000024.1, from coordinate 10,922,594 downwards.
ACTTTATATATAAACTGGAATTATTCTAATCTCTCTCTTGGGTCTGTAGGGTCGTGGTCACCATTAGGGTTGCATTTGGAGCGGATGATCTGTCTCCACTTGTTTCACCAAAGTGCGCGTCTTACGTCTGTTTAAATTTGTAGCACGAAGTCTTTCTGTTGATTAGTCCATCTTGTTGGTGAACGTCCGCCAAATTTTTTGGTTTCGGTGTTCCCAATTACAATAGTTTCTCCAGATTCGCCTCTGCGCATTGTGTGGCCCAAATAGCACGGCGATGTGATTGAAACAATTCGAATTTATTTAACATAGTAAGAGCTGGGCAGTGTAGATGATAGCTGAGAAGTCGTTAACGAAGGTAGCGAAACGAGTGCACTTAAATGGGAAATGAAGCTGGAATTAAGGATGCGATTTAGTTACGAAACGAGTAATGGACTGAGTTTTAAGAAGCTGTACGTGACTTACAAACTCGTAGAAATTTTATGTTTTTAATTTGTTTTCTAACAAATATTTTCTACATTTCTTTAAGTTCTTATTTACTTCTTACTTCTTCAATCGCTTTACAACAAATTGAAACACTTTTTGATTCTATTTTATTTATGAATTAAGCTTAAACTTAGTTGGTATGGTTAAAAAGAATTTTAGTAATATTTGTGAAAAAATAATGCTATTAATTAAAAAAAAAACAACAACAAATAAAAATAGAATACGGCCGGATTTGGGATTTAAAGCTAATTAGATCTTTTAATAGTTTTCCAATAAAAGCCTACCTAGTCGTGGTGTGCCCTGTCGGGCTCTTTCAGGCCAGAATGCAACACAATTAGAGTGGTACGACCGAAACTGAGGTCCACGGGGTTGTTGCGCCGAGTTACTAAGCGACTTAAGAGCTGCAATCAAAACCCAGTAAACCTGTAGATGTCCCTTGGCTGATCACTGTAGTTCATTCCAAAAAAGAAAGCTTTGCCAGTAGCAAGAGGTTCTCTTGGATAGGATTAGGAACGTTGCTGGAGTTAATTCGGCCACTTCTTCTCCCAGAGCCAACGCTTCCAGATCTCACTTAGATAGTCCCTTATAGTTTTTATCAATTATATAGCTACCGATCGAGTCGTGGTTCGGCCCTCTCGGGCGCCCTCGCCCATAGTAACCGTCCAAGTCGACGTTACCCCTCACCGGGGGGACCCTTGTGTCGAGTTACTAGCTAATAGAGGTTCAGGCTAGCGACCTAAGGATCTATGCCACCTCTCAATCCGGTGAACCAGTAAAGGCCAGCCTCTCTGGCCAACTGTGTTGTCAAGGGCAAGATATCTGCTATCATAAGCCTCTTAAATGTAAAACATAATCTATTAATTTACTATCGCATATTAGAACGTGAAATATATCTAAAGGATGTATTTGAAGTGAGGTTTACAGCATAATGTAGAACTGTTGCGGTATGCTAAAAGATAAACGACGATTTCCACGAATAGTCCATTGTACTAACGAGATAGACACGTAAACAAATATCGTGATTGTTTGAAACTAGTTGAAACGTTCAATGTATTTCGCAAGTTATTCACAAGCGGTCTGTTTGCTTGGTTCAAATAATATGAACTAAGTTCATATTATATCATATATATTATGATCATATATATCAATAACGGCTTGTGATTCTATTTAGTAGTATTTTCCTAGCTCTCCTTTTGTGATCCTCGAGTAGGCTGCAGTCATAGATGTTTCACCTTTTTAATTAACGCTTCCCGAAGTGGCATATAAGTTAGTTTAGCTTAGCTTGTCCCAATAGATTTTGTTATTAAATAGCTACCGACCGAGTCGTAGTTCGTCTCTCTCGGGCGCCCTGGGATTGGACTGCTAACGCGTATTAATGGTAACCGTCCAAGTCGAGTTTACCCCTCACCAGGGGGACCCTTGTGTCGAGTTACCACCTAATAGAGGGTCAGGCTAAGCGATCTAAGAGCTATGCCACCTCTCAATCCGGTGAAGCAGTAAAGGCCAGCTTCTCTGGGCCAACTGTGTTAGTTCGTCAAAAAAAAAAGTTTTACCAATCCTTCTCGCCAATGTTTCTTGGTTATACTAGATTGAGAGTAAGCTCGGCTCCCCTTCCATCTTTCTACTTCAAGGTATACAAAGCATTAGTTGTTTTTCAATTCACTTGATGTCAAACTCTTGTTAATTAGTCCCGATCAAAAAATTAATGATCACATAAATTTATGGACAAATTTCAATTAAAATCCTTGATTTATTATTATATTTATGCAAATATTAATTGAAATGAAATTATTTTTAAGGATTTTATTGTGATTTAATAATGTTTCATAAATTATCGAAGTCTCATGACGTCAAACACAAGAATTCATCCCGTTAATATTAGCAACGCTTGAAACATGGGGTATTTAAAAATAGTAATAAATTCCCGATATGTTTCGTAAAAATTGTGTTATAGCGACAAAATTTAAGAATTTAAAATTAAACTGAGCCGTGTGTTAGCTAGCAACACATGGCACCCAGCGATTTTGTTATGTATCAAAAGTACTCCCAATGATATCTTAGTGATTTACCTGAACATTATTGTATCTTTAATTTATAATTAATAATTTAGTTGATCGTCACATTAACTTGGCATTGTTAACAATAATTTAACTTTATTAGTTTGTTATCTAACTTCTAATTAATTTTGTATGTTTGTATTATTCACTATGTGCGCGAATAATTCAACATCACGCCAACCGATTTCGAAATCAAAAATGAATCATTTTTGTTGGAAAGGATTTTTGGTAAGATTGATGTAAGTTTGTTTAGGTTCAGCCCTGTAGTTCTGGGCTCTCAAGAATAAGACTACGGTATCCCCTGCCTGTCGTACAAGGCGGCTAAAAGGGGACTCGGGTTCACTGGGCGGCAAGGTGGACCCGGGAAGAAGGCGACATCGGCTGGCTCGTGTCGCCTTGCGCTGCGGGGGCACAGGGGGGGAGGGAGTAAACTCCCCCCGGGACGTGCTCTCCTTCAGCACAGTGCAGGGGCTCCGGTGCGTTCCACTGGAAATCCCGGAGCCCCTCGTCATGCACCGAGGAAAGGGCCACTGGGAGGTTTTAGTGGGTAAGAACCCCACATAACCGCCGCCTTCCCCAGAAGGGGGTATCTTTCTGAAGATTTCTCCTCGTCAAAAAAAAGTTTGTTTAGGTTCAGCCCTGTAGTTCTGGGCTCTCAAGAATAAGACTACGGTATCCCCTGCCTGTCGTACAAGGCGGCTAAAAGGGGACTCGGGTTCACTGGGCGGCAAGGTGGACCCGGGAAGAAGGCGACATCGGCTGGCTCGTGTCGCCTTGCGCTGCGGGGGCACAGGGGGGGAGGGAGTAAACTCCCCCCGGGACGTGCTCTCCTTCAGCACAGTGCAGGGGCTCCGGTGCGTTCCACTGGAAATCCCGGAGCCCCTCGTCATGCACCGAGGAAAGGGCCACCGGGGAGGTTTTAGTGGGTAAGAACCCCACATAACCGCCGCCTTCCCCCCAGAAGGCGGGGTATCTTTCTGAAGATTTCCTCCTCGTCAAAAAAAAAAAAAGTTTGTTTAGGTTCAGCCCTGTAGTTCTGGGCTCTCAAGAATAAGACTACGGTATCCCCTGCCTGTCGTAAAAGGCGACTAAAAGGAGCCTCGGGTTCACTGGGCGACAAGGTGGGGCCTGAGTCGTCCACCAAAGTGGACCCGGGAAGAAGGCGACATCGGCTGGCTTGTGTCGCCTTGCGCTGCGAGGGCACAGGGGGGAGGGAGTAACCTCCCCCTCGGGACGTGCTCTCCTTGAGCACAGTGCAGAGGGGCTCCGGTGCGTTCCACTGTAGATCCCGGAGCCCCTCGTCATGCACCGAGGAAAGGGCCACCGGGGAGGTTTTAGTGGGTAAGAACCCCACATAACCGCCGCCTTCCCCCCAGAAGGGGGGTATCTTTCTGAAGATTTCCTCCTCGTCAACAAAAAAAAAAAAGTTTGTTTAGTTTCTTATTAATTTTTTCGTAATTCCTGCGGTAATGAGAAATACAAAAAATGACGACCGCGGTTTTGTTTTTACTCGTAATATACTTGTCTTGATATACTCGTAAATAGTTTGTTTGCGACACAAAAAGATTTGTTTTAACTTAGTTTTGGAATCCTAAGAAAATTAATTCCCATTAATATAATTTTTCATTTGCAAACAATCGACGCATTTCCTCTTGTCGATGTGGAAATTAACGGCGGCGTGTAATAAAGTTCGCTAGCCGGGAACCATTAAGGAGATTTACATAAAGCTTCCGGCGCGGTTGGTGAAACTTTGCGAAATGGGTGATTAACTTCTAATTTATAAGGGTTCGTTAACATTGTTGCTATAGACGGCGAAAAGAAAGTTTTTTATCCAATGCTTCTTTATTGCCTCGCTCGCCGGAATGTTTCTTTTCTCGGATGCGAGATTTCACAGGCGTTCGTTCACGTCTTTTCAAAGCGATTATTTATAAATATTTAACTATAATTACGCCTTCAATGTTACCGAAAATAAGATGTCTGACTCATTACGCCCCATCTGTTAATAATTTAATTGATGTCATGTTTAGCGAAGTCGAAAAAACAAATTAATTGGAAGGAGATTTAGACCCGTCATCTTGTTGCTCGGCGGTATAATAACTGTTCTTGTAAAGGGTTTAATTAACTGTAATTATCTGTTGGTAAAATATAAAACACGTTGTTAGTAAACACATATATATGCACACGTGTACAATACCCACACATTAATATATATTTTTTAAAATTATTTACTAAATAATTTCCTTTTAATTAAATTGTTTAGCAGTTGAAATGTAGCAATAAGTGAGGCCGTGGTGGCTCAGTGGCCGGGCGGTCGCCTCAAATTGCATAGTACGCTAGCAACCCGAGTTCGATCCCTGGTGCCGGCACCAATAAATTTGTTGTTGCAATTTAATGTGCTGATTATGCTTACAATTTTTTTCTAAGACATGTGAAATCTGCCAATCCGCATTAGAGCCGCGTGGCGGATTTTAAAAGCTTAGTCCGACACGCGGCCCTAGTGCGGTTTGGTAAACTTTAGACGTGTTAGAGAAAATAATCTAAGACATGCAGGTTTCCTCACGATAATTTCCTTGACCGCCGAGCGCATGGTAAATCAGCACTTAAAATTGCAACTAACTAATTCATTGATTGGGGATCGAACTCCGGTTGCTAACGTACTATGCAATTTGAGACGACCGCCCGTACACTGGGCTACCACGGCTCCGATTATAATTACAATATATTTTATTAGGTTTTGTTTGAATTCGTAAGAATGGAAAAGCAAGGAAGAACAAACCAACAATGGTTTCTTTCATTCTTCTCATCAATCTCTTTCAATCAATTTCGTCGGAAATATGAAATATGTATGTTTTATGTATTAGTATATAAAATGATAAATTATTTATGTAGGTATATTTAGTGTAGGTTATTGATCCAATGTATAGATTCGTTTTAATATTTGTAGTTCAACGCCATTGTCCTGTTTTGTTCATATATACCCTGTCCATACACAGGTTGCCTGGAAGAGATCGCTCTTAGCGGTAAGGTCGCCCATTGTACAACAAATTGTAAAATTTACCTTACTTATGTAATGCCTTTTGTTTGATTTTGGTGTACAATAAAGTTATATCTATCTATGTCTTTATAGTAGAATTATATCGTTTGTCGGACGATGGCAGAGTAAACGGGTCAAATTATTATCTCTTAAGATCCATTAGTTCAAAAGTGAAAGTTATAAACATAATAACATTTCCTTTTTCGTATGCCAATGAATATTAAATTACAAATATTTATTTGCGTACGTTATTATGGGCATACCTTAACTGTAAACACAGTTTAAAAGTTAATACTTGTTTGGTCTTGAAAACAAAAACACCGCCGCTATATTGTTCGGCAGTTGTTTTGAACGAGCTATTGCAAATAGAAGCCGGCGTGCTTTCTCCACGTAAACAAAGTTAAATACAAAACGTAAACAACATGTGATTTCATGCAAGTAGTTCATTGAAGGACAATTGTTAATTTCCCGACTTTATTCCGCAAATAACTTATTTTTATAAAGGCAAGTCTATTTACGACTAAAAACAAAAACCGACTTCAAATCGAATCCAACGCTAAGGTGCCCTCTTTGTATTTCCGAATTATCGTAGGAATATCACGAAATAATTATCAGAACCTAACCAAACTCAGGGGGGTGGTGTAGGGCGCCCTGCCTCCAGATGGACCGACGACCTTGTAAGGATAGCCGGAAGTGGCTGGGTGCGGAAAGCGGAGGATCGTATATGGTGGAAGGCATTGGGGAAGGCCTATATCCAGCAGTGGGTAGACACAGGCTGATGATGATAAAACTACCGTCAATATCCTTTCCAATAAAAAAATAATCATCGAAATCGGTTTACCCAATGAAAAGTTATGCGGTAAGAAACATAAAAATACAGGCCAATTGAGAATTTAATCCTAATGAAGTCGGTTGAAAATAGAAATCAAGCAATTCACACTGGTTATATTTCGTAGATATATCGGGAAGATTATGGGAGCATAGGGTGGCACGGGCTAGCCATTGAACGGCAGCTGTCGATCGATTGGGGCTAGGATAGACCCCCTATCTATAACAGCGTCACATCAGGCCCGCTCGTAACATAAATCAAGATCAGCGTGGAACCCGACGGGCCGCGTGCAACCACTTCAGAATATTGCAAATCGCATAAAATCAACGGCACTCAATTTCGCCTCCTCCCAGTTAGATTTCTCGTTAAGGTCAATGGGTGCATAGAGTGGTTATTTGTACTACGTGCAGTTCGTAGATTTCGGGCACGGCAATATAATAGTAATTTTTCTAATACATATTGTTTTTGATTTCTACTTGTAAGAATAATGCTTCATAATACAATTAATTTTATAAATTAATATTTAAACGACTTCAAAAATATTAAATAAATACCTGATAGGCTGTTGGCTTAAGTTGATTTTTTTTGATAACGATCGCAGTAGTAGACTTTTTTATATTTTCTAAGCAAATGCTTGACCGCGATCCCACCTATGCAGTCCTGATCGGTGAGCATCACTAGATTAGTGATGCCCATTCACTCTGCTCTTGACAACATCAACAGTCTTACAAATAAAAATGAGTTATAACATGTTTATTCCACCCTTATACTAAGTTTAATTAAACTAGGAATAAACTTAGCCTTGTAATTCTGGGCTCTCAAGAATAATACTATGGTATCCCCTGCCTGTCGTAGAAGGCGATTAAAAGGGGCCTCGGGTTGATTGGGCGACAAGGGTGGAACCTTTTTCGTCCGCTAAGGTGGACCCGGGACGAAGGCGACATCGGCTGGCCCGTGTCGCCTTGCACTGCGAGGGCACAGGAGACAGCGGGCCAGGACGTGCTCAGTGCGTTCCCGGAGCCCCTCCTCATGCACCGAGGAAAGGGCCACCGTGGAGGTTTTAGTGCGTAAAAACCCCACATAATCGCCGCCTTCCCCGCAGAAGGCAGGGTATCTTTTTGAAGATTTTCTTCCCGTTAACAAAAAAAAAAGGAATAAACTAAGAATAGTTTATACAAATAAAACCGGAATAACTATTGTTTATCTATTCTTCCGTTACGTTAAAATGCACGAGTTGGCAACAACGCAACCAAAGAGAAACTATAGAAAATTGTCTAAAACCAATTGTAGTCTATGGTATCTGTCAATATATCGGAAGATAATCCACCTCCACGCTAGTCCATATTAAGAGACCTTCCAAATAATTGATCTAGAAACTTTTATCGAAACTGTTCATCGCCATATACATCAGAAGGGTTTTCGATTCTTTTAAATATTGTCACTTGTCTTGGAGTCTGAATGATATTTATTAAATCATTTACTCTTTCTACTTCCTTTATTGTCCTTAATTCCATAATAAGTTATTTTAAATGCACGAACACAAACACAAATCGTGGTATTCTAAATGTTATACTGGACTTAAACAAGGATGTATGTATAACTTCAGAATAACGATTGTATGAACAAAAACGTCAAAGTTATACGATGTATAACGTATTCTTGGTTTATTAGTACATTGTAATCGCAGGGAGAGTCACACGCGGGCAAACTACCTTTGCTGTACGAATTTTGAAAGACGAAGCAACACGCTTATTATATTTATAAGTTTATAATAATGTAATTAAATATTAAAATAAATAATAATAATAAAAAAGTTAATTTTAAAATATCAAATCCGCTCAATGTTTTTAGGTATGTAGAGGAACGTTAAACTCTTAAAAGCGTTTCCGCATGACCAATTTTAAGGAAAGTCGTAAATAAAATTAGGGAAATTTACAGCCGAAATGCTCTCAGAGTTTAATTGTTTGCGGTGATACAAAATGGGAGAGCTGATTCTACATTGTTATAATTTTGAACCTTTTAGGGACTACAAATGTTATGGTTATTAAAATTAATTACGGCGGTAAACGGGTGAACTTGTTTTAAATTGCACAACTTAATAATAGTTAATTGATAACTGTACCACAAATGCATATTGTCAGAAATGTACAGTTTAATACTTCCACATAGTCGTATAATAATAAAATAATAAGCTAATATTTTTAACGCTAGCAGGTGACCTTATTAGGTCTCGTATGTGAATCCTGCTAAACTATGCTAACTCCTTATGAAAGAAAGTTTTTTGATTGAGATATTGGTAGTTTTAAGACAATTTAGGACAACTTATGTAGTCCTACCGACAACGAGTACGAATGTGGAAGAAGGAAGATAATATAGACGCAAGAACTTTGTAATATAACAAGTACATTTACGAGCAAAATCAAAAACTTACATCAAATCGTGCGGACGCTCTCTTTGTATTTCCGAATTACGTTGGAATATTACGAAATAAAATTAATCTGAATCTAACCTCATAAAGCTACTCTTGAAGTACATCCTTTCCAATTAAAAATGAATAATTGAAATCGGTTGGCGTGATTTTTTTTTTTTAAAAAGAAAGCTAGCAATATTTCATTTTTTTTTCTGAAATATTACTAACAATCTTGTTAACCATTCCAACTAAGTTTAAGCTTGTGCTAGGACATGGTTCACGGCAATAGTCGAATGGTGGATTCGAACCCACGACCTTACGATTCGCAGGCCGTACCCTAAACCATTAGGCTATTGACGCTTTTAATCATATTGAAGTTAATCATACATTTGTGGAGCACATACTTGATGCAAATTTAAGACTTATATGATTTCCATGGATTCCATGCTCAAAATTAGAAATTTAAATGGAACCACACAGCTTTCAAATAAAAAAAGAATCATCAAAATCGGTTCACCCAGTCAAAAGTTTTGCGGCAACAAACATTAAAATTTAAATTCTGCGGAGTAATTCCTGTAAACAAAAAAGTCCAATATAACCGACTAGCAGAACAATATATTCGAACTGAGATTCAAATACCCATTGATCACTCCACCAATACAAGAAGTATAACACATAAAAAACTGAAAATACCATATCATTCTAACATATACGGTAAGCGAACATCGCAATTCCTAATACCGACACTAATCAATAAACTCCCATTACAAACAAAAAAACACATTAACAACAAAAACATTAAAACTGTTTTAAAAAAATATTTTTTATAACATTTGCGTATGGTGTGTAAAAAAAAATATATATATATTAAGAACAGCCTGTATCGAACGCTCACACGCATTGAGGCGTCTTCGCTTACGATTGGTGTGTGCGTTCGTTTGCAAAGGATACTCGCAACGGCTCGTGACGAGATCGCTTCCCGCAGTGGCATATAAGTTAGTTTAGCTTAGATTGTCTCAATAGATGTCGTTAATAAAATAGCTACCGACCGAGTCGTGGTTCGGCCCTCTTGGGCGCCCTCGGATCGGACTGCTAACGCGTAATAATGGTAACCGTCCAAGCCGAGGTTACCCCTCACCAGGTTCAGGCTAAGCGATCTAAGAGCTGTGCCACCTCTCAAATCCGGTGAAGCAGTAAAGGCCAGCTGCTCTGTGCCAACTGTGATAGTTCGTGCAAAAAAAAAAATCGTGACGAGATGTTGCGGTGTTCTCTTTTTATATAACTAATATTGTAAAAATGTACGAGAACTGAATGCTGAGCATCCAGACAAACCTGGGATAGGTTTTTGGGATGCGCTTTAATGTGTAAAATATTATATGTAAAATGTATTAAATAAATAAATAATAAAAAACAGACGAATTGAAAACCTCCTCCTTTTGAAGTCAGTTGATAAAAGAGAACGACTAACGTAATATTAGCGTTTAATGTTCGATCTGTCACATTTGATTTCATTTATAAGAACATAACGTAAAATTGATTTTGTTTTATTTTGTTACAGGTGACAATCAAGATGGCGTTACGACTAGGGAGGATGTTACTGCTGCTCTTACAAACAGACACTACGTAAAATATTCATATTAGCTGAATTAAAGCTAAACAGACTAATTTGACGAAAATCACAAAGTTAGTGACGGCCCGATACTAACGTATAACCATGAATCTAAAGATAATACCGTTTCTTCTAACGTGGAATTTTTTACTGACATCTGCGAGACGAGACTCGTTTGAGGAGGAAGATGCTGTAAGAGCGAAGGAGCTTAGGAATAAAGAAAACAATCGTAACAGAACTACTTTTAATGGTACCTTGACAGATCTGCCGGAGAGGAGATATTTAAGACATAGAAATAGTTCTAGGTACCGTGGCGACAGGCGTAGATTTTGGGAACGAGAGCATGAGATAAGACGTGACAGGAGGAAAGGATCGGAGGCACATTCTTCTGAAGAGTACTCCGTATTTAACCGGACAGATACTTTTAACTTCAGGAATGACGATAAACCTCGTAGACCTGAAAAACATTGGAGTAAAAGCAACATGGAAAGGAACTCGTCGGAGAAGAGGAGAATTGTAAACCAGAGTAAGCCGGAGAGATCTCACTCAGTACCAATAAGAGAAAATACGACAAGGATGAAGGCCAGAATGACCAGTAAATGGCAAAACAATGGATATATCCCGTATCCGCAGCCGAGGGAGAAGAAACCGAATATAATTCTGATTTTGACCGATGACCAGGATGTTGAATTGGGCAGTCTCAATTTCATGCCGCGTACTATGAAAGCTATAAGGAGTGCTGGGGCAGAGTTCCGGCACGCGTACACAACCACCCCGATGTGTTGTCCATCAAGGTATATTTTTATGATATAACAGATTAATTATCTGGCAATACATAATCACACCAGCATATATTCATTATAATTGACTCCCTTTAAATTATTTTAACCCTTTTGAAGGTAGACAGACTCCACATAACCAGTGGGAGCGAAGTCAAGTATTTAGACTTTCAACCGACTTCAAAAAAGGAGGAGGTTCTCAATTCGTGTGTAACATACACATTTAATTTATATGTTTGTCACTTCATAACTTTTGACTGGATGGAACGATTTGAATGTTTCTTTTTTTTCATTTGAAAGCCAGTGCTTTCAGAGTGGTCAATTAGCCAATTCTGACAATGGTATCCATGAGAAGAACCATACAAGTATTAATTTGCTTTAAGTATGTAGGCGACAAATGGAAGAATAACTGAACATCACGCCAACCGATTTCGATGAATCGTTTTTTATTAGAAAGGATTGACTTAAAGGGTACTTTGTTGAGAGTATGGTTAGGTTATGATTAATAGCGGTTGGAAGAAGGAAATGTACGTCACGTACCGCCTGACACAGGTACTCACCGGGCACGGGTGCTTCGGTGAGTACCTGGACAGGATAGGGCGCGAACCGACCGCGCAATGCCACCATTGTGGCTGTGACCGGGATTCCGCGCAGCACACGCTAGCCGTGTGCCCCGCGTGGGAGGCGGAGCGGCGGATCCTGGTCCAGCATATCGGGCAAGACCTCTCCCCGCCGGCGGCAGTAGCGGCTGCGCTGGTGGGGAGATCTAAATGGAAGGCGCTGGTCTCCTTCCGCGAGTCAGTAATGACCCAGAAGGAGACCGCAGAACGGGATCGGGAGAGGGCCGATCCCGTTCGGAGACGGCGCAGGCAGGCCGGTGGCAGACCGGCCCACAGCCCTGTAGTTCTGGGCTCTCAAGAATAAGACTACGGTATCCCCTGCCTGTCGTATAAGGCGACTAAAAGGGGCCAGGGGTTCACTGGGCGACAAGGGTGGGGGCCTTTGTCATCCGCTAAGGTGGACCCGGGAAGAAGGCGACATCGGCTGGCCCGTGTAGCCTTGCACTGTGAGGGCACAAGGGGGGAGGGAGTAACTTCCCCCCCCCCCGGGACGTGCTCTCCTTGAGCACAGTGCAAAGGGGCTCCGGTGCGTTCCACTGGAGATCCCGGAGCCCCTCGTCATGCACCGAGGAAAAGGTCACCGAGTAGGTTTTATTGGGTAAAAACCCCACATAACCGCCGCCTTCCCCCCAGAAGGTATCTTTTTGAAGATTTCCTCCCCGAAAAAAAAATGATTAATAGCGGTTAACGTTTGATTCGATGTGAAGTTTATTTCTCGAGCTCGTAAATATACTTGCATCCGACGGTATTCAACGCTTCACCAAATGTTATCGCTTTGCTTCTAAATTACTCAATGAACTAACCCTATATGTTTGAATATTCGTAGGAGCTCCCTGCTGACGGGTGTGTACGTGCATAACCACAACGTGTACACGAACAATGACAACTGCTCCTCACCCATGTGGCAGGCCACCCATGAGACCAACACCTTCGCCACTTACCTGTCCAACGCCGGCTATCGTACTGGTAAGTGCATTTGTTTAACATGTCACTTATTGAATACATAACATTGCTGACAATTTTCTAAGCCGAAAAGATCAGTGACATCACGCTGATTGAACTTTACTTGTTTTGGTAATTTAGCTAGTTAAATAATTTTTTTCTTTTTTTTTGAAGTCATACTTTAGGCGTGTTATGGAAATGAAAAAAAAAAAGCTGTCGTGAAAAAAATGTATTTATATACTTCAATTATATGCTCCAATATCAATAAATAATTGATATAAATTGAAATATTATTTATTTAATATAATATATATTTTTTTTATTTTTCAAATTTTAACTAAATTTTATTAACTGTGTTGATAATCCTTTTTTTTTAATAAGTAAGCTAACAATTTTTTTTTTCGTGAGTATTATTAACATTCTTGTTAACCATTTTAACTAAGCTTAAGCTTTTTTTTTTTTTTTTGACGAACTACACAGATTGGCCAGAGAAGCTGGCCTTGACTGCTTCACCGGATTGGGAGGTGGCAGAGCTCTTAGATCGCTTATCCTTGAACCTCTATCGCTAGTAACTCGACACAAGGGTCCCCCCGGGGGAAAGCTTAAGCTTGTGCTAGGAGATGGTTCACGAATAGTCGAATGGTAAGAAGTATCATTGTTGTACTTTAAAAAAACTGAAAAATGTAAGCCGTTACTTTTTTTTAAATTGGTAAGTAAGTTTTATTAAGTTGTTATAATAGGAAAAAATCTAGACAAAGGATGTTTAATCTCGGTATCTACTATATAATGCCGTTACATTAATCCAAATCGAATAGACATAAAATAATCAAAACTTTAATTATAAACTACATATCCAAAAAATTAATTAGTAGGTACATTACGGTTTTTTGACAATTGAATGGTAACAGATTGGATTTATAGTGGAATGTCACTGGCAAATTGTAGCCTATTCAAAGCTTAATACAAACTCAAACAGTCTTACAAAAAAATGAGTTATAACATATTCATTCCACCCTTAAACTAAGTTTAGTTAAATCAGGAATAAATTAAGAATAAGCTGAGAATAGTTTACCACAAATAAATCCGGAATAACTATGGTTTATCTATTCTTCCTTTACGTCAAAATGCACGAGTTGGCAACAGCGCAATCAAAGAGAAACCATACTAAAAAAATAATTGCAGTCTATGTAGTAGTGTAGTAATGTATCTGTCAATGTGTGGCGGTTATAAAAATATTCTATACTCTATATATAAATAGAAGATAATCCACTTCCACGCTTGTCCATAGTAAGAGACCTTTCAAATAAATGGTCTAGAAATATTATACCACTTTTAGAAAACCAATATTTTAATCGAAACTAATCATCGACATATAAATTAAAAGGGTTTTCCCCATCTTTTAAATATTTTTACTTTTTTTGGAGTCTGAATGATATTTATTAAGTCATTTACTGTTTCTACTTCCTCCATTGACCTTAATTCCATAATAAGTTAATTTAAATGAGCGAACACAAACACAAATCGTGGTATTTTAAATGTTATACTGAACTTAAACAGAGGTGTAGGTCGTTATAACTTCGGAATAACGACTTTATGAACAAAAACGTCAACGTCATACCAGGTATAACGTATTCTTGGTATATTAGTACAAATTTTGCTTATTCTTAATTTATTCCTAAGTTTATCTTTATACCACGTTTATTTGTAAGGCTGAAAGACTATAATTGCGATGTACAAATTTGTTTTTAAATTCGCCGAAGAAGAGAATGGAGTAGTTTATTTTATAGCACCATTTACATCACTACATAGAACTGGTCGCTGCGTGGTAGAATTGATAAACACATCAATAAGCCATAGTAAGTCGATACTTACATCACCTGAGAATGCACTACGATACCTGGGCAATGTTAGCGACGTTCCTAGAATACCTACATGACACCATCACTCCTTGTTATTGAATAATTCCTGTTTCAATGTACACGGCACTTGTGGAATGATAGACTGTAAAATAAATAGAGCTGGCAGCGTACGACGAAAGATTGTAACAAAAAAAAAAGGATCATGAATGAACAGATTCAAAGTTTGCCGCGAATTAATGTATGTATTTATATATGAATGTGTATTATGTACGCGCCTGAGAAGTTACACTTCTTTGGCATCATTTAAAATAGTATATAATTGTATGCAAAAAAATAATTATAATAATTAAGATATGATAGTCAACAAAGTTCTGTCCAAATTAGAAAAATTAAATTTATAAATACTATTTTAAATAATATATTTTTTTTATATGAAAAGTGGCAAACGAGCTTACGGCTCACCTGATCTTAAGTGATCACCGTCGCTCATGAACATCCACAGCACCAGAGGAGCTGCAGGTGCGTGGCCGGCCTTTGAGATAGGACTTTCTTGAAGATCCCCAAATCGTAAACGTTCGGAAACACCGCTGTTGACAGTTGATTCCACAAGTTGACAGTGCGTGGGAGAAAGTTATTTTAATTTATATCAATAAATAATACATACGGATAGTTAACCTCAATTATATTGGAGCACTTGAAAAAGTATAAAAGCACAATATTTTTCACTGCAACTTCAATATGTAAAGAGGTATAACTTCAAAAAAGCCCCGACTATTAGAACATGTTAGTCAGTACCTATACGTATACTGCTCAATAGAATATTCGTAATTATTTAATAGTTTGAACTTATTTATGGTAATATCAACCATTATAATTACGATCTTATAATGAGAGAATCAAAATCTTTCGTTAAAGTCACTTGCTAAATATACCCCGTGTAAGGCGGTAGACTCAATTCCTGTTACATGTCGCATATACGAGTATGTACGGGTCTGAGCCTGTTGCCTTGTTAAGTTAGAAGTGAGAGCTTATTTTTGACTTAAACTGACACCAATGACAAAACTATTTCTAGATTTATTTCCGTGTTAATACATTTTTAATTTTTAATAATATTTTTTTTTCTTTATTAGCCAACAATCCATTACAATCGCAATTTCCAGGTCTCTAGACGTAGAGATCTCTAGACTCCTGTTCTAGGTGTTTTTTTTTAATTTATTTAATTTCGTGCTGCTATTTAATCTGCAGCAGGTAATTAAATAAATTGTACCGTGTTTACAGTATATATATATATATATTTTAAAAAGAAAGCTAGCAATATTTTTTTTCAGAAATATTACTAACAATCTCGTTAACCATTCCAACTAAGCTTAAGCTCGTGCTAGGACATGGTTCACGGCAATAGTCCAATGGTGGATTCGAACCTACGACCTTACGATTCGCAGGCCGTACCCTAAACCATTAGGCTATTGACGAAATAGCCGAATGTACGAATATATATATATCATTACATTTAATTTCATCAATATTAATAAAACAATTATATTATTAAATGATTTGAATTGGAATTAAAGAATGGAGGAATTATATTATTAAGAAGATTTGAATTGGAATTAATATTGCCTGTTCTAGGTGTCAGTCTTTCCCCCTACGACCATTTATAGCTTTACTCACTAAATACAAAAATCGAACCGTTTGTATAATGTGTTGTAGGTTTATAATCACAAATCGAAAGAATACATTTCCGTCAACAAAATACTAGATATCATTCTCATGCCAAGAACAGGACGATTATAATTCCAAATCAGTTTGTTCCCGGAATAATATTTTTGCAGTCAGTGTCGCATGTCCACTATTAAGTCATGAATTCTACGAAATAACGTTTATACGGTCTTAACTTATTTTGCCTGTAGCGCTCTATGCGTGATATAACTACAGTCGTATTTCAATCTAAATTCAGATTAACTATTTAAAGATGTCATAAAGACCGTTTCGTAAGTGAGGGCTTGAATTTAAAAACGTGTCATTCCATGCTCCCTTTTTGTCAGAATCTTGTCATTAACCGACTTCCAAAGAGGTCGTGTTTCTCAATCTGTCCTTTTTATGTTTTCAACCGACTTCAAGAGAGGTTGAGTTTCTCAATTTGTCCTTTTTTATGTTTTCAACCGACTTCAAAAGAGGAGGATTTTCTCAATTCGTCTGTATGTTTTTATGTTTGTTAACTTAACATAACTTTCGACTGGGTGGACCGATTTTGATGATTCTTTAAATTTACTTGATTCTTTCTAATTTAAATTTGATTCAATTCTGAGATTTCATTCAGAGATCTGGGATTCATTAGAAGACTATGCAAAGTCTTAAATTTGCATCAAGCATGTGCGCTACGAATGGACGAATAACGCAATACCTCGTCCTCCTCGCGTCGGTTTCCTCAATGCTGAGGGTCGTGACCATCTCGTGGGAACAGTTTGTTTTTACTAAAAACTAAAAACTTTTTAGTGATCCGTCGCCATTTTCCTCTATCTGCAGCCGTGCGCAGAGCATCGCTAACCGACGTGCCTAGAGTGGTGCGGATCTGGTCAGTCCAACGTGTCGGGCTTCGACCTCGCGGTCTTGTCCCGTCAATTTTACCAGTCACAACTAGCCTTTCTAAGTTATCGCTGTTTTTTCTGGCAATGTGACCAAAGTATTCCAGCATCCTGCGTAGGCATATGGTGTACAGCCTAGCTTCGATTTTAAGTTCTCTCGAACGCTACGCAATACCACACGAACCAATTTCGGTGATTCATTTTTATTGGAAAAGATGTACTTCAAGAAGAGTTTTGTTAGATCCTGATTAATTCTATTTCGTAAAATTTCTACTATAATTAGGAAATACAAAAGACGAATAATAGCGTTTAACGGTTGTATCGATTTGAAGTCAATATATACTTGTGTCAGATCCATTGTCTTGTCATTAACCGACTTCAAAAAGATGGAGTTCCTCAATTCGTCTGTTTTATATTTTTCACTCATAGCTCCTTTATTTTTTTACTCCGTTGCTTTCAATTAGGTCCCATGTTAATCTTGTTGGCATTGCCCCTTGGGTTCCAAAGATATACCAAAAATGTTTGTCAATTGAAGTATTGGTTGGTTTATAATAATCTAGATAAATACTTAGTAATGAATGAATTCGTAAGGAGCACGAACGTGGAAGAAGAAAGATAAGATAAGATAACATTTATTTATTTGCTGAAAACACGGTATCAGACCGACCGACATGTTCTGATTATAATTAAGAATTCATATTACAATTAATATCAATAAATTGTGAATTATATAAGTCAACATTTCTTTGTGAATCATCAAAACAGACATTTTCAACAAAAAAATTCGGAAACGCTATAAATATTTAAAAAGATAAGCCACTTGTATAATTTCGTTTTAAATATTCATCTATTAACCACTTTTAATTCTATTGGAACCTTATTAAAATATTTTTACACTCATAATTATGCAATTTATGTCGTATTTTATAAAATGTTGGAGTTTTTTTCTAAAACAAGCCTGTTTAGATCTCGTTTGTTACGTGAATAGATTCTTTACTTTTTAAACATAGATTAATTTTTATGGATAAAGCATTGGTTAAGCTGAAACCAATCTGCTCAGTATTGAGCACAGGCGTAAGGTAGCTAGCCTTTCGGTTTTCTACAGATTGCATTTTGGAGAGTGTGCTCAGGAACTAAATGATTCCCCCATCCCCTTTCCACCATCGGACTTCTAGACGCACTGCGGGATTTCATCCTTTCGTTGTGAACATCCCTCAAACCCGAACGAAGCGATTTGCTTCGTCTTTCATTCTTCGTACAGCAAAGGACTGGAATAGTTTGCCCGCGTCTGTCTTTCCTTCCGATTACAATGTGGGTATTTTCAAGAGTAGAGTGAATAGGCATTTACTAAGCTAGTGCGCCTTACCATCCAGGACTGCATTTCCGCTTAACATCAGGTGGGATCGTAGTCAAGCACTTGCTTAGAAATTATTAAAAAAAAAAAATACAAATTTGAAACGCGGCCTCCATGACGGCAAGACTTTCCTGTCCCATTTACCGTCACTGACTCGGCAGATGCGGCCGGCCCACTGCCAATTCAACTTGCTTACTTTAAGAGCTATGTTCTCCGTCGAATTTCTTCGTTTCGGATTCTACCCCTTAGAGAATTACTGACGAGCACATAGCTCGTTCCATCGCTCGTTGTGCGACTTTAAGTGGTAAAATCCCATTTTGTTTAAAAAAAAGTTAAGAAAGACAATTTAGACGCAAGAACTACGTAATATGACTAAGATATAAAAGAGAGAATCCGTGCGTTGTAGCGTTTAATCCCTCTTAAATCAAAATAGTCTTTTAAAATTAATATTTTACGTTTTCCTTTATTTTAAGCATAGATTTGATTTAAATGTGATTTCTTGTTTTTACTTGTAAATAAAAAATATTGATAGCTTTGTATGCAAGATTTCACTTCAACCGTATTTCAATTTTAATCCGGCTATTTATAGGTGTCATAAAGAGCGCAGTTTCGTGAGGAAAGAGACTGAATTTAGAAACGTCTCATTCCTCACTTCCTTTTTGTCCGAGCCAACGTCTTGTCATTTCTATTCTAAGATTTTACTCATGTCCGCGCATCATAACATACACCGTATGTACTGGAACCCGAGTATACTCGTAAATGTATAGCGTCAAGGAATACCTTAGACGAGGAGCGTTGAACGCTTATCCGTCGGATGGGTACCGGGTTTAATGATGCAATAAGGTCAGGAATGCCGCCTGACTCACAAACGTTTAGCTGCGGTACCTCGTGACGGTATTGTGTGAGGGTTATGAAATGCTTACGTACGCCCTCCTCGAGGAACATCGCTTCGAAAACGTTCGGTTTATGGCACACGAAAGCTGTAACGTTTCTTACTAAAATATTGTAAAGACAGAAATTGAAATATCGAAGAGAAGGCCGAATCACGGTTTGGTCGGTTGCTTTTGCACGGATAAATGCAGAACTGTTAGTTCTAAAGGTCTAAATACGAACAGAAGGTGTATCATGTGCTACTATTGTATACTGAGCATATATTTTAGCAAGCATTTTTTTTTGTACGTCAAAAACTGGAATATACGAACTTGTGGCGACTAGCGTTCGCCAAGTACCAAAGAGGTTTTTAGACGACAAAATTATTTATATTGAATTTGGAATTAGAAAATTTTTATAAAACATATGTCATAATTTTTCATTACACTTTTTGCTTAGACTTTTCCGTTTGTATATATTTCTAATGTAACAAAACGTATAAAATATAATTTCCGTTTTCTGTGATATTTTTATTTTCCGGCGGACTATATTAGAAGGTCAAGAACACGTACAAAAGAAATATTGGGATTGGCATTCCACTGTAATGCCACGTTACCCAAATTGGTGACATCGCAAGATCGCAACATTGAACAACTAAAAATTAAGATATCGTCACGCGCCCGCAATGCGAATTGACAGACATCACATATCTTAGAAAATGTTGTAACACATGGGTAGTTTTTGTCACAATATTATTCTTTACTGCCCATCACGAAGTATATAATTACTTAAAATTGCAACAACCAATTACGTCGCTGCTGCCACCGCGCATCTAGGGTTCCTAGTGTACTATGCAACTTCAGGCGACCGTTAGTACACGTCTCAGCTGCTTCTAAAAGATACCCTTATCAGGTCCTAATAAGCTTGATGAAAAAGCGGGTAGTGATTATTATCTTTGTCAAGGATTAATGTATCTTAAATCTTATTTATTTGTATAAAGGATACTTAAAACTCGACTCATATTACCATATTTCTAAACGCGATAAGAAATCTTAAAACTCACAATGTAACTTTATCGCTTTAGTCGGTGTCCTTAAAGACATAAGAATATATCTTGCTGAGTTATCTACGCTTCATCCGAGCCTCGATATAAAACTTCATCTATTTTATAAGCCCTACTGGCTGTTACCGGCGGTTTCACTCGCGATCATTTTGTTGCAAACACTATAAACATTAGTTAAAGTTACAACCTTTATATATTTCCCACTGCTGGGCACAGGCCTTCTCTGTTAAAAGAGTATAAGGGTACAGTGCGCCACGCGCCTTCACATGTCTTAGAATTTTTTTAGTACATGTAGGTTTCCTCACGATGTCTTCCTTCACCGTCGAGCGTGTGGTAAATTAGCACATGAAATTGCAACAACAAATTTATTTGTTTCGGCACAGGGGATCGAACTCGGGTTGCTAGCGTACTATGCAACTTGAGGCGACCGTTTAGACAATGAACTAGCAGGGCTACAGTATTTATTTAAGATGTTTGATAATAATTATATTTTGTTATGTTAGACATATTTATTTATACTTATTGGAACAACTTAAACTATATATATTGGCTGATGTTTTTTTGTAACAAAAAATGGTAATTCATTGACTATCATGATAAATCGAACCGCTTAGGATCTCAGCTTGTATTGCTCACGATTTTTTGTTTCATATTTTTAACAGAAAAACATACAGACTAGAGAACCTTCTCCTTTTTGAAATCGGTTGACAACAGAGAGCGTTCCCGCGTATTAGGGATTAATTTTTAATCTGTAGCATTTGATTTGGTTTGAAGTCGTTTTTTGTTTGTACTCTTAAAGATAATTGTATATATATTACCGGAAATGTATGGAATCAAGGAATTGTATAGGAAATCCTAGGAAATGTGTAATAATATTTTTTTTATTATAACACTCATTGAGACAATCGGGTAACAGTCAAACCGTAAAATAATAATAATATGCATTATTTTAAATTAAAATATGCATTATTATTATTTAAAACAATATCACGTCGTATCGCCGCAATATCCAATAATCACGAGAAGTCTTTCTAGCAGTTTTTGCCGTAGAAACTTCTTCAATTAACTCTTTGTAACGTTCATCTTCAATAAAAGCAGTGTTTTTAGCGTTTGTTAATATTCTTAATGACGCCAAAGTCAAATTAAAAAAGTCAAAGCCAAATTTTAGGAATTACATACATTTCCTAGGAATTGTATACAATGACGGATTACATACATTTCCGTTAACATATATATTCGTACATAAACGTCTGTTATCACTTCTATCCGTGCAAAGTGTAATCACACTCATAAGTCAATATCAGGACTTCACGGCTGACAGGAGTCGATTGGCGCGAATGAGGCACGACGTTTGTTCTAAATATCGTCGGATAGATAGAAGCGTGGGCGCACGTGGGTCGCCGGACGACAGCGATTTCGTCGCATCCCAGACCTAGTGTATGTGTAGATAAACATGTCCTTGCTGGTATTTGGGGAGACGACGATTGGGAGAACCGTTCATCCGCCGACTGAGACGCGAGTGCCGAGTCGTGATTTGTCCGGTCGCGAGCGATTGTGTGAGGTCGATGCACATCGCTCGCTTCCTTAGTTTATCTAACGTCATACATCAAATGAAACATGCATGTATGTATGTACATGCAACGAAATTAACATGAAATTTACAACAACGATATTTACGAGCATTCCGACTTCATATCAAAGCTACGCAAAATAATAGGTTGACGAAAAATGGATCACATACGACAATATCAAGCGAAAACGATTTGCGTTTAACGAAGGAAAACTTTAAAATAGCGCGATTTCGGCGTTAGTGAACTTCATGTTTACACGTCTATAACTGTTGAACGCAATATCCAAACTAATTATGCATAGCGTCGTTTTGTAGGTTATGTCAAGACCTTTCAAATTATGTATAGTATTGCTAGATACGAGCTCTGTAGCGCTTTGTACATAGCCGCGAAATTCAAAAGACAAAAAGGCGGAAGGGAGATATTTGACAACCTATTATTAACGTAATAGTTAACGTATAGAAATGAATTCATTTTAAACGCTAAGACAAAAAGCTAACGTCCTTTTAAACCTAGCGGGGTAAAGTAAACAGACACAGCTTTTGCTTTCCACTATTCACCAAGCTTATTTGACAGTGAGCCCATCGTATACGCAACAAATTTTTGGAATTGTTTTTTTTTATACTTATGAAAACCACTACTAAAAGAACTGGCAACTATCAAATTTTAAGGTGAACCGCTTAACCACTAGGCTATCACTTTTTTATTTATTCTAAACTAGCTGCAATTTGTAGCTGATCGATAACCTCCTTTAATTAAAGTCGGTTAAATAAAAAGTAACCTATGTGCTATTCCACGTTTTCGTCCACGTCATTATATATATATATATATATATATATATATATATATATATATATATATATATATATATATATATATATATATATATATATATATATATATATATATATATATATATATATATATATTAAAAATCTCTCTATCTCTCTCAGCTAATGCAGTTTCTTATCGTGTGATATCTGTGATCTATTTATGCAAAATAGTCCTAGACGCCATTAACTATTTCCAGCTACATCGAGCCGCTTTCGGAGTCGATTCCACCCGATCCCTTTGAGGCATGGAACACGCGGCCACGATTTATCACCGCCCCACTAAGTGTTCATTTGCGTTGTAAATTTATGTTCTAAACGGGCTATCATAAATTAGTCCTGCGCTTTCCCTTCCGCCACGCCACGTGGGATGGGCTCGCCCACCGGACCGGGATAGTTCGGGGCGGAGAACGTGTTAATGCCTTATACGAGCTCATCACGCTGATTGCAGCTTCCGTTTACACTAGAAATGAGTGGGTCTAAGAATCCAGGAAACAGTTTTTTTCTTATAAAGATATCTCTTGTGGTGATATCTTTCCTCATCATTTTATATTTTAAATTACCTTAATACAATAGTTTATGATCAGTAATTTTTCAATGATAAATACGTGTACTTTTCATACCTAAATAAACGAACCTACTAAATATTTATAGATAAATCAAATCCACATAGGAGTAATTGATGAATCATTAATGACCACCCCTCACCGGGGGGACCCTTGTGTCGAGTTACTAGCAATAGAGGTTCAGGCTAAGCGACCTAAGAGCTATGCCACCTCTCAATCCGGTGAAGCAGTCAAGGCCAGCTTCTCTGGCCAATCTGTGTAGTTCGTCATTAAAAAAAAATCATTAATGATTGAATTATTAAATTAACTTCGGTACTTGTCACAAAAACTAAACGTTCCATTGTTTGGTTTGTGAACAGTAAAAAATTAATTGGGTTTTTTTTTGGACGAACTAACACAGTTGGCGCAGAGAAGCTGGCCTTTACTGATTGAGAAGTGGCATAGCTCTTAGATCGCTTAGCCTGAACCTCTATTAGGTGGTAACTCGACACAAGGATCCCCTAGTGAGGGGTAACCTCGGCTTGGACGGTTACCATTATTACGCGTTAGCAGTCCGATCCGAGGGCGCCCGAGAGGGCCGAACCACGACTCGGTTGGTAGCTATTTTATCAACAAAATATAAAAAAAATAAATTAGCTCAAACAGCTAGTATATTACCCAAACCTCCAGACATTGCGCTCCGCATAATAAGAGGATGTGAAGCATAAAATAAACATAACATAAAAAAATTCGATACATTTTTCGTTGCTATAATACTCTCCTGCCAGCCCAGACTGTACATATAGCAGTGTAACAGCTTAGTTTATACAAAATATCACTTTAGATATTGTTTCTTATCTATAAATTATTAGCGTATAAACAAATGGACGTAATTCAGACTGAACGTAACAATAAAATAGGATATCATAAATATATTATAGAGATTCTTGGCGCGTGGGCGTCGCCGCCATGCTGTCTACTCTATGCCGACGCATGGCGTTGAACGAAAGTACACAGATTATAAATAAAAGTTGTTTTAGATTAGCACGGCGGGCTTACTTTATTATTTGTTGTGTTTTATGTTCTTCGAGATACAAAACAGAAAGCTCTCTTATTGCTCGCGGTCAAGGCCAATTACAAATTTGCTAATTATAATTAACACACATGGATAGATATATTTTTGCGGTTTTAACGCGTTTTACTGCATAATATGCATCGTGTTTCTGGTAGTTATAATATCGTAAAATAGTTTGTCTTAAATGATAAGAAATATAAGTGATATCAAGTAAATAAACAGATAAAATTTTACCCATGTCTAATATTAGAAGTAATCTATTTTTGTAGTGATAATTCGACCTGCGGTTTAGACCGCAGTGTATATTTTAATAAAATTCACTAAAATTAACGGAATAAATAAATAATCGTACGGAATTTAGGTAAGTCTTTTATCTTAGTTAAAAACTACTATTCTTAAGAGGGATTACATAGATAAACATTGCAGTAATTATTTTATATAATTAAATTAGAGTAATATTTTTAAAAGCTTTAATATAAAAATAATACAAATCGGTATACATGAAGACACAATGAGTATGGCCTCTGCCTTTCCCTACAAGAGAAACCCGTTCGACCTTGTCAGACTAACAAAAAAAGGAAAATGTGAAATACGCAGTAAATGTGAAAAATAGCGAAGGGAACTCTTTAGTAAGAAATGTTCGTGTCTATTGTTGTGGTACTTTCATATTATGTGCGTCATGACTTTCTTATAAGGTCGGACAACATTTTACTTATTATTATTATATATTACCGGTGGTAAGGTTTAAAAAACTCTTAACACGTTAAACGCCATGGGGGTCACCGGTGACCTCACCCTTCCTCTATCATAGCGCCATGGGGGTCACCGGTGACCTCAACGTATAGTCATATTCAAACTACTTTTTCTCGCCGCCGGCCATACTGACTGTTACTTTATTCGTACTCCGTGACCGGCACGGCGGTGTAGAACTATACTGCGCAGTGGGACAAACATACCTTGTAAGGAATTGAAAAATGAAAGCGAAAAAGTAACCAAAATAAAATTGAGGATATATAATTCAAATTAGTCTTTATTATATTATTATATATACTATTCAATAAGAAAATGATGACAGCTAAGATAGTAGGAACGTAATTGATCTAGTAACACACGTTCTATCATTCTATCTATCGTAAGCGCGAGCGCACTACTGGTGTAGCGGGTGGCCGGCGGGGTGGCCGGCGCGGCGCCGGGTACCGGAAAATATATTTTCTGTATTTGTGCGCCATGGGGTGCACCGGTGACCTCAGCTATGTATTTGACTGTAACTATGTAACCCATGTACAGAATTGAATAAAACTTATTTTCTATACGTATTGTAACATAATAAACAAATTACAACCAAAAGTATTTTTACGATTTTTATTTTTTTCTATCGGCGTTTAACGTGTTAAGGTAATAAATGCGACTATCCCAGCGATGATTCGTAATTAAAAAATATTTCATGTATTTCTATATTGTCATTTTTGTATTTATTATTTTCCTTTCTTTTTATTACATAAGTTTTTTGTCGCAATTTTAATTTACAAATTAAAAAATATGAACAATATTACAAAATATATTTATTTATAATTAATTTAAAGAAAAATATAATTTTCTTTCATTTAAATATTCGCGCTTCAAGTGTCATTGTGGTAGAATGCAACCTTAACTGATACTTGCGTTTGTAGTCTGTGGTTAGAACAGGTTATAACAGATGCGCACGTCACCTACCGCCTGACACAGGTGCTCACCGGGCACGGGTGCTTCGGTGAGTACCTGAACAGGATAGGGCGCGAACCGACCACGCAATGCCACCATTGTGGCTGTGACCGGGATTCCGCGCAGCACACGCTAGCCGTGTGTCCCGCGTGGGAGGCGGAGCGGCGGATCCTGGTCCAGCATATCGGGCAAGACCTCTCCCCGCCGGCGGCAGTAGCGGCTGCGCTGGCGGGAAGATCTAAATGGAAGGCGCTGGTCTCCTTCTGCGAGTCAGTAACGACCCAGAAGGAGACCGCAGAACGGGATCGGGAGAGGGCCGATCCCGTTCGGAGATGGCGCAGGCGGGCTGGTGGCAGACCGGCCCGCAGCCCTGTAGTTCTGGGCTCTCAAGAATAAGACTACGGTATCCCCTGCCTGTCGTACAAGGCGACTAAAAGGTGCCTCGGGTTCACTGGGCGACAAGGGTGGGGGCCTGAGTCGTTCACCAAAGTGGACCCGGGAAGAAGGCGACATCGGCTGGCCCGTGTCGCCTTGCGCTGCGAGGGCACAGGGGAGGAGGGAGTAACCTCCCCCCGGGACGTGCTCTCCTTGAGCACAGTGCAGAGGGGCTCCGGTCCCCTCGTCATGCACCGAGGAAAGGGCCACCGGGGAGGTTTTAGTGGGTAAGATCCCCACATAACCACCGCCTTCGCCCCAGAAGGCGGGGTATCTTTTTGAAGATTTCCTCCCTGTTAACAAAAAAGATTATAACAGATAATGTTTTGCTGTCATGACGAGACATTTTATTTTACTATCTATCTTTTATTTATAGGCTCCTATATTATCATTCTCCTTCCACATTTGTGCACGTTATCGTTAAGAAGTCCTAACTTGGTCTTAGATTGCTGTTTTAAAGTTTCCTGGTATCACTTCGAAACCAAATGCCAGCGGTAGTCTCCTAATAACACGTAAATGAATCTCCAAGAGGTCCTATGCCAACAAATTTCATATTGGAATATCCTATATCATATACCTAATCATATTATTAAATTGAAACCAAATCCTTTCAAAAGACTCCTGGCAAATGATTGCTCTAAAAGTGTATCTTAAAAAAATCGTGCGGTGGCAGATAGGAACGAATTTCCTTATTTTAAAAATGTTAATTTTAAGTTCTATTCGAGGGTTAAAGAAAATAATTATTCAGGTTACTACTTGCTTACTTTTCAAAATTAATTTAGCACCTTTAGTTTATTTACAATTTTAAAAAAATAATAGCGCTTTCTATCTTTTTTTTTTTAAAAAAAAAGAAAGCTAGCAATATTTTTTTTTAACAGAAATATTACTAACAATCTTGTTAACCATTCCAACTAAGCTTAAGCTTGTGCTAGGACATGGTTCACGGCAATAGTCGAATGGTGGATTCGAACCCCCTTACGTTCGAACGACCTTATGATTCGCAGGCCGTACCCTAAACCATTAGGCTATTGACGCTTTTTATCTAAACCAGTTGACACTAAAAGTTTGTTTAAGGTTACGGACATATAGGCTAGGATACTCTTTTCTTTTTTTTACATGGGAGGAAATGCTGAGGAGGGAACCATAACTTCACGTGGAAAATCCGTTCCAAAATAACACAAACAAATTGAGAATCTTCTTTTGGAATCGGTTGAAATATTTACTTATTTATTGCTTTTATCTCATAAATGTGCTTTAATTCATTAATTTACATTTTGATTGTAAATTTTTAAAATCGTCGTCTTAAAATCATCGTACTTTCCTTATCAAAAACGCTCGTTGGTGTTTAGTATCGCGGCATTATGTTGATACCAAGTGCCTTTCTGTGTTTGTTACTCTTTAATGTTTATTTTAAGGAATTTCACGGCACCTGTCTCGCGTTACAAGTGTTAAACGGAACTTTAACGAGATGTTTCGTAACACATCATTGCGTTATGAACACGAGGTCGGCCCTACCTTAAAGGTCGTGGGCGTATAGGTCGATCAAGTAGGCAGACCTGACGTTTCTCTGATTACAGTTGAGTTCACAGATGAGTGGGCATAGCTACTAATGTGTGGTTTTTCATATTTATAACTTGATATAAGAATTGCGTTTAATTTAGTGACGGCGTCAAGTGAGCATGTGGGTTTGATATCTTCTATTTATAATACCAACAACAATAAGACAAGGGTGAGGGCTTTTGTTGCCCGCTGCAGTACCTCACTGACCTGGGAAGTAGGCGACATTAGCTGGTCCGTGTCGCCATAGTACTGCGAGGGTGCTGGGGGCGGGACTAACCTCCCCCGGGACGTGCTCAAGGGCACAGTGTAAAGGGCTCCGTTGCACCATGCACTGAGGAAGGACCACCGGGGGGGTTTTATTGAGTAAGAACCTCACATAACCCTGCCTTCCCCCTAGAAGGCGAGGTATCTTGTTGAAGATCTCCCCCCCGGCAGCAAAAAACAGTTCAGGCTGTGATAATGGGACGGTTCAGGAATATTTTCTGAGAAGTTTATTTTTTTATCCTTCTTTTTGAGTTTTAGAACCACTAGAGAGTATTCTATATTAGGAATGAGTAATGCGGTGTCCACGGTTCAGTGCTGGTATCCGAAGCGGTTAATTAGAGAGGCGGAAGGGCGCGTCAAAGATTAATGTCTTTCATCCTTAGAGAGTATTTCCGACTTGTTAATGAGAAATGGCGTGTTATAATGACACAGTCACGCCTGTTATTATGAGGTTACACAAACCGAGTTAGGTACATGACTTGTCTAATTATGGAAACTGTAGTCATTTTTCAATATCCAGAAAAAGAGCTACATTTGAATTGAATTTGAAAAATTTTAAGCATTTAAAGTAATCGATATTCACGTCAAAAAAAGACATAGCGTGCAGAGATAGGTCTTATTGGGTTGCAACGGACAATGGCAGGACATACAGAAGAATTAAATCACAATTTTTGAAACAGATGGTGCAGTTACTTTCTTTTTTGTTATCGGGGAGTAAATCTTTAAAAAGATGCCCCGCCTTCCGGGGGACGGCGTCGGTTATGTGGGGTTTTTACGCACTAAAACCTCCCCGGCGGCCCTTCCTCGGTGCATGGTGAGGGGCTCCGGGATCTCCACATAACCGGCTTCCCCCCATAAGGCGAGGTATCTTTTTGAAGATTTCCGTAACGAAATAGAGCAAGAATGTGTTTTAATACGACCTATAATAGACTTGCCTAGTCTCACAGTTAAAAACAGTTCTAAACTCGTTAAGAAATACAGCCTAATAAAGACGTCAATAACTGACTTCAGAACGAATCAAACACCCTCTTTGTATTTCCGAATTATCGTAGAAATATCAAGAAATAAAACTTAATTAGAACCTTACCGAACTCTCATCAAAGTACCTTCTTTTCTAATAAAAAATTTAATCGTCGAAATTGGTTTGCGTGACATTGAATTATACATAAAAAATATACAAACGAGTTCAGATCCTCCTCCTTTTGGAGTCGGTTTAAAAGAAAGTGAACTTAGGCATCAGATTTCCTAATATAACCTTGCTGTTTAAATAATAACGAGGAAATTAAAATCTAGACTAAATCTAGTCTAATCATGTTTTTTTAAATTTGAGAACAATTTATTCTAATGAATAGAAAGACATTTCTGTTACTTTTATTATTTTGCCACTTTATTCAAATTCAATTTATTTAATAATAGCATTTATTCAGTCATTAAATTAAAAAAATATAACTTAATTATACATATAGAACAATACATAATACTAACTAAAAAAAGAAATATTTACAATAGGTATTTTACAAAATATTTCCAAAAATATAACTGTGCCAAACCGTCGTCGCTTGGCAGCGTGCCCAGAAGGCTGGATTTTTTTTGAAAAACTACACAGATTGACCAGAGAAGCTGGCCTTGACTGCTTCACCGGATTGAGAGGTGGCATAGCTCTTAGGTCGCTTAGCCTGAACCTCTATCGCTAGTAACTCGACAGGTCCCCCGGTCAGGTAAAGGCTGATAGCATTGCCACGTTGTATGGCAATGTTTATCCTCTGTGCAAGGTATAAGCCCTCTCAACCAGATGTGTCGACCAACTTCTTAGCTTTAACAATTTTATTTAAAAAGGGTCGTTTAATTTTTAAAAGAACTAGAAAATATTTTATAAGATGAAAATAAAAACACTGGCTAGACAAACCTCAATAGTGTGTACCGGCTTTTAAATTATGAAAGAAATTAAAAGCAAACACGGTCGAAGCGAGCGTGCCGCATTGCTTCCACTAATTGAGTTTAATTCTAGGTTTTTTTTTCATAGCCACGTCCGACGTCCGAAGATTTCTCTTATTAATTTCATGACGCGCCAATTGTAACAATTGTTCCGTTAAATGTTTATCCACGTGGATGTCCTGCTTACTAACCGGATACCCACTAATTTGTATCGACCTCAGCGAAGTAGTTTCAAATGAGATACATCGTTTTAAACTCTCGTTCGTCTGCTCAATACAACATTCATCACGTATGATGTATTTTAAGAGTGGTTTGAACCTGTTTAACGACCATTTTTACAGCTAGACCACCGATAAATCGGGAGTCGTTCGCTTAGACATAATAAATAATGAGATAACGTAGTAAATATCTTAAGAATTTTATCTGTAATCTTTTTAAATGAGGTGGTGTTTAATGAATTATTGTTCCAAACTATTATGAGATTTGAATTACTATTTATATTTGCATATTGTTTTGTTTTCAACCGACACCAAAATTTCTCGATTCTCATTTCGTCTATATGTTATTATAATTTGTAGGTCTTATGGAATAAAATAGTCCAACAACTAATACACTCGCTTTATTGAGTCAGCGTAACGTTGTCAAAGAATTATTTATAACGAATACCGTCACAACTATGCGTCCTCACAATCTTTACACAAAATTAATTAAAAGTCAGATTACGAACTAATTAAGTTAAACTATTGTTTACAATGCCACAGTTCATGTGACGATCAACAAAATTATTAATAATGAATTAAAGATACAATAAGGTTGAGGTAAATCATTAAGATATCAGTGGAAGTAGTTATTATGCATAACAATCGCTGGGTGTCATGTGTTGCCAGCTAACAATGTTTATTTGTAATGTTTGTTACATCATAACTTTGGACTGAGTAAACCGATTGATGTTTTTTTATTTAAAAGCTGGTGCTTCGTATGTGGTTCCATTTCAATTTAGTCCAATTCTGACAATGGTGTCCATGCGAAAACAATGTAATTTGCGCGACAAATGGACGAATAACTCTAAATCATGCCTACCAATTTCGATGATTCAATTTTTTATTGAAAAGAATGTACTTTCAGGGCAGTTTGGTTAGGTTCTGATTATTTCTATTTTTGTAATATACCTACGATTCCTAAATACAGATAGGGCATCCGCGCGTGATAGCATTAAACGTTTGATTTGATTTGTAGTCGATTTTTGTTTATGCTAGTAAATATACTTGATAGTTTTTTTTTGTGTTAATTTACGTTTTCTCCTAGCCTTGTTTAAATACAATGATCCCTATATATACAGCCATTTCCGTTTCTACATTATCAATATGAGCTCATCTTTCTTAAGCGACGAATTCTCTTGTACATCTGTAATAGATTTTTGTTGTTATTATTTCGATAGGTCCCAGACCAGCTATCAAATAAAAAAAAGAATCGTCAAAATCGGTTCAAACAGTCTAAAGTTATGAGGTAAACATAAAAAAACGTACAATCGAATTGAGAACCACCTCCTTTTTTATGTAAATTAATATGTATATAATTGTTAGGTAAATTATGTATGTATGTAAGAAATTAGATAGATTTTCTTTGAAATTAATTACGAATGTTGTAAGCTTATGTAAATTCATCATTACATAGTGAACAGCGTTATCGCAATATATTCCAATGACTAGTGTCGGCTGTTTCATAACACGGTTCGTTCATTCATTAAAAACGAATGAATGGGACTCACCAGTTCGCCCACTCACCGTCTACCGGTTAAGGTACCTATCACGTTCACCATGCCGACAAAGTGTCTGGTTGTTCATCAATTAATTGTTATCGTCATGCGTGTTGTGAACCGGTAACAAGTATTTTAATAAGCTATAAAAAACTACATTTAAATTGACTCACTAAATATAATTGTAGCTTTGTTGACCACACATTGGTTTATTAACCATGGAGTAATGATAATTTTAAAATAGAATAGACATTTTTAATTTAAATTTTTATTAATTACACATTAACAAATAAGGAAAAAAATTGAAAGCAGTAATAGAAAGAAAAAAAATACTATTTAGTGACGTAAACAAACGGGATAGCGCTCAGCAAAGCAATGTGGAAACACTGATGTTCACCGCTGCCCTTCTCCCTTATCCTTTAGCGTGACAGTGCCCGCAGTAGACACTTGTTTCTTTATGTAATGTTTTGCCATTGATACTAAACAAATATAATAAAAACAGCTACAATATAATAATTACCACAGTGAAATTGAAATAAACAAAATAGAATTTATAAAAATGGACATTTTTTTGTTAATATATTTTTATATATATAATAAGCTTTTACAGTGGACGCTTTTAAGGTTATTCTAACACTTCGTAGCGCTATACTTAAAACTTGCCCAGCCATCGAATCTTCAAAGCGTCAATAGCCTAATGGGTTAGGGTACGGTCTGCGAATCGTCAGCCCTGTAGTTCTGGGCTCTCAAGAATAAGACTACGGTATCCCCTGCCTGTCGTATAAGGCGACTAAAAGGGGCCTCGGGTTCACTGGGCGACAAGGGTGGGGGCCGTTGTCGTCCGCTAAGGTGGACCCGGGAAGAAGGCGACATCGGCTGGCCCGTGTCGCCTAGCACTATGAGGGCACAGGGTGGGAGGGAGTAACCTCCCCCGGGACGTGCTCTCCTTGAGCACAGTGCAGAGGGGCTTCGGTGCGTTCCACTGGAGATCCCGGAGCCCCTCGTCATGCACCGAGGAAAGGGCCACCGGGGAGGTTTTAGTGGGTAAAAACCCCACATAACCGCCGCCTTCCCCCCAGAAGGCGGGGTATCTTTTTGAAGATTTCCTCCCCGTCAACAAAAAAAAAACGGTTTGCGAATCGTAAGATCAAGGTTCGAATCTACCGGTCAACTTTTGTTAATATATATATTGATATGAACCATCTCCTAGCATAAACTTAATCTTAGTGATGTTAGTAATATTTAAAAAAATATTGCTAGTATTCTTTTTTTTTAAATCTTCGTTCCTAAAATTGGTAATTGTTGTAATGTGTCGTGTTTTCAGTGTTTAAGGATCAACTTCATCTCCAGACATGAATCTATTAAATTATTAATTTTTCTCCGTATTCATTCTCTTCTATTCTTTTCTCGAGCGGGTGAAGATCATTACACCTCCCACACCACATCAACATCACCTACACCCATGTACATATCAGCAGCATCAGTAAACAGATACGGAATTCGCGACGCTATAACTTACCTTGAATACCTCAAAATCCTTAATTATTATCTTTCATTTACTTCAGTAAACTTTATTATACTTCAATATACTCCATTGTACTTCAATAAATGGTTCATAATGACATAAATATACACAGCACATGTGTCAATAAAAAATTGGGTTATAAAACAATAGAATATCATCATAGTAGACAAATGCTGTATTTGACAGTTCAAAAAGAGGAAGGAGTGCTCCGATTGTCACCAAACTTTACAGAAGTACTCGCCAGATCAATATGAAGATTCCTTCAAAGTTACACTAACATCCGTCCAGCCGTTTCATAGCCTATAAAGAACACACCCACACACTTTCTCTTTTATATATATAGATACATACATCTACCTATGACGTGTAAGTTACTGAGTCAAGTCCCTACAATTAGTTGTACTAAAACAGTAGTATTAGATCTTGATAACATAGGCCAATTTGTTTTGCTCATTTGTGTAAAATACGATACAAAGCGAAGTTTTTGCTCCGTTAATGCATTAAAAGCAAAATAAAATTCGGTGTTCCACAAACCGTTTCGTATAAAACGAGCGAAGTGAATTTCTATAGAATTGCAGGAAAGGCAAATTTTTTAATTAGCCCGAAAAGATATTTTCGTGAAGTGAATTTCTCCTGACGTTGGCACAAAGGTCGGTTAGTCGGCGTAACGCAACGGTGCTCCAAAAATGTCATGTTCGTAAAATTATAACTGGAAATACCCACACGATATTGTGTCGTTGATATCACAAAAAAACACAACTCAAATATGGTACGTAATTACCGAAATCTTTACCTAAACAAGGAATAGTTTTAAATGTTCCTTTTTCTGTCCCTATCCATCTAAATCTAGATCTATCTAGATGTATCGTTATATTATTAACTTATTGGTATGTTTATTTATGCGTCTATGATTGTATTTTTTTTTCTCTAAGCTTGCATTCGTTACTCTGTCTCTACGCAATCTCAAATTAGACTGGAAGATAATGCCTTCTGGCATTAAGTCCGCCTTTTTGTGCATTAATTGTGGGCAAATAATGATTCAATAAAAATAATTTAAGATTGATATAATATTAATTTAGTCGTTAATCTAGGCTCTCTGGAGTTGTGATAATTTTAGTACTTCCTGCCTCTCCCCTTACATCTCTATTGATAATAAACATTGACAAACAACTTTTACAAATTGATATAAGAAAATGTATCTATTCTCTCCCAGCTCGCCATAAAGACCAGATTGTCCACTACGTGTCTACAGCGCGTACTATCATATTTCGGGCATATAATGCGTAGAGGGGATGGCAACCTTGAAAAGCTGGTCATCGTTGGCAATACAGAAGGCAAGAGAAAAAGAGGCCGGTCGCCAACACGATGGTCTGACGCAAGTAAAAGGTGCCATCTCCTCTCCTAATCTCTACCAGCTGGTGAGGGCTGCCTCGGACCGAAACCGATGGAGGCAGATTGTTCAATTGAGGGGCCCTAGTGACCACGATCCTCAGAAATGAGGGAACGACAAAGAAGAAGAAGATAAGAAAATGCAGGCACCCATTTCTAGGACTATCACCCTAAATTAAAGGTTCGTGCAAGAGATCAACTGTAATCAAAATTACTTTCAACGTAACTCAAATCTCGGTCCAACTGAACTACGCTAAATTCTTATCGGAACACGGCACTAAATTGATTTCAACCATAACATAATTCACCATTACGAAAGTAAAAATAAAATAAAAATTGAGATTTTCTGTCTCGCCTCGAAGCGTGAAGATTTTTTCATCAATAGTCTGCAGGCCTTTGTATTCCTAATGAAGCTGTCAATAAACATGCGTCCTTGACTTGAACTCCTTTGCCCTCGTCACGGGCCCACCCACACTACCATTTAATTAATTTTTATATATATGTCGGCGCAAAGAAGGTATTCAAACCTCAAACAATCAATAAATATCTCAAAGTGGGGCACAACAAGTGTAACATAACACAACAAACGCTCTGCTTCATCCTTCATTGTTCGTACAGCAAAAGACTGGAATAGATTGCCCCCGTCTATCTTTCCTTCCAATTGCAGCGTGGGTATTTTCAAGAGTAGAGTCAATAGGCATTTACTAAGTTTGCGCCTTACCGTCCAGGACTGAACTTCCACTTAAAATCACGCGTGATCGTAGTCGAGCACTTGGTTAAAAAGTGTAAAAAGAATTACGAGCAAAAACAAAAACCGACTTCATATCGAATCAAACGTTAAACGGTACTACGCGTAGACGCCTTATTTTTCCGAAACATCGTAGGAATATTACGAAATATTAATCAGAACCTAACCAAACTCTAATCAAACTACTCTCGAAGTATATTCTTTCTTGTCTTGATTTTAAGACTTGTATGGTTTTCTCGTGGATTCCATTGCCAGTTCTGGGCCAAATTGTAATGGGACACAACAGCACCACATAAAAAAACATAGACGAATTGAGAACCTCCTCCTTTTTTGAAGTCGGTTGACAAACAAAAGAGAGCGCACAGTAGCATCACGTCTGATCAATCATGTTTGATTTGAATTTTGGTTTCTATTTTAACACGTAAATATACAACCTTTATCGATACAATAACTCACTTTCATATTTTTTTTTGTTTCTCTTGTCCATTCCCTACTAATTTCGACGACCATGTTAGTCTTATAAAACTCTAAATATTTTTTTTAAAGACGAACTACACAGATTGGCCAGAGAAGCTGGCGTTGACTGCTTCACCGGATTGAGAGGTGGCATAGCTCTTAGGCCGCTTAGCCTGAACCTCTATCGCTTGTGCGCCCCGGGGGAGAGGTTACTCCCTCCCCCCTAAGGCTATTGCTTCTTCAAAACTCTAAAGTAGTTAATTACTTTTAAGTAATTTAAAATTTCCCTAAAGCACTATATATAGCATTAATTATGCAAGTGAAACGTTTTCAACTGTGTGCATTATTTGTTGCAAAGCTTTGACAGTCACAGAAATTGGAATTTTGGGTCAAGTTTTCTTGTGAAGTACCACTTTTCCCAATGCAATTTTTCCTCGTCACTTGAGCGGGATAACTAGGGTGTTCCTTAGGTTCGTTCCACTGATCCACTTTTCTGTAAAAAGTTTTTTTTACAAAGACTTTTTCGTATGAAAAATCCAACAACTCTTATGACGTTTTTAAAGAAAATATTTAAAAAAGAAAAGTATAGAAGCAAATATTAATTCGAAAATATTTTAATGCCGCAGGATTCGAACTGGTAACACTTGATGTATTACCAAGAACGATACGACCACTTTTACCGTTTTGTCAATCGTGTAATCACTTTATTGAACTCTCCGATTTCAATTGATTATAAATGCCCACACATATTCGCGGCGTGGGCTTCGACGTATATTTAAATCGATAAAATGCACATTGAAAGTACTAAAGTTTGGATACATTTCACTATTAAGAGTAAATTTTTTATATAGCAACGATCATTTAACTGATTTTTTTTCTCTTGTTTGTAATAGTAGAATAAACCCGAGTCTACTATTACATTAGTGTCAAAATGAACTTCAATTGAATAGGACTATTTCTTAGGATTTTATCGCGTTTTAACCTTATTTTTAAACCGACTTCAAAAAAGGAGACATTCGTGTCAAAATGAACGTTCAATGACATCATAGATTTGGTAATCTGTAAGTTCAGTTGTTGTACATTATGGTTTTCCACTGTTGTACCTATGATATTGTTTTAATGAAATAGGACTATTTCTTCGGATTTTATTGCGTTTTAACCTTATTTTTAAACCGACTTCAAAAAAGAAGACATTCGTGTCAAAATGAACGTTCAATGACATCATAGTTTTGGAGCGTCCGAGCGTTACAGCGTTTAGCATTTGATTAGATTTGAAGTCAAGTTTTGTAAATTTACTTGTGAATTCCCGAACAACAATGCTATAAAACCCTTAAAGTCCGTAAAAAAAAATCTGTAACAGTTGGAAAAACCGCTGTAGACAGTTGATTCCACAGAACAGCTTGTTTATGCGAAAAAGTATGCTAATGGATATTGATCGCCCACAAACACCTGCCTTCGAAATAATAATTTTATAACTTAACCCGATTTAAACCGATTTCTTTGTTGATATTCGAAGATAAACCAGGGAACTTTTAAAAAAAGAACAATTTTTTTTTGTTCATTGAGATATTGGACGATGCATGATTTTTTTTAAAATTATTTTTTGACGAACACACAGATAACTTTGAATATTTCACCGGATTGAGAGGTGGCATAGCTCTCAGGTCGTCTATCTTGAACCTCTAAACTGAAAGGTTCATGATAATACAAGAATAGGTAGGTACTACTCTTTAACAATAGCGTAATACTTCGGAAGTAACACAGAGAGTCCTTGCGTAGGCCTTTTCATAATACAATTCAAAATAAATTTCACATTCTTTGAATATTCGTCACAAACTCCTAATCACTGTCACCACAGATTAAAAATAATAAACAAATGGCTATCTAGATAATTTAATGACAATTTTAAGAGGTACTAAATGATCAAATTGAAATTCCCCATTCATTATTCAATGGAGACAAATCAGCACCATTACACCGCCTCTTCGTACTCCCACACGGGTCACGCAATCGTTTACAACTTACACCATAGTACAAGTTGAGCTCGCCACAAGCTAATAGCGATATAATTTACAAGTATATTAAAAAAATTAAAAATATTTTTATTGAACCAAATAAAATGCCTATTAAAACAATGTGATTACAAGATAAAATGAAATAGACACTATTTTGGATTTTCTATCGTCTAAACTAGGCCGACCCTGTATCTTAGACGTTAGCCTCTTCCAAAAATTATCCATACAGTTGCAGATTTGGACGCGTGCTCAAATTTATGAAGGTATATTATAAAATCATTATTTGTAAAAACAAATAAATTAAAATCAAATCTATGCTAAGATATTTACGTAAATCTAAACGTTTTCCGTCAACTACTACGCATCCCCATTCTTTTATTTCCGTAGTATCATATTTATTTTAAGATGTTCTGATGCTTATACTCTCTTCGTTCTTCCTCATTCTTGTGCATTGTCCTTAAGGAGTACTTACTTTGTCTTGGATTATATCAATCAACCGTCGTGCTGACTATCGAAAATAATGTCCTATTCGTTGCTTTGAGATATACAATGCTCCAAAAGGTAGCATCATATTAAATTAGGAGAGATGGCACCTTTTACTTGATGATGATGACGATGGTCTGCATCGGGTTGGCGACCGGTCTCATGTTCTCTTGCCTTCTGTATTGCCAACGATGACCAGCTTTTCAAGGTTGCCATCCCCTCTACGCATTATATTCTCCCGTAATGCGAGTATGTAAGTACGTGCAGTAGACACGCAGTGGACAGTCTCTTTATGGCGAGTTGGAAGAAAACAGATACATTTGTGCGCTTGGCAGTCCACAGTATTCGTAGCATTGGCCTCCAGCAACACATCTCGAATACTTCTATTCTGTGTCTTTCTCTTGGTCGAATTGTCGATTTCTCGACTCCATACAGAATATAGGCATTACTTGAAAGAAAAAAAACACATATTTTAATTATGATTGAAATTATTTATCGGTTTATTTAATAAAATACCATCATCGCTCTCCTCTTGTGACACATTCAGTAGCACTTGTGAAGAACAAATCAGCATTTCCGGGCCGCCTCTCATCGACAGCGGCGGGCGACTTAGCGCGCGTGGGCGCGTGGGCGCGGCACGTGGCACCCCGACGCCTCTTGCCGCCGATACTGCGCCCATTCACGACGCTTTAGAGAATGGACATCGGCCATTCATAATATTGTTGGACTTTCCACGGAAGAGTAAGGCCGGTGTAGTAAAATGCAGGAAGTGCGCATTGTGTGGGCGGTCCTGTTAATCGAATATTGTTATGGGTTTTTAATAAACCTGTTTATAATTCTTTTATAGAGTTGGTTACAAAATTACGTGTTTATTTCATTATATACTCGAATTATATGAGTTTTAAAAGGTAAATAAAAGAATCATGTAATAGTAAATATGGTGGAATCTATAATGATAAAAAAAATGTCGGTACGGGCGATGGCTGGATGTCTGGAGACATTAAACAATTGCTAGAACACAATGGGACCTATTAGCATTGCTCGTTGATATATAGGTCGGCAATTAATCATTTGAACGCCCGTATTCGTTGTGCTTGTTATTTACGACCTCGCGCAGGATAATAATAGATTTAAAGTGCCCTGTGCATTACGCACTTTACACTAGTCGAGAAACGGTAATGGTTGTATAAAATAAATAAATAAAAAACAAAAAAACGTAATATAAAATCACAAATTTAATAAACAGTCCCTCGTGCGGCAATCGCCATTCTGATTATATTCGCTTGAGTAAGTGGGTTTGCGTAGGTTTTGAGCTTGTGGAAGGCGCTGGTCTCCTTCTGCGAGTCAGTAATGGCCCCGAAGGAGACCGCAGAACGGGATCGGGAGGCCGATCCCGTTCGGAGATGGCGCAGGCGGGCCGGTAGCAGACCGGCCCGCAGCCCTGTAGTTCTGGGCTCTCAAAAATAAGACTACGGTATCCCCTGCCTGTCGTACTAGGCGACTAAAAGGGGCCACGGGTTCACTGGGCGACAAGGGTGGGGGCCTGCGTCGTCCACCAAAGTGGCGGGGAAGAAGGCGACATCGGCTGGCCCGTGTCGCCTTACGCTGCGAGGGCACAGGGGAGGGAGTAACTTTAACACGAGTTGGAAAGTATATGACTTGAAATATTGTTCTAATTTATAAACATAATATATTAATGTTATGACTTGTCATTATTAAGTTCAAAAAATATAACTTAAACGCATACGTTCCATACAAAAAAAATTAAAACATTGCAGTTATACTCTACAATGAACACCCTAGGGAATTGGCAATGAAACGAATTTGCCACATACACCAAAATTTCCAAACGGCGGCTGCCATACGAGTATATTTTTTTACTCCTGGAGCGGGATTTTGCCACTTGAAGGGTTCGTTTATCAATTATAAGCTGCAAGAGATATAACATATGTCAAAGACCTCAATACCGCCTTGCCTCGTTAAAATGTACGTTCTTTGTCAAGATTATGCCTTGCAAGCCGACTAAGAGCACAGCAGGGAAACTTAGAGGGTCGCTGAGGCCAGAACCGGTCGGGAATATTCAATTGCCTAAATACTTAACAGGTTTCCAGAGAAAAAAACTCGGCTTGGGAAGGTTGGACTCTAAATGCAATATAAATCTGATGATGCGTCAATAGCCTAATTATATAGGGCATAGTCTGCAAAACTTTTTTTTTGTTAACGGGGAGGAAATCTTAAAAGATCCCCCGCCTAGATGGAAGGCGGCGGTTATGTGGGGTTTTACCTACTAAAACCTCCCCGGTGGCCCTTCCTCGGTCGCATGGTGAGGGGCTCCGGGATCTCCAGTGGAACGCACCGGAGCCCCTCTGCACTATGCTGAAGGAGAGCACTTCCTGGGGGGAGGAGGTTGCTCCCTCCCCCCTGCGCCCTCGCAGTGCAAGGCGACACGGGCCAGCCGATTTCGCTTTCTTCCCGGGTCCACCTTGGCGGACGACAAAGGCCCTCACCCTTGTCGCCCAGTGAACCCGAGGCCCCTTTTAGTCGCCTTCAACGACAGGTAGGGGATACCGTAGTCTTATTCTCGAGAGCCCACAACTATAGGCCTGATGGTCTTCAAAACTTAATGTAGGTTCAAAACCACCTTACGACT
Organism: Meandrusa payeni; assembly: GCA_029286785.1. Classification (NCBI taxonomy): domain Eukaryota; kingdom Metazoa; phylum Arthropoda; class Insecta; order Lepidoptera; family Papilionidae; genus Meandrusa; species Meandrusa payeni. Next base: position 10,881,165 of record JAGSMX010000024.1, on the reverse strand, counting down.
ATTGACGTCTATTTTAATAAAATTTCGTATGGTTAGCAAAAATATTACGAATATTGATTGCATAATTTTTTAGTGATTAAATTTGTTAGTATTCCTCAAAAAAAAGTCATTGCTATGGCGGTAAGAGATAAATTGGCAAAAGAAAAACTTGCAAAGCTTCATCATTGATAGGAGAAAATTGGCCTGTGACGATATGACAACGAAAGCAACAAAATATTTACCTCGTATTATTAAGCTCGTTACGCGCGGTCTTTGTATTTCCATAGTGTTGGCTCTATTATCATAGGAATATTACAAAATGGAATTAATAGGAACCTATCCAAACTCTCATCAAAGTACTCTAGAAGTAACATCCTTTCCAACAAAAATTGAGATATAAAGTTAATCGTCCATTTCTCGTGTACTAAATGCAAATTTACGACTATGTCACACCGATATCGGTAAATGATTTTGTGACTTTGACCATTGTCGGAATCAGACCAAATTGGAATGGGACCACACTGGGAGCACCAGCTTCATTAAATAAAATTCGGGGTTCACAAAGTGTTGAGTTACCAAACATAAAAAAAAACATACATTCGAATGGAAGACCTCCTCCCTTTTCAAGTCGGTTGAAAATACGATTGCTTGAAATAAATGCATACATATTATAGAGAGCTTCATTGAATATGGAAATGAAATGGCAGAATTTGAACGGATAAAATTCTCTCAAATTAAAATTTCTCGCAATCTAAAGATTAATAGCCCCACTCTAGTGCAAGTAGACGTCATTAACTAATTGCACGGCTTAGAATTTCGTGTATAAATAATGCGAGGAAGCTTTTCGACAACAATGAGAGTTGGAGGGCGGGCCGGAGCGGATGAAATCCGTCGGAGGGCGCTCGTTACCGCGAACAAGAATAACAAAGTGGGTCGCCCACCGCAACAATTTTTTACGCTACAAATGTAGGTTAAGGATTACCGTGAGCTTGTTCGTGTACTGACAGTATTTTTTTTTTTATAATCGAAGCGAATGCTGCCTCATATTTTATTTTTCGAACCGGCCAGTATTTTTTCTGCAGAGATGTTTTTTTTTAATTTTCTAAGGTAGTGCATGACTACGATCCTACCTGATGTTAAGTGGAAATGCAGTCCTGGATGGTAAGGCGCACTAGCTTAGTAAATGCCTATTGACTCTACTTTTGAAAATACCCACATTGTAATCGGAGGGAAAGACAGACGCGGGCAAACTATTCCAGTCATTTGTCGTACGAATAATGAAAGACGAAGCAAAGCGCTTCGTTTGGGTTTGAGGGATGTTCCCCAAAAAAATCTTAAATTTATATTAAATATGTGAGCTACAAATAGACGAATAACTAACTCAATATCACGGCAACCAATTTCGATGATTATTTTTTGAGAGTGTTTGGTTAGGCTCTGATTTATTAGATTTCATAATATTCCTACAAAAAGAGGACATCCGCCCGTATCGCGCTTAACGTTTCAATTGATTTGAAGTTGATTTTTGTTTTTACTTGTAAATATACATGTAGATGGGAGTTTTTCATATGAAAATGGCTAAGATGGATTTTTTTTAAATAAAGGAAAGCTCGCAATTTTCTTTTTTTTTTCATAAATATTACTAACATTCTTGTTAACCATTCAGCTTAAGCTTGTGCTAGGAGATGGTTCACGTCATTAGTCGAATGGTATATTCGAACTCACGACCTTACGATTCGCAGACCGTACCCTAAACCATTAGGCTATAGACGCTTATTTTATTTCTAGGACCGATATAAAATATAACGCGGAAGCATTAACAAGAAAACACGTGTTGACGTTCGACGCGACCGTCTAGCGGGCAATCGTTTAAAATCAACAAACAGATCGTGAGGGAATTTTATATACTAAGCTTAAATTATTTGAGTCAAATAATCACGAGCGACTAACTAACGGATTTCTGTCACCGTCCATAGTGAGATTAAGTGCGCTGTCTCTAAATGAAATTCCAACGCTAAACACGACCCCGTGACACGGTGGAATAGGGACGTACTTGCGTCACTATCGCGCTAGTGATGCGCTATCTAGGTTATTTGTAAAAAGATCGTATAATATAATATCGTGAAACATAATAGCGTTTAGTTACGCGCTTAATCTTATGTGCGTCTGTATTTTTTAATGTTTGTTCACTGATAGCGCTGTCATTATTCATGATTTCTGAATTGAATGGTACATTAATGAACAGATTTCTATTATTTTTTTGTTCTTCTATTATTCTTTTCTCTCTTCTTTCTTCTTAGTACGTAAAAATCCCACATAAACCCGCCTGCCCCCCAGAAGACGACATCAAGATCAGAATCATCAAGACAGAATCATCAATAACATTCCCCATGTTGTTGAAGATTGCCCCACCGTCAAAAAATTATCTCCGAAGGTATACCAGGAAACTAAAAAATTGTATGGAAGAATTCTTGTTGATATCGCCAGGTATTGGTAGGTTTATGATAATCCAAGATTAGGTATGATACTACGCACATAAAAGAAGGCGTAATAACGTTATTTTTACTTGTAAATATACTTGTTGAATGAATGAATAAATTTTCTTCTTCTTCGATAAATCTTCGGCTTTGAGGTATTTTTGAGGTATCTATGATGTATACTTAAACGTAACGCACGTAGTATTTATTTACTTATTTTACGTTTACCAATGAATTTATTGACTACTAATCTGGTTTTAATGTCGACCGTTTATCAATTATTGATTATTTGAGAGTTTTACAGTATTCTAAAGCATCATATATATTCAACCCCGCGGCAAACAGTGCGACTAATATCACTTTTGACACATTATGCATGAGCAATTGACGTTCCGTACTCATGACAACTGCTATTAATTTAAATAAATGTTTTGTCCTTTCTACGAGTGAACAACAATGAAGTTTGCGAAAGATATTTTAGAATATTTGATCTTTTACGCAACGTGGTAAAAAAAATGTAAACACACGTTTTGTATAAATTTTATTTGGTTTATAATCTATTTTAAGGAATAAATAAAGTGGTAACAGTCTAATAATACATATGTGATCGATTCACTATTATGATTAGTGTCCAAAGAAGCATTGAAGTTAGAATTTTTAGTAATTCGACAGAACACTCCTCTCGGATGCCCTACGAATAGAATGTTATCAAGTTTTTTTTTTTTTGACGAACTACACAGATTGGCCAGAGAAGCAGGCCTTGACTGCTTCACCGGATTGAGAGGTGTCGCTTAGCCTGAACCTCCATCGCTAGTAACTCGACACAAGGGTCCCCCCGGTGGGGATGTTATCAAGACAAGATTGACAGTCCAGGCTGAGATTTACACTCGAGTACGTGACTCGTCAATATGCGTATTAAATGTTTTCAACCGACTTAAACAAAAAAGGAGGATTTTTTTATGTTCGGTTCTCCTCCCAGTCGAAAGTTATGTTACCTCACAATTTTCTTCTGGGAGAAGTAGTTTGATAGACGTTTAGTTAGGTTCTGATTTATATTATGTCGTAATATGCCAACGATAATTCCGAAAGAGTCGTATCAAAAATGTAAATCATATACAATGACTGCTTCTTTCGCAACAAAAAAACGGTATTTCAAATAGTGTTTGCGTTAAGGAATTTAACTTCTTGTTATGTATTGTTCTTATGATATTGATAGAAATAAACAACGTTTGCGGGGTCAGCTAGTAGACTATATATCCTTATATTAGAAGAGTTTGACGTATGAAGAAATATACATCAAATTAATCAAATGATTATTCAAACGTAAGCGACCACAAATTAGGTCAAATCATTTTCATGTCAGGCCAAACGGTTAACTCTATTAAGCCATTATGTCCGTAATCGAAGGCTTGTAAACGTTCCGTTGAGCTTGCCACATAACATGACAGACACTTGATAACGCATGACGATAGCAACTCAAAGATAACGTAGTCGATGAGCTAAACTAACTTAGCGTTAGCAACAATGCAGCGCATAGTGCTTAAGAACATATATAAACGAAGCTGACGGCTTGTGTAGAATGCATTGCATCTATGTACTATAACCCTACCTATTACTTCATGTTTAGTCTATGATGAGATTTCGAGGTGTCAATGATTTCTGGTGAGATATCTGCAAAACATTAGACTATTAACCGTCTCCTGAATGGTTTTGGAGTGCTAAAAACTATTTTAAAACATTTTGTGTAAATTTGTTACCATTATTATATTAATAAAAGTAAATTATCAATGAAGTAAAAAATAATATTTAATCCAACAAATTTTAACACTGCCTTTGAACGTAATGCAGATGTTGTTTCATTTCAAATAATATAACTATTAATATAATTTGTATAAATTTATTTAACCTCTTAGCCATATGTAAAATAATTGTCTACTTTGTAAATTTAGTTACTGTTTTTTTTTTGACGAACTAACACAGTTGGCACAGAGAAGCTGGCCTTACTGCTTCACCGGATTTGAGAGGTGGCACAGCTCTTAGATCGCTTAGCCTGAACCTCTATTAGATGGTAACTCGACACAAGGGTCCCCCCGGTGAGGGGTAACCTCGGCTTGGACGGTTACCATTATTACGCGTTAGCAATCCGATCCGAGGGCGCCCGAGACGGCCGAACCACGACTCGGTCGGTAGCTATTTTATTAACGAAATCTATTGGGACAATCTAAGCTAAACTAACTTATATGCTACTTCGGGAATCGTTAGCGCTGGGAGAAGAAGTGGCCGAAGAAACTCTAGCAACGCTCCTAATCTTATCAAGGGGGTGGGGTTTTCTCATAAAATACTTGTATCGCGCAAGGATTATTTTAGTTACTGTGTTGTAAAAGTCCTCTTTATAGTGTGTGTGCACCTGAATTTGGGAAACACAATAGAACATAGTTTTCAACCGACTTCAAAAAGGAGGAGGGTCACAAGTCGTATTATGTTTTTTGACTCAATATCACGCCAACCGATTTCGATGATACATTTTTTTATGTATGGATGTACTTCAAAGGTAATTTGAAGAGAGTTTTGTGAGGTAATATTTTTATTCTATTTTTGTATCGGTTATTGTTTTTACTCGTAAATATACCTGTAAGTTTGAATTGGTTATAACCCCAACTTTCGAATTTATAAGTTCTTCTAAGCGGCTTTTAGGAGTTAATGTAATTTACGCGATCAACGGATTACGTTGAAACCTAATTACGTGCCCGTGTAAAATTAATTTAGACAGGATGTAACTAACTCAAGCGGTTCGCGGAATTATAAAATTTACGACGGCATTCAACTCGACTGTTAAATAAAACGAGTCGCAGTCGTCGAGATTTGTAAGCGGCCTAACTTAAATACCAGACAATTAACAGCTTTCAGAAATTGCTACTTTATCGTTAACTTCAATTAATATTATCGCTGAATAAGTTATGTATTGCAATATTCTTACATTTCCTATTTTATTGACCCCAATTTTTTTGGATTTATTTTAATTGATGATAAAAGTATTTTGTAATCCATTGGCAGAAAAGTCGCTAAAACGCTTCATTGTTCTTTCATATCGATATCGATATTTCGTTATCTATTTATTCGTATTTATATACATATTCCGTTTTACTAAAGTTTTGTGTTTTCCTTTCGTGTCATTTATATTGTATATTTTTAACTTTAATCTTGGTGAATCGTCTAATGAACACCAGACCACCGAAGACAGCCAGACGGGAAGGCGTTGGCTGATCTTTACAAATCCACAAAGCGTCCATTCGCGACGTTATGGGCAGACCCCACACTTAGATGCTAGGAACGTTGCTGGAGTTTCTTCGGCCATTTCTTCTCCCAGCGCTAACGCTTCCCGAAGTGACACTCAAAGTTAGCTTTTTGAATGTCTTTGTGAAATAGCTACCGACCGAGTCGTGGTTCGGCTCTCTCGGGCGCCCTCGGATCGGAACGCTTACGCGTAACATAGTAACCGTCCAAGCCGAGATTACCCCCGACCGGAGGGACCCTTGTGTCGAGTTACTAGCGATAGAGGTCCAGGCTAAGCAACCTAAGAGCTATGCCATCTCTCAAACCGGCGAATCAGTCAAGGCCAGCTTCTCTGGCCAATCTGTGTAGTTCGTCATAAAAAAAAAGGCGTTAGTTTCTTAAAGGCATAATTTTACATTTTCTTACAATATTTTACAATTTTATATAGTTCTGTAAACTAACTTTCGACGAGGATCTTTGAGAGGTGGCAGAGCTTAATATATATAAATATATATAATATGTCATGTGTCCGCGAATGTGTGTAGGAAGGTGTGTGTGGGAATGTGTGTGTATACAAATTTGTTTAAAAGAGTGCTAATGTTCGATCCGTCCGCCCTTAAATTGATTTAAAGTTGATTTCTGTTTTTACTCGTAATTGTACTTGTATCTGCAGCTTATCACTGACAGAAAGCTTGTTACAATTGTAATGATAATGTCATTTTAGAAATAGATAAAATGTTGCGTAAACGAACGGTTACTGGAAATAACACAGATATACAGACTCGCCTTTGCTAGATTCCGATGTCTATCAATGCGATTTCTGTGAACACGTTCGCAATAGAAACACGCTACAGCCTAAATTAACATATTCCGGTAAGTCTTATCGCTGACAGTTGCTCTGATTGCGATTGTACAGAATTAATTTCATGGAAATGGACATGTTTGTTATAATGGCAGAAAACTGGGACGAAAGCTGGCTAAGCGACCACCTGCACCCAATGAATCTAATATAGCCGAGAGCAAAAATAAAGGATTGGTTAAAAAAGTTTGTATATCGCCACATGGTGGCAACACTAAGTACTAAAATTTAAATAAAATTGTATTGTTCAAGTTTCCTAATATATCCTTTTTCGTAAAAGTTTGTTTTTTTATGAAATATAAATAAAATATAAAAATATTTTTGTATTTTAAGGATATTTAATTGTCTATCACGCAAAATTTATTTCAGTCGGCGTCTTTATCTTCAGAGATATTCAAACTTTCTTTACGGCCCCTTTATTTTTGCTCACGAGTGTTTAATATTATTATTATTAAATTATTATATTTACTCGAATGTATATGTATAGAATTAAACTATTTTTAACCGACTTCAAAAAAGTAGAAGGTTGAAATCCTATAGAAGAGGAACGTCTCTGGCTACCTCTTTATTTCTAAATGATAATATAGTGCTAGCAAATTCAAGACGCAAATATAAACAGCTGTAATGACCTTTTTTCCGTTCTTAGACTTAGACGTTATTAGACATTGCCTCAAGTCCTATTCTATGCTATATTCCGATGACATTTCATCTACAGTCCGGACACTACAGACCGATCTATCATTCCATCAGTTTCAATTATTATTCCATATGTCAAATCTATTATCATTTAATCAGTACCAAATATCATTCTAAATGTCATATCTATTAACATTCCATCAAAACCAAATACGTCAAATACTATCACACTCACGATTGCCGTGCTTCTGGTATGCCTTCGCTAAACCATTGAACCAATGAACTTAAAGACTACTAAAACTAGCAAATATAGACCGCTATGATGCCAATGGAAGGTCAATTTGTACACAATTGTTTTAGCAGCAGCACTGCACCGTGGCAATAAACTCGTATGTACGTTATTATGTGATTGCTAGCGTACTATGCAACTTAGCGAACGCTGAGATAAAGAGAAACTTCGGCTCGCTTCCTAGTCAATTAATGATGGGTTGTAGTCGTTAACACGTTTGAATTAGCCGCAGTTCTCAGTAACATGAGACTGCTACCAACATGCCATCACGTTTAGTGGGTGTTGACCCTCGACTTCTTAGCCATGTACAATTGAAATGGCTCCAATACAAATAGTGACATGTTAGATTGTACATAAAGTACGTATGACTTCAATTTATCTATAGCCGTGCAAAAATAAAGGGTCGGTTAAAGAAAGTTTGAGTATCTCGGAAGATAAAGACGCTAACAAACTTAGCTTACGTTTTCAGTTATTTCATTAAATAAAAATACTGTTTTAAGCAAGTTTCCTAAGATATCCTTTTTCGTTTAAGTTTATGTTTTTTAATGAAATATAAATAAATTAATAAAAATATTTTATTTTATTTTAAGGATAGCTAATTGTCTATCATGCACAATTTATTTCAGTTACCTAGCGTCATTATCTTCCGAGATATTCAAACTTTCTTAACCGACCCTTTATTTTTGCTTACGAGTATATTTATAATTGGGTTTACAAGTTATAAGTATTATAAGTGGGTTTGATTTTGAGTATTTTTAAATATCTTTCTCACTTTCGCTTATTCTACAATTCAAGCGACCTGCTTCTCATGGGATTTGATTGGACAGGATTTACGTAAAATACGTCCAAGTCAATTATTTGCAAAGCATTTGAGATCTCGTGTTGAATCAGACAGTGGCGTTTCTCTGATATAAATGTAGATAAGTAAATTAGATTATTAAATGTCCAATTGGATAATAAGCAATTACGTGGCGATAGAATAGATTTGTCACATTCTACGGCGGGTGCGTGTTTATTTTAAGAATTTGTTTCGTTCGTATTACGTATTTTATCCATATATATATTATACAAAGGATATATGTAGTCTTCATAACCACCTAGAATTCGCAAAGGACGTTCCTATGCAATATTAAGATAAAAGATTATCTTTTGCGGATGTATGACTCCAGTTCCGTGTTGTAACATGCATCGCAACCGCCCTAGTGCATGTTTGCGATTATGTTGTTTGAGCGTCACTATCGCGTTTAATCTTTACTCTATTTCACGTATATCTTATCTATACATCGAGGCAACAACAATTGATCTTACATTGTTAAGAATAAAGTTATACCCCTTTTGGTTTTGAAAGTGTTAAGAACCCAATTCTTATTATTTTATATTGCACAGTCAGGGCCGGATTTAGAGATCTGGAGGCTCTGGGCATAAAAGATTTTCGAAATTAAAGAGTAGAGGTAGAAAAAATGAAGAATGAAAGAGTAAAAGTAGAATAGAGTAGTAGAGTAGAGGCATTAAAATCTCGACCAGGAAATTACCAATTTGTTGGTCGAGATTTTAACTAAATAATTTATTGTTTAACCATATAATAGATATTTTTCAACATTATTTATAGCAAAAAAAAAGTTAAAGAGTTAAGAAGTTAGGATTGGGATTTCTTTCTTATCTTCTCAATACTGTTCTGTAAACAACATTATTAATGACTTATTTTCTGTCAGCACGTACGAGTTACGGGCACTTAAAACACATGAACAACCAACATATAATTGACCGTGTGCCCAAATGAAGGCGTGCCACTTTAAAGGTTTGGCCCTGGGATTTGTTAAAGGTCATTGTGAAAGCCAATTTTAAGAGAAATTGCAACGTCTTAAATTAAAAAGGCAATTTATTTGGAATAATGGGTAGATTAAATTAGACAGGTAGAATTCTGTACACAGGAGGCGCCAATAGGGGGACATATATATTATATTTAATATAAAGGATATAACTTTAGCTTTTTAAAATTCTCTCTCCTTTAGCATCTACTGTCATAATGGTGGCTTTTAATATATTACTGCTTATTTCTTATTATAATAATAATAATAAATAATAATAAATCTTTATTAGTCACCAAAGAAAATGTTTTAAACAAAGAAATATGTAGTCCCTGACTCCTGAGTTAGGTTCAATTGGACCTGTGTTTCAGGGGTCAGTGTCTTCTCCCATTTGAAAAGCACAATAAAATACAATAAAATATGAGCATAACAAATGAAAACAATATTTTATAAATTTGTGTGTGTGTGTGTTGGTGTGTGTGTATAAATTTGTGTTTGTGTATGTCCCTCAGCTTTATATTATATTAAATTTTATTAAATTAGGAGGCGTTCAGTCTGAATATAATGGGATACTTCTAAAATAAAATCTCACTTTTATACTTCTTTGATTTCAGAAGGTTTTTGTTTTAAAGAGCCAGAGTAGCTCAGTGTCCATGCCATCGCCTCAAATTGCATAATACAACCCGAGTTCGAGTTCGAACTCGGCACTAAATTTTGCAATACAAATTTACAAATTTAAATGTACAGTTTACTGATACGTTTACAGTTTACGTAGTTCTTAAATTTGTGAAAGACTGGTGTCTGAACTAGGGTACCCTGTAAGACAGATCACCAGCCCCCCACCATACTTATGATAGTTCTGTAATTTTATTATTAATATTAACTTACTTAATATTAACTAGAAAGTATGTGGTGTGTGTGTGAATGTGTGGTGGGTTTGTGTGGTGTATGCATGGTGTGTGTGTAGTTCATGTATGTGTGTGTAGTGTGCTTTATATGTTATTTAATACATTTTGTTGTTGCGATTTTATGTGCGGTATGGCGGTGAAGGTAGACATTGTGAGAAAACGCGCGTATTACGCGTACTACGCGTATTAGAATTTCTTTCTAAGACATGTGAAGACTGTCTATTCGCACTAGGGCCGCGTGGTGCACTATGCCCTGATACTCTCTTTACAAAGAAGGCCTACGCCCAGCAGTGAGACATATATACAGGCTGTAACTTTAACTTGTAACTGTTAAATTTTTGTTTTACTCGTAAATACACTTTCTTCTATGACAGCAATTGTATAATTTATTACGTCCTCGTTATGTAATCTAATAGTATTACGATGTGTCGACAAACAAAAGAACAAAACAATTTTAGGCTCTGTACGTCTGTATACGTAAAAACTGTAAAATACATTTTGTATGAGGCGCAAACTTTCTTTTAAACAGCTTCTTTTTAGAGTACCCCTTTTTTACGTCGAGCCACTTCACAAAACTTCGCCGCTACTTGATCCCACTCAGGTTTCAACTAGTCATGCTGCGGCCAGACTTGTAGCTCTGGTCTCTAGACTGCTACGTACTACTTGCTTTATATTTCCTACTTAATACTCTACCGTATTTTTTCTTTATTTTTACTTGCTCTGAAAATTAAATCATATTTTTTTAAAAAAGAAAGCTAGCAATATTTCTTTTTTGTTCACAAATATTACTAACAATCTTGTTAACCATTCCAACTAAGCTTAAGCTTGTGCTAGGACATGGTTCACGGCAATAGTCGAATGGTGGATCTGAACCCACGACCTTACGATTCGCAGGCCATTACCCTAAACCATTAGGCTATTGACGCTTCAACAGCCTAATGGTTTAGGGTACGTATTCTATTAAATTTTTAAAAAGAGTTTTTACACCTTTTTAGATGCCAGAAATTAATTTTATAAGATAAAGAGTAACTTCAAAAATTAAGTGTCCATTACGTTTATGAATACGTATTTCAACTTCACTTTTAATTAATTGGTTTAAACTGAGGTCGGTGTAAGAGGTAATGAATTAATTTTGAAGTACCCTATAGAGGGGTTTTTAAAAAAAAAGTAATGTCTGAATATCTTTAAAATATTGAAAAAAAAGGGTGCTCATTTTGCAGTTTTGACAAAAACCCTCATAACTTATGTTAAGATTGTCAAAATTAGAACTTTACAGCTGGACGTGCTCCCCTACGAGCACAGTGCATAGTCTAGCTTAGTCTAAGTTTGTTATTTGATATTTAAAATAATCATGAGTCTTAGTTACTTATTTGAATAAATGAATAAAAATAGGGGCTATGGTGCGTTCCTCTGGAGATCCCGGAGCCTCTCACCATGCACCAAGGAAGGGCCTCCGGGGAGGTTTTAACCTCGCTTTCCCTCCAAAAGGTGGGGTATCTTGTTGAAGATCTCCTCCCCGTGAACAAAAAAAAGAGTTTTCGTTTCACAGCCCTTTAGTTCTGGGCTCGTAAGAATAAGATTACGGTATCCATTGCCTGTCGTAGAAGGGGCGACTAAAAGGAGCCCCTCGTTCCCAGGGCGACAAGGGCGGGGATCTTTGCCGTCCATCAAAGTGTACTCGGAAAGAAGGCGACACCGGCTGGTCCATGTCGCCTTGCAATGCGAGGGCCACGTGTCTAAGTTTTCGTTTCAAAAATTGTTTAAGATGTGACTGTTACTGTTAAATTCTCTACAATTCAATATTTATCACAACACATAAATGGGTTTAGCTCTCTCCTAGACTACTAAATGCTACTATAATTATATATCTTTTTCAACCGACATCAAAAAAGGAGGTACTCAATTAGTCTGTATGTTTAATGTTTGTTACCGCATAACATTCATGCTTTACGATAGGATAAATCGATTTTGACGAAAAAATAAATCAATTTTGATTATAAAAGAGAGCCTCTCTTATGTTTGCACTTGTTTGATTTCAAGTAGGTATTTAGTTTTATTCGTAAGTATACTTGTTACTTACCACTTTCTACTAAGTAGACATAGACATAGACATTTATTTATTGGCATCACAATACAAAAACACACCACAGACTGAAAATAACACTCATTAAAAAAGAATGAAAAATAGACAAAACACAGTTAAAGTTACACGGACAAATAATACAAAACATATGATGCCAATATCGGACACCGTCTCAGCATATGCTGTCACAATGATGCGACAGCGCTGATTTTCAGCGGTACCCGGGACTACCTAAAGACGTGCGCGCGCAATACTACTTTTATATGGAATTTATACAGACAGTAAGAGCATAATAAATATGATACATAAATAAAACAGTTATAAGATTAAAATATATTTTATACAATAAAATAATAGATGAAAAAAAAATCATAAATATTATTGAGTCAAAAATAAACTAAAATAAATAATATGATAATTAAACGTATAAAGTTTAAATTATATAATTAAATATTGAAAAGTGAAGTATGGCTTTAAATTATCAACAAATTAATTCTAAGTCTGGCGATAATTTAATCAAATAAATGTTAGGTCGTGTCGGAGAAGTTATTATACATTCATTTACATAACCAAACTCGCAGAGAGCTGCATTTGATGTGACGGTTTTAATTGAAGAGCGTTGAAATTTACACCGTCCGTTCGGGCCCCGGCTGGAGATTGTGCTCGTAACTCCCGGAGGATTTCCCAAGGAGACCGATGCAGGGCTGTGTTTATACCTCCGGGTAAAACAAGTAAACAATTAATCATTTCTCAACTTAGATTCGTAGATGTTGGATAAGCGACAGTTCGTTCATTCAGCGTCATAATCGGCCTGTAGTTGAACACTGTTGTAGAAAGGTTTCCTTTATGCCTTCCTTCTAACCTAAATATGATGGATATTTGATTGTCCACGGTAGCAGTTGTTACAAACTGTAGATTTAAATAATGGTGTTGGTATCTTTTTTTTTGTTGGGGAGAAATCTTCAAGAATGTGAGGTTTGACTTATGTGACTCACTAAAACCCTCCGGTGGCTCTTTTCGGTACATAGCGAGAGGCTTCGGGAAATCCAGTGGAACGCACCGGAGACCCGGTTGGACGTCCCGGGGGAGATTACTTCCTCCTCCAGCACCCTCACCTGTATAGCCTACACGTGATTACTAGTGTCGCCTTCTTTCCCAGGACTACGGGGCTAAAGGCGTTTTGATCTGTATTAATGTGTTGCTGGAATTTCTTCAGCTTCAACACACCGAGCCGTGGTTCGGTCCATTGTGCGTCCTCGGATCGCAATGCTTTCACGATTGAAGTATCGAATCGTACCCAAGCCGAGTTTCCTCTCGGGGGCCCTTGCGCCATGTTACTAACAAAAAAGGTCCAGGGTCTTAAGATCTGTGCAATCTCTCAAAAAATCGGGTGAGAGTGGCTGATCAGCGTAGTTCATTCCAAAAAAGCTATATTTAAAATTAAGACGTCCACAGAGGCAGAAGGACTGGTTGCCTAACTGGGTGTGCTACAAGGGCGAGATGGTGATTGATAATGCGACCCCAATCATAGGCTCACCGTTAGATATTTATGCCAGTACTTGCCCGCTTTCCCGGCTAATGCTTAAATTTATACGCGCCTTATGTAGAAAAGCATTTCCACTCACGATAAAGAAGAAGCAGTAGACCGTAAGTTTAATTCAAAAGAAGCCTTTATCTAAAACAGTAACGTACTTTGAAAAGATAACAACTTAACGAGGAAATGATTAAAATTTGACGAAAGTTGACGCATTAAAATACAATAATTTGTAAAGAAATTAAGCTTGTCTCGTTTGCTTTATTTTTAAACGGCGTCGCATTTATTTTCAATGGCAGCTAAATGCTGGAGCTTCACTCAAACTTTTATTGGAAGTCCATTTTTGGAGACCGCCATTAAAACTGAATTAACCAGTCCATCAGTCCATTAAGATTAAGTAAGCTTAAGTAGATTTTGTAACTTTAAACGAGCAATTCATGTATATTTTTATATTTCGATATGAATATAGACGAACAAGCGTTTGTAATAATGTAGGTCTTGTGGAATAAAATAGTCCATTATATAATACACTCGCTTTATTTAGACGGCGTTTCGTTGTACAAAGAATTATTTTAACGAATACCGTCACAACTTCGCGTCCTCACAATCTTTATACAAAATTAATTAGAAGTCAGATAACGAACTAATAAAGTTAAATTATTGTTAACAATGCCAAGTTCATGTGACGATCATCTAAATTATTAATTATAAATTAAAGATACAATAATGTTCAGGTAAATCACTAAGATATCATTGCATGCAGTTATTATAGATAACAATCACCGATTGCCATGTGTTGCTAGCTACCACGTTTGTTGTTAGACACCTTGTACCATAGATTAGTCTCGTTTAAATTTAAAAAAAAAATTCTCCGCACCATCCTCACTTCGCAAATACCTCAATGCCTGAAGACGAAAGTCTTCAACCAGTGCGTCCTCCCAACCACGAAGAACCACGTTCTTAACAAAAAAAAATATAATAGTAATCTTATAAATCGACAATTCATTATAGATGTAAGAAAAAATAATATATAACCGATAAAATGGAGAAATTCAGATTTGAATTTATTATAAAACCGGATGATAATAAGACAAATATACCATAACTATTGGTGTAAATTATTTATTGGCATTACTGAAACACAGAACCAAACTTTTGTCGTACCTAGGGAGTATCAATCAATGCATTTACACAAAGATATATTCTATATACTCCCACATTCTATTCAACACGCGGGTAATGTTAATAATAATCGATTTAACATCTTTAACTGCTGACATTTTCAATATACCTTATATATCTATGTACCTATTCTGACATATGTAATATCCTTATTTATTTATAAATATTTATGTATATATATATATATATATATACCTTATCCTTCTCTCTCCAATAGTTTTAAGTTTTGTTAAAATGCGTGGGGTTTAGGCTCGTTCCTAGTTTGGACACCCGCCCATAATTGTAGTTTAAGTTGTTATTGAAATTATTGTGGGAAAATAAAAATGTTTGTTTGTTTGTTACTTATTTGTGCTTAATTTTTTTGTCAACCCTATCGCCTATCGTCTCGTTGTCTACTCCACCGGAGCAGGCTGACGCAGACACGTCTCTCGAAAATTAAAAATCACCCTGCATTTGCATTAACGACACCTAAATTAAATTTTTCGGAGATGTGTTTTGTATAAAATTTTGCGTCGTAGTTATATTTAAAATATTTGATCAGAACATTATTTTAATATACTATGATAGAAATTAATTATTTCTTACGAAATTATGTTTTGTTATATACTTATTTTATACGAATTTTTAAATTCTGAAAAACTAATGAAATGCAAAAGGATTTTTTATGATTTCATCTTGAAATATTATTAATATACACATACAACAAATACAAACCCTCACGCCAGTCAGTCAGTCCGAGGGGTAAGCATAGATCACGGATTTGGACTTAAACCTCCCCGGTGGCCCTTCCTCGGTGCATGGTGAGGGGCTCCGGGATCTCCAGTGGAACGCACCGGAGCCCCTCTGCACTGTGCTCAAGGAGACCACTTCCAGGGGGAGGGGGGAGGTTACTCCCTCCCCCCCTGTGCCCTCGCAGTGCAAAGCGACACGGGCCAGCCGATGTCGCCTTCTTCCCGGGTCCACCTAGGCGGACGACAAAAGCCCCCACCTTTGTCGCCCAGTGAACCCGAGGCCCCTTTTAGTCGCCTTCTACGACAGGCAAGAGATACCGTAGTCTATTCTTGAGAGCCCAGAACTACAGGGCTACTTTTTTTTCATTTTTCATTAAAACCTACAAGCGATGCTAAAAGTAATATATCTATATTTATAAAAGAGAAAGTGTGTGGGTATGTTCCATATAAGCTGAACCAAATTCAATGAAAGTTTCAGGAAATCATCAGATTGACCTGGCGAGTAATCCTGTAAAGTTTGATGACGATCGGCGCACTCCTCTTTTTGAACTGTCATACAAGCCATACGTCGTACTTTTATTTGTGACAGTAACTTGAG
Source organism: Meandrusa payeni (assembly GCA_029286785.1). NCBI lineage: Eukaryota > Metazoa > Arthropoda > Insecta > Lepidoptera > Papilionidae > Meandrusa > Meandrusa payeni. Next base: position 10,864,808 of record JAGSMX010000024.1, on the reverse strand, counting down.
CCCGATATGTTTTTGTATAAATGATAATAATTAATTTGTATTTACTGATATGTACATGGCCATACTTTACCCGCTCGAGAAGAGAATGAATAAATAATGCGGAGAAAAATTAATAATTTAATATATTGTGAGAGTTGGATTTATATAGTAGGATGTTCTAACTACCATTATTAAATTAATAACGTGTATTTATAAATCTACTGGCTGTAACAGACGCACTACTTTAGTTATATTAATAAATAAAAATTAATTAATTTATTAATTTAACTAAACAAATTAACGTTTTGTTATTAACTTTATTATTTAATAACCTATATTTAATTCATATATTTTAGCTTTTATTTAACGAATAATAATAAATAAATAGGTACATAATAGTTACTAAATAAGAAATTTTTACAAAAAATAATTGCCAAACCGTCATCGCTTGGCAGTGTGCTCAGAAGGCTGGCATTGCCACGTTGTATGGCAATGCTTAGCCTCTGTGCAAGGTATAAGCTAGACCTCTGGTCACCAGATGTGTCGACCAACGTCTTAGCTACCACGTTAAAAAGGTGGTGTGCACTGGTTTCAACCCCAAACGGCTCAAATATGAAACCTTTATCGATATTACTAAATTGTTTATTTTAATAGTTATTTTTCCAATCCGTAGGCTACTTCGGCAAGTATTTGAACAAATACAACGGGTCGTATATCCCGCCGGGCTGGCGCGAGTGGGGCGGTCTCATCATGAACTCAAAGTACTACAACTACAGCGTCAACATGAACGGCAAGAAGATCAAGCATGGTGACGATTACCATAGGGTGTGTTTTTTTTTTTATTGATGATTATGCTTTGTTTATTCCCCAGCGTGTTTGTCTGTGGGGTATTTTTACTTTTACTTTAATTATTTACTTATGATTTACCTACTTTATATAAGACTAATTTCTAAGACTAATTTCTAATTTCCTTATTTCTACTTTTTACATTTCCTTAATTTCTAATGTTTCTACTACTTATTTCTATATTTATTTTTCTTAATTATCTATTTGTTTTTTGTCTTTTTTGTATTTATAATTTTTTGTTTCCTTTTTTTTTCCTTATTTTTATCTATTTATTTGTTTTATTTCTATTAATCACTTTTGTTACAATTTCTTTACAAAATCTTATAAATATTTCTTTTGTATCCTTATTGCTAATTAAATTACTAATATTATCTAATTTTATCCTTTCATTCATCTCGCTTTCACACTCACATCTTTTAACATTAAACTCCGGACATTCTATCAATACATGAAGCACCGACTTGTGCACATCCGGATCGCAGATGCACGAAGGGCTCTCCTTACACCGAAACTACCATAGGGTGTGTTACATTTACACGTCACATTATACTTTTTCATTTTGGCAGTAGATACGCAATTGAAGTAGGATTGTTTATTAGTAAAAGTACTCGTAGATACACAGTAAATTATGGTAGCAATGGGCATATGTGTCGTGTCCATGATGGCAGATGGGGTCGCAGAAAAATTGTCTGAATGTGGAAAGTAGAGGATTAGTAGACGAGAAAGTAGGTATTAGCGAAATCATCTTATACTCGGGGTTCGATTCCTAATCGTCTTGTTGTAATGAATTTCCATTTTCTGTTGTATGGCAATAGGCTCGCCACGTGTCACATATGAAGTCTAAAAAAATACAGATGAAATGAGATTTTTTTGAAGTCGGTTGATTAGCTAGCTCAAAGAAAAGAATCTTTATCTACCTCTCTGGTGTTACGGTGTGAGATTATTGCTTTACTTCATAGTTCAATAATATATACTACATTATAACCGCGCTGTGAGTGATTGATAAATCCATTACAAAATTATTCATATATGTTAATACATTGGCAGAATAATCGAAGTGGTCGTATCGCCTTTGGCAACTACAAAGGCCGCACGTTATTCTTACTTAGTATACGAAGAATGTGTTCTTTGAATTCGTGAATACGTATGAAATATGTTTGTTAAGACTCGAGATATATAGGCTTTGGGTTCAAAGACTGTAAGCGGATATATACTGTGGATTAAAGAATATAAATGAACACATAAGAGAGACACTCTCCATCTTCGTACGGAAAATAATAGATGTTAAAATTATGCGAGAGTTTATTTATTAATATTTCATAAAGGGAAAATTACGTGTTAATTGATACTACTCACAGTAGTGCAGCAGTACAGTTTTAGACGGCGTTTCTGCTTTGCCCTTTTCGTAAGAAAAAAAATTATAGACAAGCTTATGACTTGATTTTTTAAAATTACATAATGATCATTTTTTTTGCTAAAAACGATCGTTATTGGAAATAAACAACGCCATCTATTGGTAATTACTGTATAAAAACCTGCGCGCAAGAGATTTAACACAAATCGATGCAGAACTTTTTTATATTTTGAAGCGTACACAAACCAACATAACATTTTTATATATATAGATGTTGACAAATCAGTCCGATGTATCGCATTTAAGAGTGTAATATGTTTACAGGACTACTACCCAGATCTGATAGCAAATGATTCTATCGCCTTCCTCCGTGCTTCCAAACGCCGCTTCTCCCGTAAGCCCGTGTTGCTCGTGATGTCATTCCCAGCGCCGCACGGGCCCGAAGACTCTGCGCCGCAGTTCTCCCATCTCTTCTTTAATGTGACGACCCATCAGTAAGTATGCTCAGCCCTGTAGTTCTGGGCAAGTAGAATAAGACTACGGTATCTGTGTGCCTGTCGTAGGCGACTAAATCTAAAGGGTTTCACGCCAAAGTGGACCCGGGTAGAAGGCGACATCGGCTGGCCCGTGTCGCCTTGCACTGCGAGGGCACAGCGGGGATGGGAGGGGGATTAACCTCCCTCCCGGGACGTGCTCTACGTAAAGTATTTGTTAGAAATAAATAAAAAAAATACCTTCTGAAAACAAATATTATATAGATAGATAAATCCTTTATTACACCAAAATATATGAACAAAGGAGTTTTCTTCCAGCAAACCTTTTGTGGTTAAGAGCAGGCTAAATATTATATAGATAAATAAATATATTATATATATATATATACTTTAATATAAATATAATAATAAACATATACATAAACGACAATATACCAGTTTGTAATTTTTATTGTTTGAGTAGAAAGTTCAGATAAACGCCAGATGCAAGACATTAGTTGACGAAGCATCCCTAATCTCATTCGGCAAACTATTCAAAAGTTTAATAGCTGTACAGGTTAAATAATTGCCATAAAATTTGTGTGACATTCGGGGAACGTTAGAAATTTGTTTAGAAGGTTCGAAGTTCGCGACCGACGAACTGTTTGAGTTCGAAGCGCTCACGATATATTATAAGATATTCTGGAAGATTAGGCTGCAAGCAGAAACACTCTTTGCCTGGAGCATCTGCACGTCTGCATACAAATGCAGATTGTACTCCAGCAGACGCCGTTGTCAAGCGAAATAGAATATTAAATTTCCAATTTCAAAATACGTTCGCGTTCACAAACCAATCCCGTGTTATGTTAATTCCATCGTAAAATTAATATTTCATAAAGGGAAAATTACGTGTTAATTGATACTACTCACAGTAGTGCAGCAGTATTACACTACATTCAAGAAAACAGCTCAGGCCGGCAACAAATCTTAGACGGCTTGTCTGTTTCTTGTCTTTCGTAAGAAAAAAAATTATAGACAAGCTTATGACTTGATTTTTGAAATTATACATAATGATCATTTTTGCTAAAACGATAGTTATTGGCAAAAAAACAACGCCATCTATTGGTAATTACCGTTTAAAAACCTGTGCGTAAGAGATTTAACACAAATCGATTCAGGACTTTTATATTTTGAAGCGTACATAAACCAACATAACATTTTTATATAGATGTTGACAAATCAGTCCGATGTATCGCATTTAAGAGTGTAATATGTTTACAGGACTACTACCCAGATCTGATAGCAAATGATTCTATCGCCTTCCTCCGTGCGTCCAAACGCCGCTTCTCCCGTAAGCCCGTGTTGCTCGTGATGTCATTCCCAGCGCCGCACGGGCCCGAAGACTCCGCGCCGCAGTTCTCCCATCTCTTCTTTAATGTGACGACCCATCAGTAAGTATGCTCAGCCCTGTAGTTCTGGGCACGTAGAATAAGACTACGGTATCTGTGTGCCTGTCGTAGGCGACTAAATCTAAAGGGTTTCTCGCCAAAGTGGACCCGAGAAGAAGGCGACATCGGCTGGCCTGTGTCGCCTTGCACTGCGAGGGCACAGCGGGGATAGGAAGGGGATTAACCTCCTCCCGGACGTGCTCTACGTAAAGTATTTGTTAGAAATAATTAAAAAATACCTTCTGAAAACAAATATTATATAGATAGATAAATCTTTTATTACACCAAAATAAATGAACAAAGGAGTTTTCTTCCAGCAAACCTTTTGTGGTTAAGAGCAGGCTAAATATTATATAGATAGATAAATCTTTTATTACACCAAAATAAATGAACAAAGGAGTTTTCTTCCAGCAAACCTTTTGTGGTTAAGAGCAGGCTAAATATTATATAGATAGATAAATCTTTTATTACACCAAAATAAATGAACAAAGGAGTTTTCTTCCAGCAAACCTTTTGTGGTTAAGAGCAGGCTAAATATTATATAGATAGATAAATCTTTTATTACACCAAAATAAATGAACAAAGGAGTTTTCTTCCAGCAAACCTTTTGTGGTTAAGAGCAGGCTAAATATTATATAGATAAATAAATATATATACTTTAATTAACCGACCGGTAAAATTACCGACCGAGTCGTGGTTCGGCTCTCTCGGGCGCCTTTGGGTCGGAACGCTTAAGCGTAACATAGTAACCGTTCAAGCCGAAGTTACCTCTCACCGGGGGGATCCTTGTGTCGAGTTACTAGCTAATAGAGATTCAGGCTAAGCGACTTAGGAGCTATGTCACCTCTTAATCCGGTGAAGCAGTAAAGGCCAGCCTCCCTGGCCAACTGTGTAGTTGGTCCATAAAAAAATTGATAAGATAACAAGAAAGAATTTTTCTTTAAATTTGTTAAGTAAAATGTTTTTTTTCTGTTGTAAGTTTGAGGGTTACAGTTACAAGATTGTTTTATTTTTAAAGGGACTTCTGAAGAGAAAGGTTTTCAATGAGGTTGTATTTTTAATATTTGTACCTTCATAGCTTAGTTATATTCAATTTGGTTTATTTTTATGGGTATTATTTTTAGTATATTATACGTTCTGAGGGCAACCAGGGTCTTACTAACAATCGTAGCAAACAATTTAGTATTGTTTACGATTACTAGTACTACTAGTAAATAGTGTAATAGTAGTAAATAATATATAAGTAAATTGTGCAGTTAAAAACAACATGATGAGTTTTTCCAGTGTGTTGACGGTCTCCAAAAACCCGGACAACTCCTTAAATATTTAAAGAGAAGTAAGATGGCCGACCGCTCGCAAAAATGCCGCAGCAATTAGACTTTTTGTTGGAATATTTAGACGACGTGAAGTTTAACGCTCAAGTTGAAAAGTGATTCTCATCATTGTTACATACAAACTTAGATTGATCGTAATCCAATTTTATGATAATCTAGAAAAGCAATTATTCAATGACCTGGTCCATCTAAAATCTTTGCTTTATAAGGTGTATTTGGTATATAATGCACAATTTATTTCAGTTAGCTAGCGTCTTTATCTTTCGAGATATTCAAACTTTCTTAACCGACCTTTTATACCGACCCTTTATTTTTGCTCACGAGTGTATAACCCTGCATACAATAACGCGACATAGCAAAGAAAAACAAAAGAAAACGACCCGCCATTTTTCGCTCGTTATCTCGAGACCTAAGATACGTCATGTCACATACGATTCGCCTCACTTCCATTAAAAAACGACTCATTAGTAGAAGCTGGCTAGAATTCGAATCACCATAAGATCGGAAAGTCGAATGTGCTTTTTAACCCACTTCAAAAAAGGAAGAGGTTCTCAATTCGTCTGTACGTTTTTTAATGTTTGTTTTCTTATAACTTTCGACTGGGTGAACCGATTTTGATTGATTCTTTTTTATTTGAAAGCTGGCGCTTCCTGTGCATGCATAGTGTTGTACGGTAGCGAATCCTGGACTCTGATGCCAATACGAAGTTCTCGAAGCCTTCGAGATCTGGTGTTATCGTAGGATGTTACGCATTAGTTGGAACCAAAAGATATCCAACTCCAGCGCGTCGGAAAGTACCGCGAATTGTTACAAACCGTCAAACAGAGAAAAGTCGCTACCTAGGACATTTGCGACACGAAAGATATCAGCTTCTCCAACTTATTATGATGGGCAAAACAGCAGTTAAGAGATGCGCTGGACGTTGGAAAAAGCGTGTTTTGCTTTCCGTGCCGTAAAGTCGTGGTTGCGAAACATCAGAGAGTGCCCAGCGTCGAACAAATGTTTCGTTTGGCACACGGACACAAGGAATAAGTTCGCTGAGCTGACGGCCAACCTCCAGTAATGGAGAGGCATTTGAAGAAAAAGAAGAAGCTTCCAGTGGTGTTCTGACACTGGCATCTATGAGAAAACCATATAAGTCTTAAATTTGCATTAAGTATGTGCGTGACTAATGGCCAAATAACTCAATATGACGTAATGCATTGATTCATTTTTATTGGTAAGGATGTACTTCAAGCTTAGTTTGATTACGTTCTGATAAATTTTATTTCGTGATATTCCGAATTAATACAAATAGCGTGTCCACGTGTAATTAAGTATTTTTCTGTTTTTGACTCGTCAATAGACCCTTAGCCTGCTCTTAACCACTAAAGGATAGCTAGAAAAAAATCTAAATAGCATTAAGTTCGCCTTTGTACATATACTTTAGTGCAATGAAGGATTTATCTGTCTATCAAATATACTTGCTCACAATCAATATTATTGGTAGATAGCGTATATACGTTGAAGGTCATCGTCCTGATGCTACACATCGGCGGCTTTTAAAGGCATCGCCAAAACAAAATGTAGATAACGTTAAGGCGAAAAAAGAGTCCACTTGATGTATATAGCTCGGCAGGAGGCGGGTTTAAGCGGCATGTAATAGCCACGAGCATTAAGCATCGGCAACATGAAGTCTTGCATAAATTGATCAACCGGACAGAGCGGGTTAATTGCCGGCAGATAAAAGCTCCGCCGATGCAAATGAAGGTGATATGCTTTAGTGTTTGTATCGATGTCGGCACTGACTGTTTCAGATTGGATTATTTCTTTAATCCATATACATTTTGGTGGACGAGTAAATACCAAAAAAAAAATCAAATCAAACACGGCGGATACGAACAATGGCGTAGCTAGGTAACCTAGGGCCCTGGAGCAAATTAAAAAATGGGGGCCCCACTGCATTTTGCCATGTAAACTTTTTATTTTTGTTTAAAAAAAGCTAGCAATATTTCTTTTTTTAGAAAATATTACTAACATATATATTGTTTGTTTTTAACATATATATTGTTTACTTTTTTTTTGTTGACGGGGAGGAAATCTTCAGAAAGATACCCCGGGTCAGCCGATGTCGCATTCTTCCCGGTGGGGACCCTTGTCGCCCAGTGAACCCGAGGCCCCTTTTAGTCGCCTTCTACGACAGGCAGGGGATACCGTAGTCTTATTCTTGAGAGCCCAGAACTACAGGGCTGACGTTCTTGTTAACTATGCCAACTAAGCTTAGGCTTGTGCTAGGAGATGGTTCACGTCAATAGTCGAATGGTGGCGCTTGGAAACTGATTACGTTTTATTAAAAAAAAATATGGAATATAGAAATACTTTCAAAATGATAAGCTATTTAAGCTCTTTTTTGTACACTTCAGGGCACGTAATAAAAATATTAAACAGTAACAACATAAATTACAATTAATATTTGGTGTAAGTTTGGCTAATGAAACGAAATAGAGAAGATTCTAGGGTTTAGTAAAGGTCTGGCCTTTTTTTTTTGTTAACGCGGGGGAATCTGTTTATAGACGATCCTCCGGTACCCTGGGTGGGCCCGGAGGGATGTGTGGGACTCGGCCTGGGCAGCCCATACCCACTAAACCTACCGCGAATGCCATCAGCCGTTATGATCGGGGTGTCCCGGATCTGTCAGCGACAGGACACCCCAACGAATAAAGGTCTGGCCTACCATCTGACTAAATAATAATTATATAATATTTACATTTTTTTCCTAGCCTTAGTTTTCGCAAAAGTATCAATGACTTCATTAAATCCAGGCTTTATGCGGTTTTAATTTCAATTGCTATTAGCGATAAATATCGATTGAGATTTCTGGTAAGGATTCGAAGGCCCCCTGAACTTAAGGGCCCCGGGCACTGCTCCCCCTCCTAGCCTAGTAGCTACGCCACTGGATCCGATATTAAAAGGTACTAAACGCGCACGCTCTCTTTTATTTCTATAATATTATTATTTTTAAAATTATTATTATAATCTTGGATTGTCATAAACCTACCAAAATTTTCAATGACTAGTTCATTCTTCCATACTTAGAATATCTATGATATATTTTTGGAACCCAATATTCTCACAAACACATACATGAACTTACACACACACACCACACATACACCACACTCACGCGTGTTAAACATTACAGTAATATAATAACTATGGGTGAGGGGCTGGTGATCAGTCAGACAGGGTACCGTAGTATACACATCAGTTTTTCACAAATTTAACAATCTACTTAAAACTGTACTGTAAGTTATATTTGCTATATGTAAATATGTGAAAGATCAATAAATAAATACTATAATTATTCCATGACAGTAAAATTAATAAGGGACCTAATTGATATAAAATCCTTTGAAATACAAAACAAAATCATTCTGCATTTTTTGAAATCGGTTAAAAATACATTTCAACACCACGATCCTTTGCCGTAACCTTTGCCTACCTGTATATGACGGGTCAACTGATTAATTCATCTTCTGACAAAGGAACCAGTTTTTTGAAGGATATCCGAACTTTCACAGGTTGCAAGGAAAACCAGTGATTTTGTCGGTTACCAACTGCCGAACCACATTATACTTGTTAAATGCTATGATTAATATGATATTTAGTAGCCCTAGTATCAGAACAATAATAGAAACAAGTATTTACTAGGAAAAAAAAATCAACTTCAAATCGAATCAAATAATAAACGCTGTTACGTGTGCGTCTTTTGTATTTCCGAATAATCGTAGGAATATTTTTTTTTTTTTAGAATTGCAAGTATTTTGTAGATGCCTTTTTATATTGCCCCTGCTATCGGTATACGAGTACAAGGGTCGCATATAATAGTAACATTTTGAGAAACAGGAATTGAGATTTGGTAGATATTTATTCTATTATTATTGGTAAAAGTATTAAGAAATAGAATTAATCGGAACCTTAACGAACTTTCATCAAAACACTCTGAAAGGACATATATTTCTATTTAGTGTCATTATGAGTTTTATTCGTCAATTTGTGGCACTTATATACTTGATGGAAATTTATCACTTTATGGTTTTCTCATGGATGCAAACCAAATTGTACCGAAATAGGACCACATAAGAAGCACCAGCTCTCAAACAAATAATCATCAAAATCGATTCACCCAGTACAAAGTTATGAGGTAACAAACATAAAGTTAGTTTAGCTTTTGAATGTCTCTTAGATTATCCGTGAAATAGCAACCGACCGAGTCGTGGTTCGGCCCTCTCGGGCACCCTCGGATCGGAATGCTTACGCGTAACATAGTAACCGTCCAAGCCGAGGTTACCCCTCACCGGGGAGCCCTTGTGTCGAGTTACTAGCAATAGAGGTTCAGACTAAGCGACCTAAGAGCCATGCCACCTCTCAATCCGGTGAAGCAGTCAAGGCCAGCTTCTCTGGCCAATCTGTGTAGTTCGTCATTAAAAAAAAATACAAACATAATAAAAGCATATAGACGAAGTGAGAACCGCCTCCTTTTTTGATGTCGGTTGAAAAGTTACAGCTAAAACACCAAAAAATTAATATGGTGGAGGAGGAGAGGGTTTTGTAGTCCGTGAGCGTAAAATGGACGAATAACTCAATATCACGCCAACCGATTTTAAAGATTCATTTTTTATTGCAAAGGATATACTTTAAGATAATAGTTTGGTTAGGTTCAGATTATTTCTGTTTCGTAATATACAAAGAGGGGGTGTCATGTATGTAGCACGAAAAATTGAAAGGGAATATCGATTAAATAGCTTAAAACAAGTTTGTGTCTAAAAGGCAATGTTTAGAAGTATTTTACTGATTCGTATACTTTGAATAGTCCTGGGACTGCTGAAAATCAACGCTGTCGCATTCTTGCGACGGCATATGCTGACACAGTCTCCAATATTGACATCATATCTTTTATCCTATTTGTCCTTTTTTTCTTTAACTGTATTTTTTTTCTGTGTTTCATATTTTGTGCCAATAAAGAATATGTTTATGTCTAAGTAAGCTTTACCGAAAGAATCACAAGAAAGCACAGTAAAAGTTGAGTTGGTTTCACGTTCGTTATGTGACGATACGTGGAGCTCTTCAAGCTTTTTACTTTTTCCTACAGGCACGTGGAATGTTAGAAACTCGGACAAAAGCATGCCACTTGACTTGTTTACGGGTGACCTTTGAAGGTTGCTTCGAGAACTTTCGATACGATTAGTAATCATAGAAGGAAAAAGATAATAATATCGATTTGTACAAAACTAATTGGTAAAAATTACAAGTAAATTTACGTTTTAAAACCTAAATGGACTTAAAATCAAATCAGTGACGGATTAATTATCAAACGCTACTACGCGGACGCTTTCTTTTGTTTGATCTAAAGTCAATTTAAAGTATCATAGTTATAGCCCAATTTTCGTGCCTATATTTTTTTAAATCTGCATTCACCATTATTGTTGTTAGGAAGTACTTATTTAATGTTGAATTGGCAAATAGTAATCAATGATATCAATATATTAAAGGAAGAAGCTCAAACAGTGGCTTATTCGTTATTGTTTTATAACATAAACGAATTTTAGACTTTTAAACTGTGAAATATTATAGTGAATTATCGATAACATATGATATTTAATGGCGAAATTCTCTTCGTAATATGGTGCATTGTTTTTTCATATTCGATATTAAGTGGAGTTTATTTGTAAATAAAGTTAATATATAAATAAATAAACATACGTATAATAATAGTGTTAAAAATAAATAAAGTAAATCAAAACCGATTTTATTATATATGAATCGATTTTTGTTTTAGTACAGAAACATTAAAAAAAATGCAGACAATTTGAGGACCATCGGCCCTTTTTTGACACCTATGACATATTTTAAATAAAAGTGTTTAAAAAAGATTATTTTATCTGTAATATAATAAACGAACGGCAAACGTATTTTTTACGTTTTTAAAATTGTAACGATTCAGTCCACTGGTGTGTTTTATTTTACACATTTTGCATGTATTTATTCCGTGAGCCTTCGTCCGCGACAGGCCGGCGCCGATAACCGGAGTCGAACACAGGACCCGGCGACGCTCCGTTAAATATTCAACCACCGGCGTACTGTGTGGTCGCCGTCAAACCTGTCCTGGAGGTCCTGTGCCGACAAACGAGTAATAAGATGAAAAAGTTTGTAAACGTATTTAAAATGTTCCATATAAAAAAGACAAACATGCTATAAAAAGCACTTCCTCGTCGTTAATGCATATTAGTAACAACATTTCATTATTGAATTATATCTGTTGTTATTGACAAAATAATATAAATGTATGACAGGATTAGTTTCGGGATCTAAAGTGGAACGCACCGGAGCCCCCCTGCACTGTGCTCTCAGAGAGCACGTCCGATGCACTTTAGCGGACCACAAAGGCCCCTACCCTTGTCACTCAGTGAACCCGAGGCCCCTTTTAGTTGCCTTCTACGATAGACAGGGGGTACCGTAGTATTCTACGAGCCCAGAATTACAGGGCTGACCCTCAATTTTTCCTACAACAGTTTGTCCAGATTATACTATTGATCCTGATTGCCTCCGGGCAATGTGGCCAATGTAACCGAAGACTCGCCCGTAGCAGCTAGTGTAAAGTTTAGTGATGATCTTAAATTGGCGTGACTATTTGTTTTTGTGTTTATTTTTGTTATAATTGCAAACAATAATGGGTTAATAAATAAAATAATGTACCATTGTTGCAGCACCCCTACGTACGACATGGCGCCAAACCCTGACAAGCAGTGGATCCTGAGAGTTACGGAGAAGATGAAACCAATTCATCGCCAGTTCACGGACCTTCTGATGACGAAAAGACTACAGACTCTACAGAGCGTGGATATGGTAAGCTATATATAGCCGTGAGCAAAAATAAAGGGTCGGTTAAGAAAGGTTGAATATCTTGGAAGATAAAGACGCTAGCTAACTGAAATAAATTGTGCATGATAGACAGTCAAATATGCAATAAAACAAAATATTTTATTAATTTATTTATATTTCATAAACATAAAACATATATCTTACGAAGATATCTTACGTAAAATTGGATAATACAGTATTTTAAATTTTGCCGCCTCATGGTGGCAACATTAAGTACTAAAATTTTATGAATACTATCCCATACTAGTTGTCATTAAGATCGATTTAGCCGTTCATGAGTTATAGGAAGACATACAGACATACGGACAGACATTTAGACAGTACAATCAAGGAGTTCAAATACTTTTTCATCACTTTATCATTATGCTATTGAAGCGAAGGTTCAAATCCACCATTCGACTATAGACGTGACCCATCTCCTCGCACAAGCTTAAGCTTAGCTGGAATGGTAAACTTAAGAATATTAGTAATATTCCTAAGAAAAAAAAGAAAGAAATACTGTTAGCTAAGTTAAAATATCTTAACAAAAAAAATTAAATATACAAATTTCTTTTTTTTTAGTAAAAACTTTTTTCTTTTTATTAAACTTCCCGATTTATTTAGTAAAATTATTTATATAGTAGATTATCTTATAAATCAGTGTATTTAAATATACAAATAGAAATAATTATATTATTAATGATTACAGGCGGTCGAACGTGTGTACCAAGAGCTGAAGGCGCTCGGTGAATTAGACAATACGTACCTGGTGTATACGTCAGACCACGGTTACCATCTGGGTCAATTCGGCCTGGTGAAAGGGAAGAGTTTTCCTTTCGAATTCGACATCAGAGTCCCGTTCTTAGTTCGTGGGCCTGGCGTTGAGCCTGGCACTGTGTAAGTATGCTTCGTTATAGCAGAAATAAAACGGACACGAAATTATCGCACAGAGAATTGCGAAAATGTGCGTTTTTGCATATGTACCGTAAATGATTAAATGGTGTAGTACCGCGAACCCTCACTTTTAATTCCGATGTATCAATTATATTAAGAAGTTCTGCCGTCCAAACTCTCTTACTTCCTTCTCATTTATGCTTTTTGTCATTAAGGAGTTCAGTAAGGAACTTATCTTGTCTTGGAGAACATACTGATATCTCAATCAACAAACGTTTTTCTATACAATTTCAATCCTGATCGGAACATAGTGTCCAAAGGCTAATAAAATTACCATGGAACCTAATTGAAAGTAAACACTTTTAAAAATCGACTTTTAAATTAAAAAGTTTATCAGTTCAACATAAAATGCAGTCCCTGTCCTTCTTTGAAATCAGTTTAAAAACAATACTTGCCAAAAAGGATAGAATAGAACTTACTCATGTTACAAATTATAGATGAAATTGATATTCTCCGATGTTATTTAGAGTGGACGACATAATCCTGAACATTGACTTGGCGCCAACGTTCCTAGACATGGGTGGTGTGGAACCGCCGTCGCACATGGACGGTCGCTCCTTGCTGCCGCTACTGCAACCTCGACGCAGGCGCCAGGCGGCTGCGCATTGGCCGGACACGTTCCTCGTCGAAAGGTCTGATAAAAACCCTCAATATGTGGAAAACTCAAATCAAATGTTAAACCGTACTACGCTGGGAAATTGTCTTCTGTTTCAAAAGTATCAAAATAATAAAAATATTCTATAACTACAAAATCTAGCCCGTTTCGCCGGGCTAGATCTTGCTTTATTTTATTCCAACAATAAACTTACATCATTGAATATTTAACTCTCAAAATATATTAAATTTCTCTTCGTATTCACTCTCTTTTATTCTCATATCGAGCGGGTGAAGATCATTACCGACACCCATGTAGATACATATCGGTAAATACAATATCATTCTTATCATTTATACAAAATATATCGGGCTCAAGTCAATTTTACATGGCTTGTTTGACAGTTTAAAAAGAGGAGTGCTCCGATCGTCACCAAACTTAACAGGATTACTCGCCAGTTCAATTTGAAGATTCCCTAAAAGTAAAATCGGTCCAGCCGTTTCGGTGCCTATATGGGATATAACCACACACTTTCTCTTTTATATATATAGATAACCAATAATTACATATTATTAAATATATTTCCAGTTCCGGGCGTCGTGAAACCCAGGCGCATATTTTAGAGGAGAGATCACGCGCTCACCTGTACAGCCGGGAGATGAACGAAAAAGCAACTACGCCGCGCCCGCAGGAGGTCTCCTCCGAGAGCGGGGACTTTGATGACGAGTCCGATGACGATGATTTCTTAGAACTTGACGAGGATGAAGATAACGTAAGAATTTTATAATTATATATATGTTAAGCTAGTAACACCTCTCAAAGCGTCCATCAAAAAAAGGACTTAAAGAACCTATTCGCGATAGCAATCTCTATGCGCTTTTCATTGTACTTATGAGATGATGACATGTACACAATTACTGAGCCCATCGTATTACATTTAACACGATTTTTTTTAATACTAAAACCGGCAAACGCAACGTACTAACAAGCCGGCTGGAATTCGAATCTGTGATCGACCCAGATCGTAAGGCGAGTGCATAGGCATTAGGCTATAACTGCTTTTTTTCATATAGTGAACCTGCCTGATCCAATCTGCTTCTTGCTTGTTGTTCTAATAAATCCATCTAAAATGTCCTTACCGTCATAAAATTCAAGATTCATATATAGGCATTTACTAAACTAGTGCGACTTACCGTCTACCTGCGTCTCCGCCATCTTTAACATCAGGTGGGATCGTAGTCAAGCACGTGATTCCAAAGCTTAAAAAAGCAATCAACCTCAGGGGCAACTATCTATTTGTAAGACCGAAAATTATATTATTTCATTTTGTAATTACTACGTATTGTTTTAGGATTGGATGTATTTCGAACTAAAATGTAAATTATGAACAAATTTCAAATAACGATAAATTAAAAAAACAATATTTCCAATAAAACTTTTATTTGAAAAAAATGTCACAATTTACAGCCCAATAAATTAATCAATAACTAGGGCTGCTAACTGAATTAGTTGTCTTCAAAATTTGGATCTATTGTTTTTTAATTGTAATTATTTAAAATTTGTTCATAATCATATATTGTTTTGATAAGTTTAAAAAAATAATGTTAATAATATTTTTTCACACATAGTATTAACATTCTTGTTAACCATAAGCTTAGGCGGGTTTTTTTTTTTGACGAACTAACACAGTTGGCACAGAGAAGCTGGCCTTTACTGCTTCACCGGATTTGAGAGGTGGCACAGCTCTTAGATCGCTTAGCCTGAACCTCTATTAGATGGTAACTCGACACAAGGGTCCCCCCGGTGAGGGGCAAGCTTAGGCTGGTTAGGAGCCCTGTAGTTCTGGGCTCTCAAGAATGAGACTACGGTATCCCCTGCCTGTCGTACAAGGCGACTAAAAGGGGCCTCGGGTTCACTGGGCGACAAGGGTGGGGGCCTGCGTCGTCCACCAAAGTGGACCCGGGAAGAAGGCGACATCGGCTGGCCCGTGTAGCCTTGCACTATGAGGGCACAGGGGAGGGAGTAACCTCCCCGGGACGTGCTCTCCTTGAGCACAGTGCAGAGGGGCTCCGGTGCGTTCCACGTGAGATCCCGGAGCCCCTCGTCATGCACCGAGGAAAGGGCCACCGGGGAGGTTTTAGTGGGTAAGATCCCCACATAACCGCCGCCTTCCCCCCAGAAGGCGGGGTATCTTTGTGAAGATTTCCTCCCCGTCAACAAAAAAAAAAAAAAAAAAGGCGGGTTAGGAGATGAACTAATAGTAGATCTTTTACAAATATATTTAGTCATTAAATGTTTCAATAAATCTTTCAGGATAGCATCGATTCAAGTGACGCCTCAAAGAAATTATCGGAGCCGTTGCTTACTAATGAAAGTCACAATCCAATATTGGAAGCTAATCTAGAGAAAGCACTCGACGCAGACGAATCCAATGCTAATAACCACCTCGATTTCCTTTCACCTACGGGAGCAAAAATCTTTGAACGTACGTAGAAGTTACCCTACCTTCTTTATTAATTGAAACTTCGTATTTGTATGCTTAGTGTGTGTGTGTACCTTTTTCTTTTTGGATTGTGGGTTGGACATCAAAAACTAGACTTACTAAATCTATATTTATTCATTATTTTACAAAATCAACAGCTTATGAATTATAATAAATATTTCGGTCACGTATCAAGATCTAAACCTTTACAAATTTACAGTATATAAAACATTTCCTTTTTGTTTATTTTATTCAGTGTTAACTTAGGATGCACGTCGCATTAAAAAACAATAAAAAAATAATTAAAAAATAAAATTAATAGAAAAAAAATGCATTACCTGCGTTACTGTGTGTTAGAGTATGTGTGTAATATATGACAGCATGCTTATTAGTTATTTGTAGGTTACGATAATATTAGACTAGATAGTGCTTCTAACGACAACGAGCCCAAATGTGAAAGAAAAAGAGAATATTTGCGCCAGAACTCTGTAATATAACTATGGTAGCCTTTGATATTTGATCCGTCAATTTCGATTTGATTTGGCGTCTTAAACTTGTGTTGTGTATACTTTACACTAGTACATTTTCCTTTGTATTTTAGAAACAGCAGCAAGTATAGCGAGCGGGAAGGCAGCTCGACTAGCGGCGGAATGCTCCAAGGCAGAACTCCGAGCACCTTGTTCAGTGGGTCGGAAATGGAAATGCGTCCTTATTAATGGACGCTGGAGAAGACATAAATGTAAATACGAGGTAAGTTCGTAACATCTCAAGAATAAGACTACGGTATCCCCTGCCTTTCGTATAAGGCGACTAAAAGGGGCCTCGGGTTCACTGGGCGACAAGGCTTTGTCGTCCGCTAAGGTGGACCCGGGAAGAAGGCAACATCGGCTGGCCCGTGTAGCCTTGCACTATGAGGGCACAGGGGGGGAGGGAGTAACCTCCCCCCGGACGTGCTCCTTGAGCACAGTGCACAGGGCTCCGGTGCGTTCCACTGGAGATCCCGGAGCTCCTCGTCATGCACCGAGGAAAGGGCCACCGGGGAGGTTTTAGTTGGTAAAAACCCCACATAACCGCCGCCTTCCCCCCAGAAGGCGGGGTATCTTTTTGAAGATTTCCTCCCCGTTAACAAAAAAAAAAGTTCGTAACATGACAAGTTTAATGTTTTTACTTAGAAAATTTAATACTAGAAAACCGCCCTCATTTTGGCTTATTTCACCTTATTACTATATCAACAAAAAGCCGTGGTAACTCAGTGTCCGGGCGGTCGCCTCAAGTTGCGTAGTACGCTAGCAACCCAGGTTCGAACCCTGGTGCCGGCACCAATACATTTGTTGTTGCAATTTTATGTGCTGATTTTTTTGATTTGCCACGTGATTTCCCACGCGCTCGGCGGTTAAGGAAAACATCGTGAGGAAATCTACATGTCGTAGAAAAAATTCTAAGACCTTTGCCCAGCAGAGGGACATATATATAAAGGCTGTAACTTATATTACCTTAACTATATTAACAAGTGTCAAATTGGGTAATAAATAAATTGATAATTGTCAATAGAATGGAAATTTGAAATCTAAAAAACTATTATAACTAAAAAATAGGTTCCACCTGAATAATCAACAATACGTTGTATACTAAAACCTTTTTCGAAACACTCTGCATTCTATGGTATACGTATCATGTTTAACCATTTTTTTCGTTAGTTTTATCTGTAAAAGTTGACACAAACGTCTTTCCATGCATATTATTAAATGGCTTATTAATTTTTTTATTTTCCAGTCTGAAATAAACGCTCCACAGCCTAAAATGAGCACAAAGAAATGCGCATGTTTTACGCCAAGTGGACTCGTTTACACTAGACTAGAAACAGATGGGACAATATTAAGGCGACCAATTGACTCTCAAAAAGTAAACGCAACACGCAATCGCAGATCAATAGATAACGATGTTTTTGAACCCAACACAGTGGAAAGGATTCTGGAAGAAAATCCCAGTATTGGTCATTTACGTTTCATAAATGAACCCTTCAGTGAAGTGGAGAATACGAGCATCAAAGAAAAAATAGACGAACTTATCAAAGAAACTGAGGCATATATTAAAGCTTATGAACGTACCAAAGAAAATATAGATCATAAGAGAATTAAACGCAGGGCTCAACATTTTAATCACAACAAACATAAACAAAAGAATGATGTTATGGAAGCAAACAATGATTCATCTTTGGAATGTAAAATAGAAAAAGACGGAACCGTGAATTGCTCTCAAATAATTTATAACGACTTAAAAGCTTGGCACACAAACAGACTTAGCCTCGAGGATCAAATAAGGCAGCTACGGACAAAACTTGAAGACTTAAAAGAAATAAAAAGGCATTTAAAAACAAGTAAACCCATGATAGACTTACAAACAGTTAACCCACCTTATTCTAATCAAAATCATCACGTGCGAAATAAAAACGCTTCATATGTTAATACATCCAAAGACCAGTTAAGAAAAACAAAGCTCCACAGAATAAAATTCAAACACAGAAATAACACATCACTTGATAAGAAGCTTAGACAATCTAATGACTATGTAATTTCGACAATAAGTGCTATAACCAAAGAGGATATACTTATTTCTCAACTTAAAAATGAAACTGTTACAGATTCGAGTACCAATCGATACGATTTAAATACTTCGGATGATAGAATAGAAAGAAAAAAAGTTTTTAATACAGATTTACCAAAACCACAAATAACCACCATTATTTTAGAGAAAGATTATCTTGATCAAAACATTGTAGATGATAAAACAACGTTGCAAAGTATATCTACAATATCAGACGATATAACGACAACGGAATATTTAAAACCATTACTAACTTCTAGTACTAGGAACAAAATTGAACAATATGCTATAGATATGATTACAAACGTTCAACAATCGACACATTTGTACGAGACCACTGATAGAAGTACAGCTGGACCTAAAGTCACAGATATTTTTAACTCAGATCCAGTATCAACTGTTCCAACAACGCCTACCACCAACAAACCTACTTTGACCGCTAAGCAAACAACTGCTGCACCGTACTTGGGACCGACAAGATTCGACGCTTCTGAATACGAGCAAAGGAATCCAAACAAAGCGGGATCTGATAATTTAGGTGTTTTTGCAAAACCACCTGACATATTCCAGAGAAGGCTTCACCCCTTGTTTATTGAAAATGAAGATAAACATGTTTGTTACTGTGAAGAGAATCGGTGAGTTCCTTTCGTCTCAAAAGGTATTATATAAATGTATTTAAAAAATATAATTAACAAACAAATCATTATTTAGGAAACCAAGAGGTCCAGGGCACGCTTACGTGGAAGCAGCTCAGAAAGCTCGAGAGGAACGAAGAAAGCTGAAAGAGCAGAGGTTGCGTAAAAAATTAAGAAAAGCAAAGAAGAAGGTAATAAATTTTATTTTTAATTTAAGAAAATGTTGTTAGAATTCTTAAATAAAAATCCAATAGTGTAGATTATACTGCAGCGGCTCCTCCGGTTGTATAAGTTGTATAAGCCACACAGCGAGCGGGCCGTAGCATTGGAGGGAAATTGGGCAGTTGTAATGTACTAGTTAACACAGAGCTTTACACGCAGAGAAATTGCGCGCGGTGCTCGAATAGCCACTTGAGTGCGGTGGAGCGGGGCATAGTTTTTGTCTCTGTAGCTCTGTGTGCGACACTCTATATTATTAACAGTAGTATAGTCAACAACAACTGTCAATTTCACTCCAACGCTACGCCCGCCGTGTGACTTGACATTTAAAACTTTCTTACGACAAAGTTGGATAAGTTTAAAATCTTTAACCACTAGGCTAACTTAAAAATGCTAGTGAACTTTACAATCTTCTGGTTGGAGGTCGATAGGAGGAATGGCAACCGGCTTATCCCAATCCGTTTAATTATTCTTAAGTACAATAAAATCCTATGATAACATTTTTCACATGTGGGTTCTTATAAGCTTGGCGACAAGCGAACAGCGATACCGATATCTGTGTCTGCCTACCCCGCTAGGGATAAAACGACGTGGGAGAGTAGAGAATATTAAGCCTCGCTGTTAAGTGATACGGTCTGCGAATCGTAGGTTCAAATCAAGCATTCGACTATTGAAGTTAACCATCTATACACATACGCTTATTTGGAATGGATTGTTTCATCTGAAAAATACTGTTCTAAAAAACAAATATTACAGTAATTTTAATCATTTTGTACTTTATTCTTTTTTCAAACTTTCAGGCGGAATTAGAGAGACTGTGTGAATCGGAGCGTATGAATTGCTTCAGACACGACAATGATCATTGGAGAACTGCACCTCTGTGGACGGCGGGCCCATTCTGCTTCTGCATGAGCTCATCGAACAATACCTACAATTGTGTGCGAACTATTAACGCCACACATAACCTTTTGTACTGCGAATTCGTCACTGGTCTCGTCACTTACTACAACTTACGTATCGGTAAGTTTAACTGCTTGTCGAAAATCAACTGGTCAAATCACTATGGTATCTCGATTCCTTTATCATTGGGTGATCACGGATAAATACAGATATTTCCATTATTACAGCCTAATATCTAAGCGTTTAGCTTAAAATATAGTGTTCCATGTCAAAAGTCTTACCGTATATTATTTTTCTTTCTTATATGAACTTTCTCGCAATGTCTATAATTTTTCGATTTCTGAACACATTTAAGTAAATACATTATTCCAATGACACAGCAATAAGTCAATGAATTATCGGAAAATATTTTAGTTTGAAATTCAACTGATTTCGTTACGCTCAGTGTTAATATATCTATCTATATATATAAAAGAGAAAGTGTGTGGGTTTGTTCCATATTGGCTCCGAAACGGCTGGACCGATTTCAATTAAACTTTCAGGGAATCTTCAGATTGACCTGGCGAGTAATTCTGTAAAGTTTGGTGACGATCGGAACTTTTTGAACTGTCAAATACAGCTTTTATTTACTATGATGATATTCTATTGTTTTATAACCCAAATTTGTATTGACACATGCGTTGTGTATATTTATGTCATTATAAACCATATTCAAGTACAATGAAGTATTTTGAACTACAATGAAGTAGAATAAAGTATATTAATATATAGATAATAATTAAGGATTTTGAAGTATTCAAGGTAAGTTATAGCGCCGCGAATGTATCCGTTTACTGATGCTGCTGATATACCTACAGCATATCTGCTCCATTACCCATGTAAAATACATAGGTGTAGGTAATGATCTTCACCCGCTCGAGAAGAGAATGAATATGGAGGGAAATTTAATATATTTGTGAGAGTTACATTAAATGTTTAATAATGTAAGTTTATTGTTTAAATAAAATAAAACTAAATCTAGTCCGGCAAAGCGGGCTGGGTGAGCTTGTATAGTTATAGTATTATATATAATATGTTCTTGACATCTTCATGGGTTTTCAATATATTATTTTAGATCCTTTTGAGACTCAGAATAGAGTGAAATATCTTACACAATCGGAAATGGATTACTTCCACAATCAACTGCAACAACTTCTTACGTGTCGTGGACCTTCATGCAGACGATTCTCCCATTCAAACCCCACTGGTAAAATATATTTTTTTTTATTTTAAACAACGATAGCCGCCTAGTGGTTAGGTTCTTAAATTAAGATGGTTTAATTTGAGAGGGTTTACTTTTGATTGGTTAATTTTATTGGCATAGGATCTTAAGATCTCAGCTCTGTAGTTCTGGGTTCTCAAGAATAAGAGTACGGTATCCCCTGCCTGTAGTAGAAGGCGACTAAAAGAGGCCTCGGGTTCACTGGGCAACAAGGGTTGGGGCCTTTGTCGTCCGCCAAGGTGGACCCCGTAAGAAGGCGACGTGTCGCTTTGCACTGCGAGGGTATAGGCAGTAACCTCCAACCTCCCATGAAGAGCTCTCTTTGAGCACAGTGCAGAGGGGCTCCAGTGCGTTCCTCTGGTGATCCCGGAGCCCCTCAACATGCACCGACGAAGGGCTACCGGGTAGGTTTTAGTGGGTAAAAACCCCACGTAACCGCCGCCTTCCTCCCTTTTGAAGACTTTCTCCCCGTTAACAAAAAAAAATCTTAAGATATACCAGTGAACTCCTAAAAAGTCGTGTACAAAAGTGGTTGTTGATTGAGTGATTGAGAAGTCATTAACGGCAACAAGCACGAATATGGAAGAAGCAAGGAAATGGACACGCTAGAACCGCGTTGATACTTTAGATGTAAAAAATGAGTCCTCACTGGTTTTTAATCTGTCACTGATGTTTATTTTTGGCGGCAATTTAATTTCAAGTAGCTTTTTGTTTTTACTCTGTGCAATTCTTACTGTCAATATACTGGTTATGTAACTTTGTTTAATAACTTAGGTAACAGCGAGGAAATAAACAGGCGCTTTGACGACGAGCATCTTTACAGGGGCGAGCTTCTTGGATACAACGAAAGGTAATTTTGTACTAATATTATGTTCTTTTCTTAAATTTCGAATTTGTTTTCCACTGCATGCTTGACAATAAAATTAGAACATAAAACCATACTCGACCAACGCACTAACTGAGGTACGCGCATTCAGTAAGGGACTTTTGAACACTGTCTACCCCTTTCACTCTATCACACTTTTCTCATACCAGTCAATTAGCATTAAAGGTAGTCGGATCAGGCAATTTATAATGTGCAAGGCAATACCAATAATAGTTCAGGCTACCAGACCAAAGAGATCTGCTAGTGTCAGCCTATATATGTACAACTGTTGGACGCAGGTCTTCCTTCTAAAGAGAGTATGGTCATGGTCAGTAGTGGTAAATCAGCTCTCAAAATTTAAAGAAACAACTTCTTTAGTCACCGAGAATCTAATCCCGTCTGCTGGTATACATAATAATGATATAAGAGACTTGCCTAAGTTATGACCACGACGCTAACCAAGTGTACCGTCATACAAAATATGCCAAGTATACGTCCAACTTTATTACCTGCACAGTTTATATCATTCATATACTTTCTTCCCTAAAAACATTATTTTATTGGTTTTTCCACAGAGCATGGCGATGGAATGGTTACGGTCGTCGATATGCAAGAGCAAGAGAGCTGCATCGCCGTCGTCATATGACGACATTCTAGTCTATTGACAAATTATTATGTCATTCACATATTGATTTAAAAAAATGGCGTTTCGAACCGCGAGGCCGATATGGTGTTCTAATTTTTGGCGATCTATTCGCATATTTATGAATATTATGTAAACATTAAAATGTTTAGATAAATTAACAATTAGTAGAAAGTTATTAAAATTGACATCGAATCTTGTAGGGCTTTCAATTGTAAGCGTTCTTGAAAACACGTACTAAATGTTTGTATTGTTCTCCATAGACGAGTAGGATCGTTATTTTATAAGTAAATAGTTACTTACTATCCCGTGCCTAATTGTATTGTTTAAAAGTAGACACTGTTATGACTAAATAGGTACGTATAGAGGCCTAAAGTTTTAGATTTTATAAATACTATAAGAAGTTAAATCACTGCCTGAAGTATTATCAAAATAAATGCTTAAGTAATAAAATTGTACAAACCACAAAGATTTGTTAAATTTTTATCATAAAAAAATATATAGATAATTTAACACTCTACCTTTCGACTTATTTAAAAATAGGGTTTAATCTATATAACAAAATAATTGTAATTAACTTTTATTTGAAACCAAATTTAATAAACAAATTTTATGCAAATAAATTGTGGAAACATGGATATGTATCATGTAATCAATAACTTTTTATAGGATTAAAAAAGTGTATTAAAAAAAATGATTGACTGTACCCATTTTTGTCTATTAGAAATAAAGAAGTGATATTAAACTGTTGCCATTGTGATATTTACCTGAGTTTTATTAAAATTAAGAATATGCTTTATTATTTATTTTTTTATGCGTGTAAACTAGCGCTTGACCATGATCCCACCTGGTGTTAAGTGGTGATATAGTCGAAAGATAGTACGCGCTAGTTTAGTAAGTGCCTATTCACTCTAATTTTGAAGGCTCCCACGTCGTACTTGGACGGAAAGACTGACGCCGGCAACTTATTCCACTCCTTTGCTGTACGCACGATGAACGATGACTCAAATCGCTTCGTTCGGACGCGCGGAACATCGACTATAAAAGGGTGGAGACCCGCCGAGTGTCTAAACGTCCGAAGGTAGAATGGGGATGGGGGAATTAACTCGTGTAATTCCTGTGCACACTCTCCAAAGTGTAATCTGTAAAACACCGAAAGGCTGGCCACCTTGCGCTTGTGCTCAAGACTATAAAATTAATATTATTAATTTTAGCTGCAAACTAATATATAAGCAGATAACTTGCTAAAAATAAAATTATATTACATCTTGCATTATGGAATGACTTTACCGAATAAAATGGAATGCTATCTTCAGTTGTTACTGTTTACTGCATGTTTTATCTGCAGATGAAGCTCATAAACCAAAATTACAAATTTAATAAATAAAATAAATTCCAACAAGATCAGTCAATCTTTAAATTTGTTGAAGTTCTGAGTCTCACATCTTTATAAGATTAAAAGAACAAAAACAATTTATGTTTTTCTTTGTTGAGAATAGGCAACATTGAATACAGAAAATCACAACTTAAATGTCCAACACTTTGTCTAGTTCACTATCAACACATTGTTCAAAAAGTGATTGCACACTATGCACAGGATTGTTAGATGTTGCTCTGTGTTGATGTGATTCATTTTTAATTTCAAGGTCATCTTCAATTTCAACAAATTCAGCCCATTTTGACATTTTTTGAGCTACTTTCTGCTCATGTACCTCTTTTAGACTAGTGTCACCTTTCATTGTATTTGCTAATTCATATTTATTTTTTATATTTGCATTTACACATTTTTCAATTTCATTGGTCACTAGACTTTTATCTTTGCTGAATTCATATTTGTAAGGAGTTTTGTCCGTTTTATCTTCAGTTTCATTTTGTAAAGACAGCATATCCTTCCTGTTGATATTACTATTTTTTCTTCTTTTGGAAGGGATTTCTAAACATACTTCTTTATCTCCTAAATACATAGGTTCACTTTCTTCTACTGAAACTGATTCTTCTTTCTCTATATATGTAGACCACTTGCTTTTAGGTTTTATTTCTACTAAATCTACAGGTGCATTATCTTCCACATTATCGTCATCTGAATCAATTTTGCTTAATATTTGTTCTTCTTCTATTTCTCCTCTAATACCATTTAATTTCTGAACATGAAGTCTACATTCTTTACCATTACCAAGACCATAGTGTCGTTTAAGTGATTGCTTTTCACCACACATTTTACATTGCCATTTGCTTGACTTTTTAGTTTGGTGTATCTGCAAAATTGAAATGAGCAAACAAACTAGTAAAACGAAAATTAAATAAATTAAGAAAATAACAAAGAAATGTTTTTTTATTTAATTATATTTTCAATATTTCAAAAAAAATTATTTGATGTAAAGATTGATTTGGTGAATAAAAATCAGCACCTTGATTTCAAATCAAGATTTTGTTAATCATTTTAAATTTTTCAATCAGTTAACAATAGTAACAAGCCAAAATACAAGGAATACCTTGTATTGATGTATGTATTATACAAATTTATAATTACCATTTTTGTCTATGCATACATATCATGTACAGTTGAACCATGTTAAAAAGAAAGCCTTCAGCCATGTAGTTCTGGGCTCTCAAGAATAAGACTACGGTATTTCCTGCCTGTCGTAGAAGGCAACTAAAAGGGGCCTCGGGTACACTGGGTGACAAGGGTGAGGGCCTTTGTCGTCTGCTAAGGTGGACCCGGGAAGAAGGCGACATCGGCTGGCCCGTGTAGCCTTGCACTGCGAGGGCACAGGGGGGGAGGGAGTAACCTCCCCCCCGGGATGTGCTCTCCTTGAGCACAGTGCGTTCGTTCCACTGAAAATCCCGAAGCCCCTCGTCATGCACCGAGGAAAGCGCCACCGGGGGAGGTCTTAGTGGGTAAAAACCCCACATAACCGCCGCCTTCCCCCAGAAGGCGGGGTATCTTTTTGAAGATTTCCTCCCCTTTAACAAAAAAAAAAGTCACATCTACCAAAACATATTTTTATCGGCAGAAACGGTAAGTACTTGAATTGTTCTGTTTTTGGCGCATTGTATTCTCGCTTGTAATTCGATAGTTAGAGGAGCTACTGTATTTATGCTTTTTTCTTTTTATATTTAGAATTTCCCCACAACTTATTTTTCACCTATCACTTCATCTTTTCACTTTCCCTCCTTTGCATTCTGGCGTGGCATTGTTTCGCGTTTGCTGGGAGAAATCTCTAACTAGAGATAAGCTTGCGATAGTACATGTAAGATTTAGTTTCATCCTTGTATTAAGTCCTCAAATTAATATTTGAAAAAAGTCGTATGGAATACAAAAAAATCTATAAGAAATCAATTTGTAGAGAAAACTACACTTACTTGAAAAACTAAACATTTATAGCATCGTAATACTTGAAACAATTGTGGCATTCTAAAATTTTAATTTTGTAACAACTTATGAATGACCTATGTATTAATTAATAAAAGAACTTCGACTACTTTATTTCAATTGAAGGTAGGAAGCTAAGGATGAAATTTATTTCAATATACAAAATAAGTAAGATTGTTTATTTATTTTGACATGTGACATTCTGTCTGACGTTAATCTACGATGATGATATTAATTTATCTCTAATGGGAAAGGCAAAAGACTTTAAGCCATACAGCCATGTCTTGAATAAGAGAATTGTAGTAGTTTTAAAGGCCGAAGGCACGTCTTCATTGTTCTTGATCGTAAAGCCGCGCCCAGCTAACAATTCTATACACGGCAATCGGTAATCTTTGACATAACATTAAAGTAAAATGTATCCAAGCGTGTTCCGATTAGTCTAATAATTAAATAATATAATTTTAAAAGAATTTTGCATGTATTATTATGATTACCTTTGTATGTATTATGATAAACATAATATGTCAATACTTGATGTCAATGCTCAAAAATTCGGTTTGACGATTGATTCTGGTTGACAAAACTGTCAACTGTGTCAATCCAGGTTCTTCAGCGAAGGACCTTCTGAACTTGTCCGCTACACGACTTGCTTCTACCACATAAAATTTAAAAAAATTGGCATCATTTTTGTAAGATTGGCAGCATAGACAAGTGGTATGTCACTGAATGTTCATTTCGACTTGGAGTACTGTTGGACATAGCATGTTATGGAACGGCGGAATTTCCGAGCCACATTGATCATAGTTTCCGTAGATATATGCATAAATTTTGTTTGTCAAACTCCCCTCTTTTATCCTTACTATATCCAAACCATATACCAAAGAATATTTTTCTTGACCCGACCTCTTTCGGGATTTTTAAGGATTATCTACAAGGTTATCGACGACAAAAGATTGTTGACATAGCATAGCCCACAAAATTGGCAAGCTGAAGTGATAATGGGCCAGCCATATCTGATGTAGAACCGATAACCGCTGAATGAAACGAATTCTTCGAGACCGGAGAAAGGCAAACGTGAAGTGGGGCGATTTAGATTAAGTGGCGATATTAGCAGGACTTACTCATCCTCCTTTCATCCATCCACCCAGCTCTTTCTAGCTGCCGCGGAAGCTGGATGAGAACGGCCAAGGCATGCTTTTAGGACAGACCTATGTGCAGCAGTGGACTATTGCAGCGTGATGATGATGATGTGCGAAAAAAAACATCATTTGGAATGTGCCCAATCATGCCTGAAATAACAATAAATAATTATTTAGGCACTAGACCTCAGTGAATAAGAAAAATGTATGTAGTACAAATTCTGATCTCCTTTATTGGAAAAAATATTAATCTATGGTTTCTCTCACATGTCTCTTTTGTTTCCTTGTACTGCAAAGATACTTATGGGTTTAAAACCAGAATATACAGCGTGTTTCAGAGAAGATTATAAATTACTAACGATCTATTAAAAAGATCTATAGATCGTGTATCAGTTTGGTTTAAAAATAAGTTTCTTTTACAACTTTGTTCGATTGACATATTTATTCAATTTGACACTTTGACACATTTTTTTTGGATTTTAAATGATATTTATAAATTAATATAACTTAAATAATTGGCAAAGTTTATTGTTTGAGTGTTGCCATCGGTATTCAGATAAATATACGACTTAGAAAGTTGATATTCTTATGTGTATAACAAACATTAAAGCGGAATGTTTAAGAATTAAAAATAAATTACGTTATGTCTTTATAAATGAGCGTACATTATTCTTTATACACATAGAAACAAAGTAATAAACGTGTATAACAGAAAAATATATCTAACTTAAATAATATATTTAAGAATATTATTATTATCCAGTCTCACAATTCCATCTTATATCTATATTGTTTCGTGTAGGACAGAATTTCAATCAGCCGTTTATGAATTTATATAATTTAATTTCATGTTATACATTAAGTTAACTAAGAAAATATGTTTTAACGTTAATGATGACGTAATACAATAATTTTAATAAATTCCTCCAAATCTTTAATAATGCAGTTAGTGTTATATCGTTATTAACGTAATTAAATAATAACGGCTATGACGTGTTGGCATTACATATATATGGCCTTAATATATTATGTCTGTTTTATATCACACGTAATAAATTTCAAACGGAAATTAAAAGTTAATAAATAAAATCGTGCATTACAATTGTTAAAAACATCATCAAAATGTATATTATCTGTCCCCAAAGTTTAACTTAATCATAATTTAATCAGTTAAGTTTATAAATGGGAATATTTATTATAGGTGTCCACTTTCTTGCAAATTCTTTAACGAAAATTAATAATAACCAATAGTTAATGGTTTGTATCAGAAGTACATATTAAAAGTGAGTAATTAACAGAGACCTCAGTTGAACAATATTGCACACAAAGATTCTATTTACTATATATAAGATGATATAATATATAATAATGATAATATAACTATGAAAGAGTTAAAATTTAGTATATGTTTATTATTAAAATACGACTATGTTACAATTCATAACAAAATATCAATAGACGGTAAACTTATTTTAAAAAGCTTATTCCTTACTTTTTATGAAACTGACGCCAATCCGTTTCGCACAACGAAGATAAGTATGCACCCCATGATACCATTAATTATCTATCAATATCTATGAATTAAGATTTCAAACTTATGATCAGCTTTTAAAAATTAAAATAAGCTTTTTAATCAATAATCGGCAATAAAGGGTTAAACACTTGGAAATCGAGAAAATAATATTGGCGTAAAATTCTCGTTAAGGACATTTTTTTTTATTTCAAATCTTTTAATGTTTCTAATGTAATTATAAAAAAAAACGACTGATCGATCATAAATATAAGCCTGATACTTTTTGATATAATTTAAATAAAAAGTTGTGGTTTCTCTAAGAACAGTCTTTGACATTAAATCGTCTATGGTAGTACATAATTAGCTTCGTTGTTTTCAGTATATATTTCTTTTCACCATAAATCTATGCAACATTAATTGCTAAATCAACTTTTGTAAACCTCAAATATAAAAATAAAAACAATACAAAATCAACAACACGTGAACGCAATGTGAGCATAAAATGTTGCCATAAAAATTTTCACAATATAACAAAACGACTTTATCGAAAAATTTATTGGAAACATGAAGTCTCAAAATAACACGCAAAGAATTGTAAACGATTCTATGTACAAATACCTACATTACTCTAAATTACTTTTTTATAATTTAATATTTGGCACCTTATTTCACTGAAATGGCACATATTTATCGTACACTAAAGAATTGGCACGAGCAATGAGCACATTAGTTGACGGCCTCGTTAGGCCCTTTAAAGTTTATATACTATTGAGAGGAACTTTCAGATCGCGCCGACAATGGCGCATTGGTTTTTGGGCGTTACGTGTGCATGACGGTGGTGCGTCGTGTGTATCCCCGACGTGCTGCTCCTCCTGAGCCTTGCGCCTCGCACTCTCTGCGGACACGGTCTATGATGTCTGCGACCAGTTTCTCCTCCCGAGTTCGACGCTCTTCCCAATCCGCTTGATTCTCCTGATCTGGTGAATACGGAATAGATCATCACATATCTATTCTATTTTGAAGAATCATTGCAGACAATATCAAAAGGCACGGTGGACTGAAGCCGTTTATTTCGTAATTTAATGTACATTTAACACATCCGAAGCAATGATAGCCTAGTGGAAGAGCTTTAGAGTTGTTTATTACAACGGAATCTTAGTTATATCATGTGGGTGTCATTATTAATATTGCTATCTGACCCGTCCTCAGAGGGAGCGAGGAAGTTGCTGGACATGCAAAATTTGTGGTATTTATTAAGATTAGGGTACGGACATGCCCGAAACGGGCAAAAGTCCCCAAAAAAATAGGAGATTTTTTTTTGTTAAATGGATGATGAAAAAAAACAAAAAGAAAGACGAACTAAATTAAAGGGAGCTAGAGTGAATGTACATTAGTGACAAACTAAGGGACAGTGATATTAATAATATAAATCGATCGAAGATACGACAGAGATGTGTCACCATCGTTCAAAATTGACATTAGTCCTTGGGGTTGTTATTGTTAACGATTTTTCACAATGACACACGAAACCCCAACGGCAGAACGCGACACAACTGAACTAAGCAGATATTGCAACACTAGAAAAAGTTGACCACATTAAAATTACAATCAGTCACTGATCGTAATATCATAAATAATAATAATAATCATTTATTCCTCACCATAATCCACAGTAGTTACTTAAGATAATTATATAATTAAATACACATATACATTTGGAACAAGATTCATAAGATTAATAATAAGATTCACAGCAGAACGATTATGGTGGATTGACACTTGAACTAGGACGGATTCTGTCCTCCGGTGCGTTCCACTGGAGATCCCGGAGCCCCTCGTCATGCACCGAGGAAAGGGCCACCGGGGAGGTTTTAGTGGGTAAGAACCCCACATAACTGCCGCCTTCCCCCCAGAAGGCGGGGTATCGATCTGAAGATTTCCTCCCCGTCAACAAAAAAAAAGGACGGATCCTGTGTCTCAAGTTATCAACCCTCCAACCCAAAGTAAATAAACATATGGAGGAATCATCGATAGTTTTTTAGTGTGTGTATGTGACAAGAATACAATTGAAATGGAAGACATGAGGCCCCCAAAAGAATGTTCTGGAAGAATATAAATTACTATATTTCTACCTTTATTATTACTCTTATACGGCTTTTTTGTTTCCAATGTTTTTGTCGCTTGCTTGACGATGGACTGATAATTTGGCACACTTGTTTTTGGTATAGCCAGTTCCGGATCAGTTTCGTCCTTAACTTCCGGTTGCGTCTGAGCTTGTTTCGCCAGTGCTTCAGCTTGGGAGTTAGTTAAAACGGGACTAGAGTCAGCTAAAACTTCACTGTGCCTACTAGCTAGGTGACCGATGTACCCTAAAATAATTTAATAAACAGTAAATCCAAGTGTAAATATAATAGATATAATATATTATAAAGACCAAGATAGTGAGGTTTTGATATATGCAAGTGGTTATATTAATTTACGAGTAAAAACAAGAACCGACTCCAAAATGTCTTGCAAAAAATTACGAAATAGAATTAATTAGAACCTAACCAAACTACTCTTGATTCCTTTTCAATAAAAAATAAATCAACAAATTCGCTTGGCGTGATATTGAATTATTCGTCTATTTGTCGTATACATACATAATAGAAATTTAAGATTTATATTAGTTAGTAAAAAACAATCCAAATCGGTTTACCCAGTCCAAAATTATTCAGTAACAAAAAAACACAGACGGATTGACGAGCCCCATCCTTTTTTGAAGTCGGTTTAAAATGAATGCAATGTATACCAATGTTAATGAAATGTCAGTAAGAAAAACGTACCTAAAGTCCTATATAAACGATTTTTTATTTTTATTTTTAATGACTAATTACACCAAGCCAGAGAGGCTGGCCTTGACTGCTTCACCGGATTGAGAGATGGCACAGCTCTTAGGTCGCTTAGCCTGAACCTCTATTGCTAGTAACTTAACACAAGGGTCCCCCCGGTGAGGGGTCACCTCGGCTTGGACGGTTACTATGTTACGCGTAAGCATTCTGAACGGAAGGCGCCCGAGAGGGCCGAACCACCTCTACCGATAATCTAAGGGACATTCAAAAGCTAAACTAACTTTGAGTGCCACTTCGGGAAGCGTTGTCGCTGGGAGAAGAAGTGGCCGAAGAAATTCCAGAAACGCTCCTAACATCTAAGGGGTGAATATAAACGAGAAGATATTTCCATATACGCAATTTTACGAAAACCAATGGTGGGTTGAATTTAATTACTAACCTTTTCTACTCTTGAAGAAAACGAAACATTGTTCACAGTGGAACAACGGTGCTGGATTTATCGGTGGTATTGCGTGCGCTTTGTACTTGTGCCGATACCAGTGCGTCCGGCTTTGTAGAATTTCCCCACACATCTTACATAGTACACTGCCATCATTTCGAATCATGTATTCTAATAGATCCGTTCTAACTTTCGTAGTAGTGGGGTCCTGTTCTTTCATCTCCTTGGTTTCAGCTTTGACCGGCTCCATTTGTGGATTTGGATTCTCATTTCCATATTGTGCACCTGTCGCGTGGTAATGCTCTACAGAAGATTGCTGGACTTCATTTAACATTGTATCATTTGGATCATGATGGGTGTAGTTCGGGATAGGGTCATTCTGAGAATAATCAGAAAGAACCTCCAATGTTATTACAGGGACAGCGATACTTTCTCCGTCGTCTTCATACATAAATTGATAATCTGCAATAACATATAATCAATAACAATTATTATTATTGTAAATTCAATCAGAATTACATAATTTTTTCTTTATTTTATGGCCTCTAAACATTGAACGAAGCCTATATCTAGCAGAGGATAATGATATTCTACCTGGCGCAAATAAATATATAAGCGTCAATAGCCTAATGGATTAGGGTACGGCCTGGGAATCGTAAGGTCGTGGGTTCGAATCCACCATTCGACTATTGCCGTGAACCATGTCCCAGCACAAGCTTAAGCTTAGTTGGAATGGTTAACAAGATTGTTAGTAATATTTCTGAAAAAAAAAAGAAATATTGCTAGTTTTCTTTCATAAAGAAAACCATTTAGAATCAAACATCGATTTAATTCTAAATCCCTAAATTTCCCCTGGCTTTAAAATTCTTGGCCAAAGACGTTTTATCACATCATCCGAAAGTGCGGGGATAATCTTCAAAATATTGATGCAACGGACTGTCGTATACGGTAAGATACTAAAGGGAACAAGCCCACATATTTGCACTATTTTTATTACCCTTTCATTGAAGTCAAATGCAAATACGCTTGGAAAATTTTATGTCTTCAAAATGTCACGTTGTAATTATGTACGAGTATATACGTTTGTGTAAATAACTTCCACAATAAATTAGCACTGCTAGTTGTGTTACTGGTTGGTTCATGTAATCGCGAAACCGCATTCTAGCGAAGAGAATCGAGGAATAAACTACTAGTGCAAAACTTTCAATGTAAATTATATTGGAAAAAAATAAATGAAGGCTCTACACCGTACATTACCTTTATATCTGCAAATAAAAAATTGAACTTAACAAGCCAGGGCCGAACTTTGCTTGAAGTATTTTTAGAAGTGTTTCTTCATAAGGACAGAGGAATGGGCTTATCTGAAGTGATCTCACTAACCTTAAAATTGCCAACCTATATTATATAAAGTTTGTCGCTTCCACCTCAGTCACCAGGCGAAACACATATATCGATAATAATGGTAGAGGTATTAACTTAGGTCACTATTCTGTGCGAACGTGGTACATCAGGTAAGTACCACGTTCCACGTTTTTAACCATTCTAAAAGGTGGATGGTTCACGTCAATACTACAATGATAATCCACGTACGTCGTTCCGTTCTGACGTACGCGAGCCCGGTCTTCGCACATGCTGCCCGTAAACATATTCATAGGTTACAAGTAATTCAGAATTGTTTTCTGCGACGAGCTACGGATGCGCCGTGGTTCGTACGTAATCGCGAGCTCCACGTTGATGATATAGGGTTACCGATACTAGCCCAATTCTTTAAGCAGGCCTATCGACGGTTTTTCGAGACTGCCACCAAAAATTCTAACAAATTTCTTGCAAGTGCCGCCACTAATAAGCCTTCCTATACTAAATTCCGTCACGTCGCCCGGAGGCCGAGACAAGTTCTTGATGACCTGGACGACGCGATTACCATTGCAAAGGCAAGATCTTTACAAATCCACAAAGCGTCCATTCGCGACCGTCGGAGCGGTTGCGAATAATCCTCGCGCGTTACCGCTATCATGGGCAGGCCCCACCCCTTAAATGTTAGGAGCGTTCGAGCGACGAGAGGAGTTTCTCTGGCCAATCTGTAACTCTGTAAAAAATAAAAGAATCCACGTACTATCTTGTTTTTCAAACAATTAGGCCAACGGCGTCTTAGTGCGATTCCTTGTTAAACGATCTCCGTTTCTCAAAAGGATTCCTGGGTGAGAAAGCTTAAATAAACAAAATTATAGTCTTTAATTTTTTTATTTTATATGAATTATTTATTATTTGCAGTGTACACATCTCTTTATTAATATTTAATACGCTGGTAAAATTCGATCCCTTATATTACATTATCTACCTAATTTCTTGTTACAGTAAAAATAAACTTTTTCGTCGGTTTAATCAATTGTTAAAGCTCCACTATGTTGGCACACAATTTAACCATGCAAGTCAGTTAAACTGTGCTATTTGAAATTTCATAAATAAGCTTTAGTCAGTTAAAGACTTATAAAGTAAACGAGACAATATCTAACGGTATTTAATAGATACCTATGGGAAGAAAAAAATATATAATTACGATCATTTCAGCCGTAGGATATTCAGTGCTGAAAATAGACCACACCAACGATGTCCAGAAGGACCGGTTGTGAGCAATTTGTATACAGCGTCATCCTGCGGCCTCTATCAGGTAAATATGAATACAAATTTCTATGTTACTTCATTTCTGTATGTGTATAATTTGTAGATTTAAAATATAAGGGAAAGATAAAAAGCTGGCCACTTAAGATATAACAAAATATAGAAAAGAAAAAAAAAGGACTAAAATACTAAATGTGGCGCTTAACAGCACATAAATATTATTTGATCTGCATTTTTAGATAACTATCATATTAATAGAATATAGAAAAATAAACAACAGTTGAATAAAACATTGCACATAGCTTAATTGTGTAGGATTAATCTGTTATTAGAATAAATCTGTATTTATTTTGTTTAGAATAATCTAGAAAATACATTGACAATGTAACATTGATATAGACAACTTCGTCATCATTTAATTATCGTCATTTCAGCCGTAGGACATCCAGACTGCTGGAAATAGGCCTCCCCCATTTCCAAAACGACCGGTTTGTAAGGGCTCGTATCCAGCTTCATTCTGAAGCCTTTATGAATTGGTTAGATCACCTGCCGGGTGGGCAACCTACGCTGCTCTTGTAGAACGGCAAAATTTAATGATTACAGTAAAAAAATGACCGATTACTTGTTACATTTAACATTTTTTTAGTCTCAGTTAAATAACGACGAATAAAACTTAGGCGTGTAAGTTAATATTACTGTTTAACAATATTTTAATATACTCTTCTTACCATTTCCATTAAAGTCTTAATTTTTTAAAAATATGTTTTTTAAAAAAAATCTATAATATAAACGAAGTTTAAATTGTATTCATAGAGAAATCAACTATGCTTTTAATTATGTTAGA
This sequence comes from Meandrusa payeni, assembly GCA_029286785.1. Classification (NCBI taxonomy): domain Eukaryota; kingdom Metazoa; phylum Arthropoda; class Insecta; order Lepidoptera; family Papilionidae; genus Meandrusa; species Meandrusa payeni. The sequence goes on along the minus strand of JAGSMX010000024.1, from coordinate 10,828,558 downwards.
GCCGAAAACGCGATGTCTCTAGCCTATAATACTTATGTATATTACTTCTCGATATATAAAAACTATAAATTTAAATAAGCTGCCTTGCAGCGTGTGGTTAGAAAGGAAAAAAGAAATAATTATAATGATTTAACAATGACCATATGAAACGCCAACTTAGTTAGCACTAATATCACAAAATAAAATACTACAAAAAAAAGAAGAAAAAACAATCCACCGCTCAAAACCTTGTTCCCGAGCCCCGAGTCTGCTGAACCAATGGTTTAAAAATGAAGTTCAGTGACATCACAATTGTCGATTTTACTAGTTTTTGTAAACCTAGATTCAGAGATTCAGTTGTGCCACTATGATTTTTCAATGGCATACCACTGACACTGCAATAATGTTTGAATTGTTGTCTGTTAATGACGTCTTCCAAATATGCCGACACGTTAAAAACAATTGAATAAAAAGTACGTTATTGAAAATTACATGTGAAAAATTCAATTAGTAGATCACAGTTTTCGGCAATGACAGTTGCATTGTAGAATTAGATTCATAGTGATATAACATTGGTAAATAACAGACTAGGGGCCCTGATGAATCTAACAGATGTACAAGTAATTATAAGGGTGGCGATAAAATAAGAGAAATAAAAAAAAAAACAAAATTATGATAAAAAGCTAGGAAACGTATCTTTGTGTAAGATAAAAGAGCATTGATCAATGCTGACATTTGTGCGACGGACTGGCGCTGATATATCTTATTTAAATCACACTGCAATTGTTAATACCTTAATGGCGATACTACATCTAGAAATAACTCAAGTATTACACCCTTACTCTATGTACAAAACTCAAACCTATCGATTCTATATAAATTTAACGAAGATCTTAAAGTTTGTGCGTTCAAATTTCAAACACGTGACGAAATTCGCATTATAATTTTTAAGTAGGTAAGTATATATCTATATTATTATATTTCAACACCAAATAAATTGCTTGCCAATTATCTCTTAATCTTCGTAACTTCATACATCTTAACGGAGATTTGTTAACTTCTAAACGATAACTTAAACTAACGTTTAGTTTAGTAGTAACATTAACTAACAAAACATATCCCTTATCAATGGAAGAACTGCTGATTGTCGTTTCTGTTCTAGAATATTCTAGAACATTGTTAAAACTATACTATAATGAAGATTTACTGTGTGGAAACATTCATTTATACGAATTAACGTGCTATGGCACTATTATATTTTACGTAAGCATTCTGATATTTCTAATCCATAACATCTTTTTGTATATAAGATATATAGGTAGGTACATATTGTAACAATACACTCACTAATAATCGTATATTTAAAAATCTAAGTTAAAAAGTCTTTAATTAGAACAGACGGTTAAAATGTAACAATTAAACTATATTTATATATAATTATAACTTCCACTAGCGTATAAATTTTGCCGCAACGAACACAATCTCACTATGTATATGACACGGGCAACTGATATCGGAGAAATAGTCAATCTATATCTCGATTTAGCATTGCGAAGACAGATACAAAAGTTAATTACAGTCTTTGGTCGGTGTCTTGCGGTAGTACATCAAACTATAACTTGAAGTAGCGAAAATAGTAACGAAGAGCCCCCGAGTCTGATATTTTCCGGTGACGTATCATTATGAAACAATTGCATCATGACCAAATGACAGCGTCGACGGTAAACCGTACTGGTATCAACGAATGACGAACGTACACTTTGTACACAATTGGCTTAGCAGACTCGGGGCACAGAATTTATAGAGTCAATGTTTATGGTTCCTACTGTATCTGTATTTAACCAATAAAGTTTTCGAAACAATGTAGACTTAAAATACTTACCATAGACTCAATATTCATAGACCTACGACCCTGTCATAAATGTTTTAATGGAAGGCACTTTTCACTTGCACAGTACCTATTAACGCTACATTTTTTTCTTTCAGTATAACATTAAATTTATAACGCCGTAATAACCGCGAACTGGCCTCCATTATTGTATTGTATATTTATTGTCTAATATTTGCACAACCATACACTTTAAACAAGTTTAACATTATGAACTCTATGTAACAAACGTTAGATTTTAAATGCATAACAGTATCATTGGAAATATACGTCGCGTACAGTAAAATGGTACGTTAAAATTTTACTCCAAAAATAGAACAAATATTATGTCTATCAAATTCACGACTCTCTTACAGCTATATAGAAAACTTATTTGATAGAAAATATTGTTTTTTAAATCTAACCAAGGCACTTTTTATAGTTCCTTTAAGATTTTAGCTTGGAAAGGTGGTATGTGTGACATATTTTTGTTTTAAGCTTGCGTTGGATCGGGGGATGAATGCGAAGGTGTCGACCCACGCGGTGAAGCAGAACCAATCGCTTCCAGCTTAATTCCTGGCGGCAACTGCCCCTCCATCCCTGGTATCATGAAAAATGCATTCGGTGGATAAACACAATCCTTTGGGACGTAGCAATCGTGTGTGGTCTTCATGTGATTCTTCATTTTATCGGGCCTTGAAAACTCTTTACAGCACACAGGGCACGGAAAGACCTTCCGTTGTTGACCCTCGTGGTAGAGGAAGGCGTGCCGTTGGAATGAATATTTGTTCTTGAATGTCTTTTGGATGTTCTCCTTGGCGCATTCAATGCACTGATATACCCCTTCGTTCACTGAGGCGTATCGAAATAGATTGAGGCCACGGACAGACATCTCTGTTAGCTGTTCCGCTGGATCGTTGGAGGCGGAATTCGCTCTTCTCCGTAACCTTCTCCTAGCTACCGGTCGTTGCATTTGATTGCCTCCTGTTTGTAATGTGTTATTATTTATTGAATCATTCTGGTATTCGGTAGACGTTGAAGCGTTCTGCGTTGCCGGATTTATACGTATTTTTCCGTGTCCGTCGTGCGATGGAGATTGTGCGTACTTTAAATCTTTATTTTCAAGTTCGGGTGTGCCACGTCCTGCAATCAGTTGAAATATTTTTTTATCAATTCGTTTTAGAGTTTACAATATATTTACTAACAAAAAAAAATAGCTTTGTGCCTACTAAATAAATACCTACGTTATGGCAACTACTTTAAATTAAATTTATGAATAAGAACTAAAACGAAAAAAAAGGTGAAAAAAAAAACAAAAGACGAAAATATAATAATATTTATTTGTTCAAAGTGAATGACGAAATTTATTACACCATGATAAAAAAAAAAGAAACAATAAAGGATGGAACTACATCATGGATGAATTTATTGCTCGGTCACATACAGAAAACTTTGATAACAACCATTTAACATACATATGAAGTATGTAACAAATAGCACCGAGACCATGCACTTCACATAAAAAACAATTAAAATATCGCTGAGAAACAAATTCATCCATGCAATGAATAATAAAGTAAACACAAAAGTCGAAAATAAAGTCCAAAATGTATTCTTACAAAGTTGCATAAGAAATTTGTCTGTCGTGTGCAAATCTAGTTCAATAACCATTCAATCAATACTCCAGGCAGTGAAATTTTAAAATGTTTACTGAATATGTCAAACTGTTGCAAAGTTAAACATCTTAAACTATTTAAAAATTAACGTAATGCTAAAATAATAAATTAAAAAAAAAAATGTAACAAAAAAGAAGTTTCTAACTATGTTATAATAGGACTCAAGTGATTGCATTTGGAACTATTTCGGCAAGTTCTGTAGTAGATTACTAAATTACAAATATAACGTTTCAGCTAACTTAGTACTTAAGATCACAAAAGGTGGGTCGTTAAGTTGAAAATGTATAATGTAGCTGCGTATCGGATCATAGTTAAAACATAACAAGAGATATATCGTAAATATATACAGTACAGTCGAAAACAGAAATTAAAAACATTAACAAGAATTTAAAGATATAAGCCTCATCTATAGTTCGTAACAATGAAAACTTTAATAGTAATATAAAATCACAAAAGCAATTATTTGTACTGAACCAAAAATACTTTGTTCTCGCATAGCGTCATTTTGAGCAACATAGAAAGCATAATGTTTAACATAATCTAGCTCTAACCACACCAACTACGATACGAGGGTAGTATCATATTGCATACCTACCTGATCAGTCCACTCTTCCTGACTACTCATTTTCTACACTTCAGAAAACTCACTCCATTGTTAACAACACAATTTATGTCTAAAATATTTATAAATAACTTAAACTAATCTTTACTAATAACCCGTGTTGTTACTTTGCTACTATTACAAATAAAATTTATGTTATAATATATTTTTTTTAAGTCAACAGCGTCATCATTGCTAATATCACCAGTGTCTGTTATATGATAAACGCCTTCCAGCGATACGAAACGTATAGATACTCGGTGTGTATTTAAAATGTGGCCATTCAATGTGAAATTATCTTTCTAGTCCTTTAGATTGTGTTTGAGCTTTACACAATAACAGGCATGATAGATCAACAGGCCTCTGGACTGCGTACGAAATATCCTAGGCACAATTGTACAAAGCTCAAGAAACGCTTGTTCATTGAGAAAGCGGACATGATAAAAACATTTGAAAAAAGATGCCTTAGTTGGACGTCAAACCCTGGCAATAGGCCGGGAAATCACTAGAAGAAAACAATAGGAGGCACACTCGCAACTATTGTGTATCATAACGACCGTCAGTATCTATGCATTTTGTTTCACGTCACGAATTATGTTGTCATTATAATATCCAATTTTAGAATTTTAAAACGTAATTTTAAAAGGCATTATTATCAGGGTCTTATTCGACAAATACTTCATAAACGTGAAGATACAGTTAAAAAAAAATTTAAAAAGGGATAAATTAAAAATATTATCAAAACTGAACATAACTAAAACGATAACCATGAATTCAAAAGATTGGTTAATTTTGATGTAACTTTTATTCGCTTTAAAGATTCTAAAAATAGTAATTAACACCTTACAGTATACCGATGAATTGTTCATTAACAAATAATGCTATGTCGTGTAACTTTCCTTTCTAATATCCCTTTATCTATAGTAATTACTCTTTGCATTTGCTATTGCCTAAGTGCGTAACAAAAAAGATATGGGTTGAACATTTGGCTAAAGACTATACTGTAATTAATAATAATATATCGTTCATATTTGAAGGTAAATAATTTCAATAGATCTATTCGTTTTTTCAATTACTTATGAGAGGTAAATATTCAATGCATTGATTTTAATTTCTACTAGAGACTCTATGTCGAAAAAATATTTCCTTGAAAGTTACCTAAAAATGACTGCGGTTTATCGATAAATATATACCTCGACATTAAACTTGTCCCCCGCCAGTGTTTCTCTAAATCTTCCGATAAAAGTTACCTTCAGGCTTAGCGACCTAAGAGCTCCGCCATCTCTCAAATCCGGTGAAACTGTAACTGTCAGTTTCACAGCAAAGGTTCGTCAAAAACAAATGTAAGACGAGTGTTTCCAGCAGTCAATTTTAAATAACTTTTTATACAATTCATTGCTTTTAAATTAAACATGTATCGCTAATTGAAATTAATAGATTTAAATACAATTTTATATTAAGGAATATACGTTATCAACGCGGGCACGAAATTGGCCCCACTTAGTTCTCAAATTGATTAACATTTCTTTGACAAATCACTGTTCTATTGTAACTACATTTTAGAGCATCTAAAGATATTGAAAAGTCTATTAAACCCTTTTTCAAACTTTTCGCACTATATTACTAACTTCTTATTGAGAATAGAGAAATCGAAAAACGATTTACAAATTAAAAAAAAAAACATTAAACACGTCTCTAAGCATACTGTCATACAGATACAATTATCTTGAAGAAAAATAAATATATATATATATTTACCATTTACATATATTTTAAGTATTTAAGAAATTTTGATAATTGTAACACTGAAAAATGTGAAGTACACTAGATCAACGAGGAATTTCATAATAAACAAACATTGAAAGAGCCAACAATAATATGTAGTCTATGGTATTATGAATCTGCAATAAAATATGATATTTACTCTGCTTAAATATGAATTTTACCAGTTTTATAGCTTTGTTAGTTTGAACTGCAAATGAAGTTCCATTTCGTTACCAGAAATAGAAACTTATTTGTATTTTTTAAAATAACAATTCAACAAACGACATATAATTTTGTACGTACATATATATTAGGGACAATATTATTAATGTCACATCAAATGTGATATTTTCTTAAGTTTAATTTAGCACCAATCGATGATATAGCTTTTAACAATATTAAATAATGTTCATTGTCATTAAAATTATGATATAACTCTGTTGTATTATATAAATAAACTGTTATAGCCGTTATCTACAAATTAAATTTAAAGGAACACCGAAAACGTACGTTTGTATTGGAATCAAAGAATGTTTCAAAGAACTTCAATTTCCTAATACGTTAAGGCTTAGGCACTGGCTAAATTGACTATAATATATTTTTTACGTTTCCCATTCATAGCCTCAACTCTAAATTAAATATATTTTCCCGCCTTTTTTTAAGTACCTAACGAATTTCGAGATAAATTTCGTATAAAGTTTATGAAAGGTAGGTACAATAAATTCGTTTTTTTTTTAATGATTTTTAACAGTCTTCATTTTGATTATTCAGGCTATATCAGCCTTAAAATCATGTATATATTTTTCCAATTTAATTTAAAAGTCGTTTCGATTTTCCAAGAAAATGGGAAACATGAGATGATGTTTTCACGTACATCTATCTATTCAGTGTTATATTTAACTACTTGGGCCTAAAGGTTTACTATACTCCTAAAGAAGCTTCTTAAAGTAGATTTGTAAACTCTGAATAATGAAAATAAATAATTATACGTAATATTCTTTGAGTTACTTAGTCACCTAGTAGTCGTAGTAATTTAACTTATTGTTACAATTAAAGGCACACTAATAGGCAAGCGTTCCCTGGACTCTACTTTGACTGGAAACTTTAAATTTTTTTTGGGGTCAACAACGTAATTTTTTATTAATACGAATAGAACTTTATGAATTTTATAACAATTACTTAAAATTGATATAGATTATCGTATATCGTAATCGAAATGAAAACGTGACTATCGATATCTGACATGGAAGACTACGTTTGCTCTAAATTAAATAAGACATATATAAGTACTTTTCCCTTACTAATAAGGCATTTTGATAACTAATTAAAATTTAATTTACAGATCATCTCATGGTTCCAGTAATAACTTCCTTTTTTTTTATTTCAAAGCACCTCGCTTAGCTCACTTTACGACAACACAATGTGGTACCATTTCATATATTTACAATATTTAAGATTTCGGTATTTAAACTCTTTAGATTTAATCCCGGAAAAATATTTATTTTTGCTAAATCATTAAAATTAAATAGAATATTTTTATTTTATAGATTATATATATATATCTCTATTTGTCCCTATATTGTGAATTTTCTAAAATATTTTGTTTCTATAATATTGTCTTTGACAGAAACTCAGATTTGATATATAGAATCTTGTACTAATTAGTAAATATATAATTTACACATCACTCTGATGGGTAAATTGATTGTTTTAATATTCTCAGCTCATTCAGAGCTGTAAAACTGTCTATGTGATAATGAGGAACTGAAACTTGAACGTTTTCGTATTACTGATTAAGAAAGATGTGTTTGTAAACAAAATCGATATAGTTTACAATCGTATTGCATAATATATATAATCAAGTATATTAACATCGATAAAATATTTTAAATTATTCTTAACAAAAAAAAAACCTAGAAATTATCATAGCCCGTGTTGAGTTTTACTTCGGAGAAGTTATTGTATTAACGACTAAGATCACTAATAAGGCAAGTTAAATGAAAATGCATTTCACACCACTACGTAATGGCGTAACGTTGTCTAGCCTTTTTGTAAAATTAATTAGCCTCTCAATTTTCCAACGTAACGCCTACTTTATCATCAGTATATAATTAAACTATAACTTTACAAAAAGGCCGCCGCCATTGGTTCACTCGTAAACGTAACCCCTAATCCTATACTAACTAATTCAGTTCAATGAGAATTGCATATAATCAAATAGATTACGTTTGATAAAAATCACGATGAGTAAGTTTATTTTGTACCCTGAAATTTTTGTAAGTAATAAAATTAAGTAACAAATGAGTGCAAAATAACAAGTAAATAATAGAATTCACCACAAATCTCTGTAGTGTTGAAGCACACCCAAGAGACAAATGGTTCAACACAAATAAATACGTAAATATAACAACAAACGACGAATTGCCGCTTAATACCAACAAACTTATATATTCGTGAAATTTAGAGCTCGAACGCCTATTGCAATCTACTATATAGCTGCTAATTTTAAAGTCAAATTCTATTACTTAAAAACGAATCCTACTTGTTAACTCAGATCTGTTTTACTTCCAAAAGAATTTAAGTAGCTGAAATATAAGTTTATTTGTTTCTAATTAAGACTCCTGCTTAGCCATTTGCTCGTTGGCGTTTGACTGATTTTTGTGTATTATTTTGAGATGCGCGATCATGTTGTCCTTTCGAGTGAACTCTTTGAAGCAGATCGGGCAAGGAAACACTTTTACATCCTTCTTGTGGGACGTAACATAGTGCCGACAGAAATTGCTGATATGGGTGTAGACCCTGGAGCATATTTTACAACGGAAAACATTTTCACCCTCCTTAATACAATAATCTCTCACAGATTCGTTGGTTTCTTCGTGATAGCTGCCAACGCTGCCTATGTTATTTTTCCTAATAGGAGATGGAAAGATGCGATGCTCCCAATTGGTTTGAGATAAATCGGACATATCGTTGCCGGGTAAATTAAGATTGTTCTGTTCCAATTCGGCAGCGAATAACTGTGTTGCCAGTGCCGGCATAAGTACTGTGTCGGGTGGAAATTTGTCAAAACTATTGAGCGCTGGATTCAAATTGGAAAGACCGGAGAGCTGACTGAATAAGTTTCGAGCTCTAAATTTTGACATTTGGGGTAGTAGTTTTTTACTATTCTTTGGCTTTAAATTACGACCTTGTCTGGCTTTGTCTTCTACGTCTTTAATGGGACCTTCCTGAGAATTGGAATTTTCGCGGCTTCTCTCCGGATTGTATTTGTATTCGATTGGTTCATTGTAATCGTCGGTTCCATCGTTGAATGGCTCCTGTTTAATGGATCCATTTTCAATTTTAAGGATCGGTCCGTTTGTCGGATTGTGATTTAGAGAGTCCTCTTTTGTTGTTTTCGCGGTATCTGAAATTGTTGCAATTCCATATTTCTTATCTTTTTAATTTAAATCAATAATAAAATAATTTAAATATAATGATCATTGGAAATATTATAGTAGACGATGTGACTTGCACGGACAGAAAATAAAACTAGGATTTTTCACTAACTAGAATATTTCCAATTATGCTTTGAATGAAGGAAAGCTATTGGGAATAAGCCTTGTTTGTTTTCCCTTTTCTTGTGTATTATATATATGTTTAAGAAGTTAATAGAGTGAAATTATGTTATTCAAACCATTACCAAACCGAAATTGCCCCTGGCCATTCCTCTAATAGCTCTCCCCGAAAGCAGAAAAGCAAGCAATAGTTCAACTGATGACTTGTAGAAGAAATAAGCATTTATCGAGAACGAATACGTCAATAATAATTTGATAGATTATCACTTACCCCTTCTGAATAAACTTTAAATATTATAAATAAATAGGTAATCATAATACACTTCACTTTTCACTTGTTCAATACAATTTCCTATCATCAAAGCTTATATCCCATTAGCTTTTCTCTTATATCTTTATACATTTATACAAAATCAAAAACGGTGTTAGGTCAATGGAAAGGAAAATTATAACGGTATTTACAAAAGATAAGCGAAATTAAAATATCCACGAGATTCCTAATTTTTTTTTTCCGTGTATTTTACAATTTGTTACGAAAAGTAAAGAAAAATATATAAAAATCGTAATTTTTCCTCTAAAAAGAAAAATCAAACTATAAGGGTAAAAATAATTCTGCTATCGAGCTGAAACATTATGTCTAGACACGTACCTGCTGATTCGGAGTCCTTGCCGGAGGTTAGAGCCTCGTTTGACTGCGCGTCGTCTCCCTCGTCGATCATGAGGGCCTCCCCCGCCTCCTCGCCGCCGGATGTCGCACCATCTTCTGCGCTGAACCCGTCCATGGACATTTTGACCTCGAGCATTTCCGGCGATCCTCTGATTAACTGATCGCCGGCCCTATTCGACGGGGCGTGCGCCGCGGACTCGGGAATGTACTCGCCCGGCGGGCTCGCCGCCGTGTTCAACGCATCACTAGAACTTCCACTGAGCTTTCTCGGCCGACCTCGTTTCCTTTTCGGTTGCATTAGGGCGTTGCCCAATAGAGGCATTAACAAGTTAGGAGGTGCGCCACCGCTGGGGATACCAGACGCCGGCCGTTTCTGGTGCATGTACGGATGTATTCTGTGAAGCTGTGGCGGCGGGGTGTGAGATGTGCCGCCAGTCTGTTGCTGTTGAATTAGCGAGTTAGTAAGAGCTGGTATATCGCACTTCTCCTCGTTAACCTCAGTCAGACCCTTTATCCTTAGACTCTCGGCTACTTTTAAGAAAGCCGTCAAACGTTCCTGATCCACGCTTACTTCGCCACGGTACATAAAATCTAATAAACTCTTCATATCAGAGTAAGGAACATCCTTCAAAATAACAATGGGATGTTTCTCTTGATGATTTACAAAGAGGGCTTGAAAGTACGGACTGCAAGCCGATAGAACCATTTTGTGTGCTTTTAGCAACTGGCCATCAACAGCTAAGGTCACATCTGTGAACGTTTCGGCATGTAGTAGCTGGTCAAATACTGACAGCATGTTTGACTGATGGTTGTTCCATCTCAAACAAAATCTTTGCGTTGCCATCTTTGCTCTTTATTATCCTTCGGAAGATATTATTTCCACCAATTCAGGCTTAAAACCTAATGTATTAACAATATTAACGATGTATACATAAGTATTCTCTCTTGTTCCATGAACAATATAACAAAACTTTAACAATGGATAATGTTTACTTAGAAGCCATTTTTAAATTGCATGTTTCGTACTGCTAGTGCATTTTGTGTGACGGGCGCAGGAGGACCTGCAAGAGGATAAAATCACATTAAAGTACGAAAATTCAAAATATCATGGGGATGATTGAGTCAATTTACACGAGAGCCAAATAAAATAGTAGTTCCACCTCGTCCTTAGTTTTAATTTTGAACATTGTACCCACAGACTATGTAATAAACGTGGGATACTACAAGATTATCCAATTATGAGATATTTATTTTTGTTAACGTAGTAGAATTTTGTTGTGAATACAACATAGATTGTAATACTGTTACTTTAATAATAAATATTATCTATTTTATAATAAACAAAGTCATTTGCAAGTATATATAGCAGTATAAAAATATTTTAAAGTATAAACACTAGACCACGACATTCCCAACGCATTTAACTTGTAAATTATGCGGAAGCTACAGATCGTTAAAAATAAAATGTCAAAAAGTATTTATTTTTTAATTTAAAATCGGTAAAAAGAGTTTATTATGACTTTAACTGGTTTGTTATGAATGATCCGGTACGTAGATACCTAGTAGTTTCAATCAAGGTTAAAAAAATCGAGGGCGCCTCTAGCGGCGGGTGGCGAGTCTGTGCATCGAAGAGCGCACTGCAGTAGGAAAACATTCTACGTGTAAGCCTAAGTATCTATATGCAAGCAATCCCTGCGCGAATATCATGCTCGTGAATCCGTAGCGGGCCGTATTTTTATCAATATTCTAATAATAAAATGATTATTTCAATATATAAATACTACGGCGAGACTAACGCAAATTCCCATAAGATTCCTATTAGAATAGCGAAATGTATTTAACACATAAAAAACATCAAAATCTCGCTTCACATCCACAGGTGCTGACCACAAACGTTATCGCGGCATAAACGGGCGCTCGAATTATTACTACGCACCCAGTCGAGCGCGTTACATTACGTCATCACAATGGCATTATTACCTACGTTATCCGCATTAATTCGGCCGATACGCTATGATAACGACTCTTTGGGAATAATTATATCACTGCACTAACATTATAACGTACCACACGTACTGCACAACAATCAACTCGACCCTTTTATGGGAGTGAGGAACAGCCCTTCCGCCATAGTCCGAGTCCGCGTTTACGTCGCACCCCGCTCACCCGACGACTGACGGGCTCGCGGCCGCAACCCCGCGCGGCATACACCGCCTCGCTCCGCGACTCGAATATCTCTCACAAAAAATACGCCGTCATCATCGAAATGGCGGCAGCGGATATATTCAGCGCAGGGTGCATGATAAAATATTGATTTATTGAAATATATTGATTGACATTCATGTAAGTTAGCTCGTCCTGATGGAAACGATTATCCGTCTATGACTCATATTTATTATATGTGTTTATATTTGTCAATGCGTCCGGGGAAACATGACACGGTGTAATGAGATAAACGTGATTTCGTGAATTGAACGTTATTCGCGATACTGATACGATTTGGGGTGGATAAATTCTAAAAAAAATATTCTATAAAAAGAGCTACTTAATTCAATTCCAACAACTAAGTAACGTTTAATACAACATTCAGAAAATACATTATAAACTTGAGAACATGCCTATTCGCTCTAATCCTTGTCCCTAACAGCATCCCAAACGAGGTGTCTTAAAATTAAGCAGTGATTTTGAGAAATTATGTAAGTTAGGATAGACAAATTTTATATATTATTAACATCGATTCAAACTTACCTTTAGAATAATTGTTCAAGGGTTGAGTTTTCCACGTGAAAAACATTAATCCATTGGTGTTGTCGCCATGTCAGCATATGCTCCGTCTCTGTCCGACGCGGGCGGGGTGGCTTGGACGCCCTCGTCGCGCCAGCCGCAGCCGGAGATGCCCGAACTTCGCCACTTTTCGCAACCGAATGCACCCGAGTCCGCAAGGAAAATAGTCCGCGAGGCGCACTGATATCTTTATTTATTTTTTCTATTATACTCAATTATTCACTTTTAACCAACACGTAAATAAAAAAAAGTTTATTATAATCTAAAACTAAATTTAGAGAAAACAAATCTTCACCAATATAACCAAAAAAATGAACAAATTTAAAAGTCCATAAGTTTCGAGGATTGAAGGATGATAAAAAAAAATCCGCGCGCGATCTGTTACACGGAAGTGTTTTTAATAAAAATGGCCTGCCGCCTCGGCGGGAGGAGTGGCAATGGGCAATGAGGTCGGTACCCTCACTCTGGCACCCGCGCGCGCCCCTCCCTGCCGCTTCGCTCCGGCACAGGGTTAGAAAGTTTCACAAGTGAATCATGGAAAACGTATACGGCACTAGCCTGGGTGCTGAGATGATAAGTGCTTAGGGTGAGAACTTAAGGAGTACTAACGTGCTACATACGAATTATCCTACTCGATTCTACATACATTCTTTATGATATCAATTCTTGATATTTATTATTTTTTATGTTCATTTCAAGGCTTTTAACGAACAATAGGCCAGGATAATACGGTTGTATGTTCTTAACATGGGTTCGAATCTGAGCACATAAACAAGCATAAAACATTGTTGGACGAAAGCGAGGTCTACTCCTTGCAACCTTTATAAATTCAGTGACAAGACAAGAAGTCCACTTATCTCTTGTATTCTCCTATTTGGTGAAAACGAGCAGCGAAATAATCTAATGGGTTGACCGCAATATCATGATTAGTGTATTATGCCAAAATAAAACGCACAGTTATATAAATTCTTAATTATAACTTTAAAAATATTGTTATATAAACGTAATACATACGTAAAAATTAGCAGAAAATATTTTTTTAAATAATAAATACAATTTAACTAATACTCTTTTAATAATTTAATAACTCTCAGAGATGGTTCATGATAATATAGTTGGAACCTGCGGCCTTAAATTTGCCAGACGGGTTAGGTACTAATATTCTGGGATCTATGTATATCTTCACCATAAATGCATTCTGTGTATAAACGGTTAAACTCTCTTCATGGAAGGAAATCATTAGACATTCCTTCTAAATATTGGCTGACAGGAATGAATCACGCAGAGAAAAAAAAATACAATTCCGATAAGGGAACATAACGATGATACGAAGCAATTTTTGAACACCGACGCCACACCCTTTGCAGTATGGAGTCAGATTTCAGGAGGCGGTGACATATCATCTGGCGCTTATCAAACGCTATCATACATTTTATCTCCCGTATATCAGCAGACATAAAACACACGAGAGTTAGGACCAAACCTTTTACCAGTTACATATCGTTTATTATTTTAGACACAATATGACTACGAAGCGATATAGACTAGGCCAGTGGTCGGCAAATTCATTAGCCAAAGAGCCAAATATAAACATTAAAATGGGAGATCCAAACCCACCAAATCTGCTTATTTACTTGTTTAGCATACTAACATTGTACTTAATAAGTAGTACACTAAATTTCATACTTAATAATCATTTAGTAATGCGAACAATGTACTTGTATCCCTTTAGTAAGTTTGAGTAAGTCAAGTTTGTATGTTGTACCAGAGCCAAATAGCAACATGCCCTTTGCCGACCACTAGACCACGGTTATGATAGCCTAATAGTTAAACGTTCGATTTTACAGTATTATTATGGTCCAGGGTTAGAATCCCAGCCGCTTTGTACCACAACTGCCTCTATCTAACCCACTAAAAAGGTTAAAAGAGTTTGTGGGCTTACTTATTTTATTTCAATATAAGCCTTTCGTTTATTTTCACTAATATTAAAAATATTTTTTTGTTGTTTTTACTTTTACACTAGAGCATTGTCCAGAAATAACATCGACTAAAAGAACGTGCATCGTTAGCTTACTTTAAATCAATCGGGAAAGACTAATATTACCTGTAAAATTTTTTGCACACCTGAAGCGGAAGGCTGACTCACCAAAATGTGAGATTTGCCAAGTGGTAGATGATGTGCACCACATAATGAGGGAATGTACTAAACATTTAGCGGAAAGAAAGTCATTAATAGATAGCCTAAAACTGGAAGCAACATGAAGGTGCGTTTTTAATGCTGGTGACTGACCCGACCTCAGAGGGAGCGAGGAAGCTGGTGGCTATGGCCATGCAACATTGATGACTTTCTTTCTCGCTTCATGTGACCGATGTGTGTGTACATAGGTTAGGGCAAAAGTCCCCAAAATATAAAGAAAGAAAAAAAGACTAATATAATCTTTGTCTGTAAAAAAATACTTTTTATACAATTGATTTTCAGTAATTCCGTGGTACATCTTCGGCACCCGATATCCGACCAAAAAATTAAATTGACAACCCATGAAGTCATTTAAAAGGTTAAGGATTAGTCTTAACGGTTCACTACCTACGACACATTCAGTAATTTTTACCATTCTAGCTTTTCAAAGCTATTTCAAATGCATGCGTACAGAAATAGGAACTGCACCCAATTACTATTCCTACTACGAAAGTGGTTTTAACTTTTAGGACCTAAAGCGTTTCACATTTAGGTAACAAACTGGGGAGAAGACGAACTTTTATATATTGGACAACAAATCTGTAACGAGTAATTTGATGCTCAATTATGCAGTTGTCCAATTCATCTAGGATTTGAACCTGCGCCCCGTCGATCGTAACTCGCAGCCATTATGTTAAAGTTTACTTAATCCTGTGAATGTGTTCATACTTGACAGAATCTATTATAGTCTAGGCTTTATTTAAAATGACAAAGTATTGTCTGAATAGATATCTAGAGAATTTTTTACTAATTTTTCTAGTGTATGTCGTAACTGTTGTAAGATTTGAGATCATACAATAAGCAATTATACTCGTTATATAGCGGTTCATACGGAAATACTCAAAATTTTCTCTTCAACCTATTTTCTTTAACTTTTTCTTTAATTTATTCTATAACGTGGTGAAGGTCAAGTCTATGCTAGCAATATTTTTTTTCGTTCAGAAATATTACTAACATTCTTGTTAACCATTCCAACTGAGCTTAACCTTGTGCTAAGAGATAGTTCTCGTCAATAATCGAATGGTTGATTCGAACCTACGATCTTACGATTCGCAGACCGTACCCTAAACCATTAGGCTATTGACGCTTCAAATACATATAATAATAATAATATAGTTTATTTGCAAAAATAAAGTTGAATACATATAAAGGTGAGTCCCTTAACTCCCGAACTAGCGTAAGCTGTATCTCAGGAGCTAATGTCTTCCCCGTCACTTTTAATCTTAAACATTAATATAGTAAAAACAAAAGATAAAAATTGTGTAACAAAATGTAAATAGTCGAAAATAAAATCTGTTTTTAAATGTTTTGTGTGTATGTGTTAGTATGTGTGTGTGTGTTATAAGAACATATCTAATAAAAATACTTTAGATTCATATACGACAGTAATAAGTGAATTACTTTTTTTTGTCTATGGTGGGGTAATGTTCAAGAGATAGAAGGGGATATGTAGGGTTCTTACGCCCACGGTATTTACACCTACATTTATCGGGAAGAACCCGGGAAGGAGGCGGCATCGGCTGGCCCGTGTGCCTTGCACAGCGAGGGAATAGTCGGGTAGGGATTAACCTAGGGACGTGCTTTCCGAGAGCACATTCCAGAGGAGCTCCGGTGCGTTCCACCGGAGATCCCGCAGCCTTTCACCATGCATCATGGGCCTTTCCATGGTGCATACCATGTATACTTGGGTGGTTTTAGTGGGTCAGAACTTCACAGCCTTCTCCTCAGAGCCGTAACCTCTAAAACCTCCCATGGAAAGCCGAAGCCGTGCTAAATGAGTTACCTTATAACCCAGTTAACTGTCCTAACATATAAATTAGAAGTATGTACGACCAAAAAAAACTTCACATCGAATAGGAATATTACGAAATAGAATTAATCAGAACCTAACCAAACTCTCATCAGACTACCTTTGAAGTATATTCTTTCCGATAAAAAATAAATCATCGAATTAACTTGATATTGAGTTATTCGTTAACTTGTCGCACACATAAAAGTTACAGCCTTTATATATGTCCCACTGCTGGGCACAGGCCTTCTCTGTAAAGAGAGTATAAGGGCATAGTCCGCCACGCGGCCCTAGTGCGGATTGGCAGACTTCACATGCCTTACAAAATTTTCTAAGACATGTAGGTTTCCTCACGATGTTTTCCTTCACCGCCGAGCGCGTGGTAAATCAGCACATAAAATTGCAACAACAAATTTATTGGTGCCGGCACCGGGGATCGAACTCGGGTTGCTAGCGTACTACGCAACTTGAGCCAACCGCCCGGACACTGAGCTACCACGGCTCTTTGTCGCACACATACTTAACGCAAAATTAAGAATAATATAGATTCCATTGTGAGAATTCCATCAGTTTTCAAATAAAAAAAGAATCATCGAAATCGATTCATCCAGTCGAAAGTTTTCTGGTAACAAACATAAAAAAACTGCAGTACGAATTGACAATCTTCTCCTTTTTTGAAGTAGGATGAAAATAATAATAAAGACATTATCGTGCCATGATTTTCTATTTGTGGTGAATTTTAATAATTATTTATGGATTTATATATTTGCATTAATTCATAAATAAATGTACAATAACTTCGTATTAGATTTCGTAACGATACCAGGTTTAAATGTCTGTAGGGTGACGTAAATAAGAGTCGGTATCGATTCGTCGACAGCTAGAGTGTAATTCAGCAGTGACCTGACCTAGGTCATCGTGCCAGTGTTACTGAAGTCCTTACAGCGAGCTGACCCAGTTTTCAGGCGACGCTGTTGGCACATAAAAGCTCGCCAACATACTTTTCCCTTAATAACAGACGTGGCCTAAAAATCATAGGGTACAGTTTGATTTTTGCATACCTAAAATTTACGGTGAAAATTCGATATTATACACCTATACATTAATTGAAGTAGACAGGAAAAGCAATGGTTATGTAGATTTCATTAATATTTTTAATTCTGATGCCGTTTTTTTTAATTCTTTCTGAGCAAGTGCTTGACAGCGATCCCACCCGATGTTAAGTGGAGATACAGTGGTGGATGGTAAGGCGCACTAGCTCAGTGATCGTAAATAGCACAGTAATCTAGCAACCCTAGTACGATCGTTGGTTCCGGTTGCTTATTTCAGTAATTAAAGTGCTGATTGACCAATTTCCCACACAACTTCCGTTCCACAATATCCGTGTAAATGAGTGGTAATATAAACTTACTACGGAATGTATTAACAGTTTATTTTACTAGCTTCGAAGCTTTACTAGCTACGAAGGCTTTTGTTTATGGGGCGTAAACGAGCATTATACTCGTTCAATGCTGTGATATGAAGTTGATAATTTATATTATCAAGAGTTAGTTCGCCGGCAACTCGACTATACTTTACCGATTTTGCCAACCCATTCGTGGAATCGTAGGAGCCAATGGAACCACACTGTTGGATTTGAATAAAAACATGTATATTATATAAGCATTGCCATAACGAAAATACTTCTCATATTACTCGAATTCATTGAATAAAACGACTTTTAACATAGTAACCGCCGAGGTTACCCCCCACCGGGGGGACCCTTGTGTCGAGTTACTAGCGATAGAGGTTCAGGCTAAGCGACCTAAGAGCTATGCCACCTCTCAATCCGGTGAAGCAGTCAAGGCCAGCTTCTCTGGCCAATCTGTGTAGTTCGTCAAAAAAAAAACGACTTGTTGTCGTGTTTTAGCCTCCAATATGTGTCGGTCGGGAATTAAAACAAATTAAAAAAAAATCGGTTAACGTAGTTCTCTAGATGTATTCGATTTCTAAATATTTGGGTCACAGGTTTCGATTCCTTGTATAAAAATAAACAATTGAACTCTACTCAGGTAATCGTTACGCGTTATCATTTGTTATATCACGTTTTACTAAGACATTTTTAATCTAGCCTAACCGGTTTACAGGCAGATGATAAATTGTTAAGATTAGTTCTAACTTCGGCGGTTTAAGAGACCAACGAATGAGCCGATTCACTGTAACGGCTCCAACGTACGGTGGCCGCTAACTGTTAAAACTACGCAAGTGGTAAAAGCTGCGAACAAAAAGAAATCCTTCAGCTTTCTAACAGACGTGTCTGTAAATGCGTCTACGTTCTCATTGAAGACGAGAGAAACGTCACTCGATGATTAATAATTTACACCGAGGACTGTTTTCCATTGCATTCTCTATGTTTTCGATAAATAAGCTACTTTACAATTCAACTTGCTTATGTGATGCACAAACAATTATACTACGTTAATTTACTTTCAATATAATCGTATTGTAATTCTATACGCGTAAAACGAAGTGGGCTTTAAGCTTGTAGTAATAGAGCGAAGTTTGGAATAGATGGTACTGTAATGGCTGACTCGCCTACTTTCCGCGATGCTGCAACACACATAGTCGACGACAAAAAAATGTTGGGTGCAATAATAGTGGAAGGGCCCGTCCTGCTAGATTCGATTCGGTGCGACTAACGGTCGGGCTTTCGGTTCATTGACTCGATTCGGACGTTCAATTTTCGCCGTGTACTGTTAGACATCTTATACCACGCAATCTCCGCAATAATGAGAGAAATGTGTCCCGAGGCTACAGCGTGGAAGCTCGCCGGCACGTCCTTGTTTCTTTCGGCCAACTCTCCTTTCTAATGTGTGATTTTAATCTTTTTAACCGACTTACACAAAGGAGGTGTCCCAATTAGTCTGTGACTGGCATGGCGTACTAGCAAATTTGTCGTTTATGAACTGATTTTGATTTTTTATTCTAATAACTTAAAAAAAGGACGCAGTGCTCATGTCGTCTGTATGTTTTTTTTCATGTTTGTTACCTCATAACCTTGGACTGTTGACGATTCTCTATTCTTTTGAAACCGAGTGCTTCACATGTCCAATTCTGACAATGGGATCCATGAGAAAACATAATTTAAATTTAAATTCTGGACACATTTAAGTCCAATGTGAACAGACACCTAATAGGCTCACGTGCACCATCCTAGGCTTCATCTTCGCCTTCCATCAAGCAAGATGACCAAGCCAAACGTGAGCCTATTTAGTATAAAAAAAATTGCATTAAGTATGTGCGTTACAAATGGACGAATAACTCAATATCACGATTCCGATTTCGATGATTCAATTTTCACTGGAAAGGATTTATATAATTCAATGGCAGTTTGATAAAAGTTTGTTTTTACTCGTGAATATACTTGTTTGGTTTTAATTTGGTCTCATTTTAATTTTGTTGGTATTGGACATGGGATTTCTACCATATTTTGTACCGGAACTTCTATAGATCGAGTCGAAATATGTTTATGGTAAATTTAAAATGTTAAAGTTACAGCCTTTTTATATATATAATATATATGTCCCACTGTTGGGCGCTCTTATACTCTGTAATAGAGTATAAGGGGATAGTGCGCCACGCGGCCCTACTGCGGATTCTGCCAATCCGCAGTAGGACTTCACATGCCTTAGAAAAATTTACGATGTTTTCCTTCGTTAGTACGTTAACGATCACGAATGTAGAAGACAAAATGTAGGCAGTAGAATTTTGTAATATAACTATTATACTTTGGAAACAAATGAGCGTCCATACCAGGGTTTTATCCGCCCCTGACGGTAAGACGTTTATATTTAGTGTAGATTTGATTTGAAATAAAATACACTTTTCTTTTAATTCCTTAATCTTTACAACCATCTACAGAATCACAACATTTTTAATGACTCCTATGTTTATTATCAAAAATCACCTGAGGTCTCAACAAAATAAATGTTATCTTTTGTATTTAATTACTAATCGATACTATAGATATCGACTTTATAATCGACAAAGTCAATATCGAATATTTAATCGAGTTTATATTTTAATCGTATCAGCTTTACATTATTTGAATATAATTTTTACGGTTTACGACCTAAACATCAACAAAAGGAAATTATTTTTATTTGTGCTTTTTAAATAAAGCGTTTTAGAACAAATTTTAAATATTCTACGAAACATAAAAAGAGTCGTTTTAAAAATAGTTTTTTTTTTGGAAAATTAGATATCGATACTAATGTCAGGTAGACTGTGACCAAGCTAGTAACCAAGTTTGATCCCCGATGCCGGCACCAATAAATTTGTTTAAAGCAATTTTAGGAGCTGATTAACTCCTCGTTCGGCGGTGAAGGAAAGCATCTTCAGGAAAGCTATATGTCTTAGAAACTTTCTAAGACGTGAAATCTGCCAATCCTGTATATAAAAAGGTCTGTGCCCAACAGTGGGATATATTATACAGTCTGTAAAAATAATACAAACTTACAGAAAATACTTACTTCAAAAAGAAATATTTACAATATAATAGGTATTTTACAAAATATTTACAAAAAATATAACTGTGCCAAACCGTCGTCGCTTGGCAGCGTGCCCAGAATTCTGGTAACATTGCCACGTTATATGGCAATGCTTAACCTCTGCGCAAGGTATAAGCCAGCCCTCTGGTCACCAGATGTGTCGACCAAATTCTCAGCTATCACATTAAAAAGTTGGTGTGCACTAGGACCCAAAGTTTCTACCCCAAACGGCTCAAATATGAATCCTTTATCGAGGTTACTATATTCCGGCTCCAGCCTCAACAAAAGATTCTGGAAGATGTAACGGTGCAAAGTATCGACGCGTGTAGCATTCCATACTAAAGGATGTCCCATCTTCCAGGATATAAGAGTCATACCGTCTGGTCTCTTACTATCACTACGCAAGTCTGTAAATAAGTCTCAAAATAATTTTTATAGTAATTAATTGTTTGTAAATTATTTATTACTCTGTACTTTGAGACTAGAATTACAGACGTTTGTGTTATAATATGCACTCGGCGATATTCTCTTGTTTGGTGTCAGCATGCGGTGGGAGAGGGGATGGGCAGAGGTTCCTGTCGCGACTAACTCTTCCAAGAAGGTCGAGTTTGAGTCAGAACATCGACAAACGACACCTTATCTCGGTATTCAATTGCACCTTTTATTAAAATTACATTCCTGAAAGTCCATTATACATCCGATCATTGCAACACTATTAGAGACCAATTGCTCGTTAAACAATTAGTGTATAACTCGTAATAATTTAATAAACAATTACGTAACAATTGCTGTGCAATAATTGTGTAATGGGAGCTTAAATTAAAGCATTAGTTAATTTCCTGAAATAATTTTCAAATGCAGGGAATTTATTGCACAATTTTAATCGATGTCTAGTTTTTTTTTTGTTATCGTGCGATATGTCATGTCTGCTTGTTTATCGGATCGTAATCGCGACCAGGGACACCTGTCAATGCGTGCATAGCGCGGCGGAGGCCGAGCAAAGCATCCGTTAGCGAGATGCGCTCCGTCCCGTTATCGCGCGACTCATAACAAATTCTATCTCACGAAAACTGTGCTCAGGCGGCAAATCAATTATGTTTTAAACATTACCCGTTGGCCGTCTTCTATTTTTGTTAATGGCCCAAAAATGGGGCGAACACATTAAATAACATTGTTCCAGTTAATGTTATAATTACTTGTGTGCAAATATATTTTGCATGACAGTTTATTAAGTTTTATTTCCATTTTGTGGAATTATTTGTCACCAGCAGTGTTTCCGAACCAATGTGAATTAAAAAAATGGGCACTTTCTCAGAGCTCTGGTATTTCGGGTGGTTAAATAAAGTCAGCTGTAAAAAAAAATATATAAAAAGACATGATTCTAGTACTAAAATATTTCCTATTGTTAGCATCGTATTTAATTGTTATATTATTCGTATATTTGTTGTTTATCTGAAATTAAAGATAAAATCATAATAATCTACAATGTACCTTGATTATTTTTGAAATACTTTGTAATATATATTTAAATAAGCTGGCTGACTTCTTATGGCCATATACCGGGAATTCTCATGACATTTTCTTGTGGATTTCAATGTCAAAATGGGACTAAATTTCACACAGGAAGCGCCAGTTTTCAAATAAAAAAGAATCATCAAAATCGGTTCACCCAGTCGAAACTTATGAGGTATTTTATGCGCGTGCACATCCTTTCGTGTGCAAAATAAGCAAGAGCTTATTTTAATTTTTTTAAAGGTATTTCATCATAGAACTGGAGTACCCTTGCTCTGCAGTATTGGTAGCTTCATGAGCTACCCGTTATTACGTTGTTTTATTAGCCAGTTCTGTAAAACCTCCTGAAGGGATAGACGATACTTTTACCATAAGAAGTAGTTTCGTATGTTTGGGTTTATGGTATATTTATCGTTGACCTCTTATGCGACATCTGACAGCAGTGAGCGACAATAATTCTTTTCAACCGACTTCAAAAGAAGGAATTTGAATCTATTTGTCTAAATTTTTTTATTTGTTACGATATAACTATCGACTGGGTGAACTTGGTGCTTCCCGTGTGGTTCCATTTAAATTTGGTCCCATTCTGATATTGGGATCCATGAGAAAACCATATGTTTTAAATTTGCATCAAGTAAATGCGCCACAAATGGACGAATTACTCAATATCACGCCAATGGATTCCGATGATTCATTTTTTATTAGAAAGATGTACTCTAAGAGTAGTTTGATGAAATGTTTGATTTCCTACGATAATTCGGAAATAAAAAGGGCGTCCGCTCGTAATAGCGTCTACCATTTGATTCGAGTTGAAGTCGGTGTTTGTTTTTACTCGTAAATATACTGTCGTATAACTGCTTAATCCGATAACGTATTATTTCCAATTAATATATATTAACTAGTACATTGTAATTAAAGGACGATATATGGCGATTGACCACATTTTTAAATTTATATACAATAACAGATGATATCTTCAGGTTGTTTGTAAATTAAATTTCAAAGGTCCGTAGGCCATGCTCAAGTGGTTGTGATTGCGTAAGTACGGGACCGATTTCTAGCACGGCTCCCACGCGACAAGGCCAACGCTTCGAAACATTGCTAGTTGACAGCCCCCACTTACCGTCTATAAGGTATACAACTCTAAGGAAACATTGACTATAGCCCATTTCAAATATTAATCCTAGCGACAAACTCTACAAACTGGCACGCTAACCGTTAAATTAAAAAAGAACACGAGCAAGGAGGTTTTAATAACTCCGCATGTCTAATGCGCGTCTTCTAAGCGCCCATCTTCATCTTAATCCTAAATGACTTTCACACGAGTTACGTGCACACGACGCTGTAGCTACATATATTTACTATTGAACATGTACGCGTGTATGCAAGTAGATAGAGAGTTCCAATATGGCTTTAGTATCATTTTATAGTTGTGTTTTATGTTTCGGCGAGTTCATCAAAGGGATAAATCGTAAACGACGCGTCGAGATGCACGTAGCGTACGTTATGTAGCCACTGGTACATAGGTATAGATAATCTATGCCTCGATCGCGAGACCTTGAGCGGCGACGACTACCTACGTTACGTTAATATAACTAACTACCTTTGTACACAGCAAATCCGTGCTTTATTTGAACACGATACAGAATGCAAAACTAACGAGGCTAAAATAATACCAAGTAAGTAAGTTTCTTGTGTATTTATACAATTACCAGGTGCGCTTATGCTATTAAAAACTATTTATTTAATTTAAAAAAAAGCAGCCGAAGTTATTTTTTTTTATATGAGCTATCTGCAAGTGAAAGACCCGTCAAAATTGGTCCAGCCGTTCCCGAGATTAGGCGGAACAAAAAAATTGTAAAAAATGTTATTTTGCTATATGTACCGTATATTCATATGCATGTGGTCGTTTTAATATTGCAAACAGACACTCCAATTTTATTTATTTATATATAGTTAGACTATTTTTTATGTTTTCAGCAAGTTAAGTTCATTATTTAAAACTAGCATAATGTATAAGTTGTTAAATAATGTCTAGGAAATGTGTTTTTTTTAATGAAAAAACGATATTTTTTACAAATATTATTATAGTTACTAAAACATGGTTATCGAATAACTCTTACTTTTTTAATTCAATGTGTGATTAGAATTTTTAGTATATAATATAGTAAAAGTATAATAATCACAATATATATACTATATTATATATACGTATAGTAGAGCTAAGAGACAAAACACACATCGACACACACGCAATCACAGATAACTTTTAAAATTATTATCATTATTTGACACAGACTTCTGAAACATAGGTCCAGTCAGTTGCCTAAACAAAGAGGAACTTTCTTACTGTGCCTTTATTAATTGGTGACCAAAGATTATTATTATTAGATTGTTGTTAACCACTCCATCTAAGTTTAAGCTACTGCTACGAAATTGATTCTAACATACGACCTTACGATTCGCAGACCGTACCCTTAGCCATTAGGCTACTGACGCTTCTAAATTACTACGCTAACGCCATACTAAAATGATAATGTTAATAACTTAATGGTTTGAAGTGTGGAAAAACAGGAAGAAAACAGGAGGTCACAGGTTATTACACACACACTATTGAAACCATCGTCATACAACGTGGCAATGATACCAGCCTTTTGGGCACGCTGCCAAGCGACGACGGTTTGACACAGTTATAATTTTTGTAAATATTTTGTAAAATACCTATTATATTGTAATTATTTCTTTTTTAGTTAGAATTATCTGTAATAATAAACTATTTCTTTTTCTCACTACATCTATACATCAATGACATTAAGTATGAAAGAAATAAAAAGGACACAGAATGCATTATGCAATAGTTCCAGTTGTAACTATAGTAAGTGTATTGCACTGCCTAATACTTGCTTTACTCCGAGAGTTCAATGCATGTAACATACACACGTAAAACTATAGCGTGTGTGCATCTTCCTTATACAAAGCCTTGGAAAAAACGTCATCAAAGCGTGGTGTATTGTTTAAAATTATATCATTTTTAACTTATGTTAATGATATAATAATTAACTCTTCAATTATCCTAGTCCGGATAATCTAGTTTCGACTTAATATCTAAAGTGTTTTCTAAAGGTTTCACTTGTGAAATGCACATGTTTCCATTGATTCATTATTTTTTTTACATTTACAAATAAAGTGAGAATTCATTTACATATCATAGAATAGAATATTTGTAAAATATGTAATTTAGATTTATAATAAAAATATTTCTGATAAGAGTAGACATGTTCTTTAAACATTAAAAAAAATAAAACGGTTCTATTGCTCTATATAAATCAGTCTTTTTTAAGTTCTTTATCACTTAGACGCTAGTGTAAACAGGAAATTAGCGAGTAAACTTATCTCAAAGTACCCGTGTCAACGTAATTAATTTATAGCCGATTATGTGACAAGACATCGCAGAGAATAATATGATATTTATTCATTTATCCTTTTCATTACCACAAAACTAGTCACAAATAGCTAAGTTACACACACCCCATGAAGTAAAAAGGAATTTGTCAATTCGTTCATTTCTTTTAATGTTTGTGGACTCATAGCGCCGTCATTTATGAATCGATTTTGGAAAATTTTAAGTCGATTTGGATTTAATTAGGTGCCATATAAATTTTGTTGTCACCATACCTTGGAAAGAAGATCGGAAGATTTGGTATATTTTCCGAACTCCTAAAATTCGTACAGAAGAACGCTTGTTGGTTGATTGTGGTATTAGCAGGTTAGTAGATTTATGATATTCTAAGACTAGATAAGTATTCCAAGACGACACTAAGCATGAATGTAGAAGAAGAAAGAGAATATAGTCTATATTCTCTTTCTTCCCAAACTTCCTAAAATGATACATCGGAAATAAGAGAGAGCATAGATAAAATGTAATGTGTGATCCTTCATTGATTTGAATTGAAATTAAAGTCGTTTTGTTTTTATCCGTAAATATACTTGATAAAAAAATGCGTACATCAAAAAAGATCGTCAAACTCAATAGAAATACTGTTACATACAACTTAAATGTCTTAATTGTCTGTGGTCTTTGCTTACGTGAATCATACAAAAGTGTAATAAATTTATGCATATTTTAAAATCCATTGTATATGTTAATTATTTTTCTATTTTTCCGTTTTCATAGTAAATGATAGAAGTTTAGGACGGGCGGCGCGCGGTGTAGTGCGGCGCCCGCGCACGTGAGAATGGACGGTGCGAGCGGCGCGGATATACTAATCGCTACGGCGCTAGACAGAGACGATGTATATGAAATTAGGGTGGTTCCACAGGTCAACGACTCGCCGCGACACGCGTGTCAGTGATTTTTATAATTTAGATTTTGGGATAAAACGGTCATGTAAAGCGGAAGAGCCTAACATTAATTTAAATGAGTTTTACTCTACTCCTAATTTATTTCAATTACTTATAGCAATTTATTCTTTTTTTTTAATATTCATACGATACGCAAATAATACTAGGATTATTTAATTTAAACGACAAAGTGTAAAGACCGTGTCATAAATAAAGTATATTTATTCATTGATCCTTTTTATATTTATTTTATAAAATAATGAAATTGTTAAACACCCTCGATAAAGATGTAAATTGTTTTAACGTATCATTCTTAAAACAAAATAAAGCAGATAAGGTAGTTACGCGACCAGAACCCCACACAATAAGCATATATGCTGATAGAGCATAACATCTTATTGCAGCATCGCACAACGGATGTTATGACTACGCCGTATGGCTATCAAAACACGGGTGGTCTTCTGCGTCCCGTAACGACTAGGTTTAATTAAAATAAGTTAGAATTAAGTTGCCCTCTGTAACGAATAGACGTATTAAACTTCTTTTGTTTTCTTTTTAAAACACGTCCTGAGGCCGTTAGGATTTGACTGGCGCAGCCGGTAGGATACTCGTTAGTCCTGCTGCCGTGCTCAACGCATTTTGAAAGGCCCCAGACTCGGTTTTGTGCGAAAAGTACGGTTTTGAGTAGTGCGAGTATCCATACGAACAAATAAATTAGTCTCCGCGACGCGCAATCCAGGACGAGAAGGCAGCTTATTCTCAGGAGAGAATGTGTGGCTTGTGAGTAGTCCAAATTCACTATTCCTTGTCCCTATTTCTTATTCCATTCCACGAAATCTGTTAATCTTAATTTTGGATCTGAACATTATCTAATCTTATTTTGTTAACTGATTTTCATACTAGTAGAATCGTACTAAAATAGACGATTGTACCTTATTAGATAGTTTTAAAATTTCCATCAGGAAATAATAAGTATAATTATAAAATTTCGATCTTGAAATTATTTTAGTTTATTACATTACTAAATTTCGATCTTGAAATTATTTTAGGTTATTACATTACTATTGATAATTTTATGATCTGTTCAACTGATTTTACTATTGTTGTGTTGCTATATTTTGTGTGTGTTAATTTAGTTCTTATATCTCGTGTGTGTTAATACAAAAAATGACGGAAACAAAACTTCATTCTGTACCGACGGAGATGTACTCCATTATACCTAAATTTGATGGCGATGAAAGATTACTTAATTTGTACATCAAAAAATGTGAATATGTAATTAGTTGTTATCCGAAATCCCTGACCAAGAAGTTTATATATTTCATATCTTGACAAGTAAATTAGTCGGTAAAGCCGCTCACCTTATAAGCGAACGACAGGATATCGAATCCTGGCCCGAATTAAAAGCAGTGTTGACTCAACACTTTGGAGACCCGCGTTCAGAAGAATGTATAGCCATCGAGCTTGAGACGTTGAAAATTAATCATAACGAATCTTATCTCGATTTTTGTAACCGAATCCAACAGGTTAAGAGTACCTTAATTGCAAAAGTAAACCTTATATCGAATAAGGACGTGAGAAATAGTAAAATCATAATTTACGACAATACGGCACTGAACGTATTTCTCTACAACTTGCCAGAGGATTTGATACGTATAGTCAGGCTTAAGGGATGCTCTACGCTAGAGTCAGCTTTAAGTATGGTTCTTGAGGAAGTTAACTTCCAATACCAGTATAACGCTCGTAACAAAATGCTGCGAGGTACAACCAGTAAACCACAGCCATCGTCGTCGCACAACCCTTACGTAGATAAATTTGGTCTAAAACCATATTTCTCAGCCAACCAAAATCCGCAAAATCACGGAGGTTTTAAATTCGGAGTTTCCGACCAAAACCACACGCTTCACAAAATTTTAATAACAGCGCACAACAAGCACCTCAATTCAAATTTGGTATACCCCTGCGGCTGGCTTTAGGCCTCAATATCAACAAACACAGCAAAACTTCAGGTTCGGCATTCCTAACCAAGGTTATAGATATGGTGCACCGCAAGGTACACACATAGGCCAACAATACCTGGACCTCAAGGATATAGGCCTTCTTTTGGCCAAGGACCACCTAGGCAGGCTTTTCAACAGCCCCAACAGAACCAGTTCAAATTCGGAATCCCATCTCAACAAAAACTGGGTAACCGTCTTGACACCGATGTTACAATGCGCACAGCTTTACCTGCCGCACGTTCCAATGCTGTATTCCATAATGAGATAGAAGTGTTCGCAGACAATAATGACTACTGTGATGATAATTATCATAATTTTGATTGTAATGACCAGGCTAATTATGAACAACCCGAAATGTACGAAACTTATGACCCTAATGTTGAAAATTTTACAAACGGGCCTCGGACACGGACCCGCCGAATTAATAAATATTAACTGCGATAATTTTGCCAAACTACCCTATGTTTATCTGCCAGAAATAAACGGCAAGTTCATGATTGACACTGGTAGCTCGCGGTCTTTCATAAGTCCTCATAAAGTTGACGAGTACTTCAATGACTATAAATTTCCAGTTCAATTTGAAGTTGTAAGCACACATGGTAGAAGCTCACATAGCGAAGCTATACACATCCCGCTTTTAAAATCATTCAAAAGTAAACAGAAACATACATTCTTCATATACGAAGTAGACAAAGAATATGACGGACTTATTGGCTCTGATTTACTCACACAAATAGACGCCAATATAGATATGAAAATCAGGTAATTCAGACCAGAGATACAGCGATACCATTCATTTACAATCCAAAAATCAAAATCACACTGGAACCACGGACTGAGACTCGCGTAAAATTACCAACAGACGTTTACAACGGGACGGGTATTTTACCGTATAGACAGTTTGAGGAAGGCATAAGAATGCCAAGTGCATTAATAAACTGCGTAAAAGGACAAGCTTACACAGTTATCCAAAATTACACTGACAAACCTATCACACTTAAAATCAACCAATTAATGGCAGTAACGCCATATGAACCGACGGAGTGTAACGTGAACAGGATATCAGATAATGACCTGGACATAGACGATTATTTAATTAACAATTTGGAAAAGCTTAGGCTCGATCATATGAATAACGAAGAGAGAACTGTAATAAGTAAACTTTGCTACGAGTATAGAGACATATTTTATTGTGACAAAGTACCCTTGTCATTCACAAATAACGTCAAACACCAAATAAGAACCACAAATGAAGATCCAATTTATGTCAAACCATACCGTCAACCACATGCAGTCAACGAAGAGATAAATAGACAAGTAGATAAACTGCTAGCTGATAATGTCATTCAAAAGTCACATTCTCCATGGAACGCACCAGTTCATTTAGTTCCAAAAGGCTGATGCCTCCGGTGAACAAAATGGCGAATGGTCGTTGATTTCAGACGCCTAAATGAAATAACAACGGATGATAAATACCCTCTACCAATATCGCCGATCTATTTGATAAATTGGGCAAATCCAATTATTTTACCACTTTGGACTTGGCCAGTGGGTATCATCAAATAGAGATAAGCAAGGAGGACAGAACAAAGACAGCGTTTAGTTCACAAGCTGGCCATTTTGAATTCCTCAGAATGCCTTTTGGGTTGAAGACAGCCCCAGCCACGTTTCAAAGGGCCATGGACAGTGTCCTTCGTGGTCTTCAGGGTATGCACTGTTTAGTATACTTAGATGACATTATCATCTTTTCATCAAGCCTCCAAGAGCACGTAGACAAATTGCGTAATATATTTGAGCGACTTAGGCAAACCAATTTGAAGGTTCAGTTGGATAAGTCGGAGTTCCTGCGTAAGGAAGTCCTATATTTGGGGCATTCTATTACCAAGGATGGACTTAAACCAAACTCTGACAAGATAGATGCCGTCTTAAAATTCCCCCCTTCCCAGAACTCAAACGGAAATCAAGAGCTTTTTTGGGACTAGTAGGCTATTATAGGAAGTTCATAAAAGATTTCGCAAAACTGACCAGACCTTTGACTGTTTGCTTGAAGAAAAACAATAAGGTAGTGATAAATAAAGAATTTGTTGAAGCATTTGAGAGATGCAAGGAGTTGCTTACAAATGCACCTCTACTGCAGTTCCCGGATTTCGAAAAACCTTTTATTCTTACGACCGACGCCTCCGACTTTGCTATAGGCGCCGTTCTCTCGCAGGGCACCGTGGGGAGCGATCGTCCTATTGCATACGCTTCTAGGACTTTAAATGAAGCCGAAAGTAGGTACAGTACGATAGAGAAAGAGGCATTGGCAATTATATGGGCCGTGAAACACTTCCGCCCGTATCTCTACGGCAAAAAGTTTATTATCTATACCGATCACCGACCATTGGCATGGCTTAACTCATTTGAGGAGCCAAGCAGCAAAATAACACGGTGGCGTTTGCGTCTTGCGGAATATAACTACGATGTCACTTATAAAAATGGCCGCCAAAATACGAACGCAGATGCACTTTCCAGAATAAAAATAAATGCATTAGGAACTGATATTAATGATGACAAATCTATGGAAGTAAACGTAGACGATAGGGATGTCCAAACGCATTGTGAGGAAGTTATTAAAAAGATAGTAGCATTAGGAAGAGAAAAGGGTAAACAGAAAGGAAAAACACCTATAATGACTACTTCAGATTCGGAAGAGACCATCATAATATCTTCAGCATCCGACCAATCAAGTACAGCACCTGCGGATTTAGAAGGAACTCAAACCATTTCTTCAGATTCCACGAAAATCAATACTAAAAGGCCACGTTCGCCTTATTCAACTTCTCTAACAAGTGGTACACTTACGGCATCAGAATCAAAATAGGCAGTGCAACTGTACATTCGAGCGGAATACTAATTCATCTGGTATTCCCATTTTGAATGAGGCAATCGATACAAAGCCTAATCAAATACTGATTTACACGCGGTTTATAAACGAAATGACTGTTAAAACTTATCAAACAAAAACAAAAATTTTAGAAGTCCATTTACCTTTAAATCGGCCTGATTTAATAAACGACTTTTAAAGAAATATATAAGGAATAAAATTAAATATTTTATTTATTTCGAAGACCAACAGCATAGGACTGAATTTTCAAATGCTATTATCAAACTGTTTAAGAAAGGAACAATTAAAATGTTTGAATGTACCGAAAGAGTGGTGTATGTGGAGGATGAAGAGGAACAGAGAAGAATAATAGAAAAATATCATGTAGGGAAGAATTGTCACCGTGGAATAAAGGAAACCGTTTGCCATTTAAAACGAACGTACTTTTGGGAAAACATGGAAACGACAGTTGCCGCCATCATAAATGCATGTGAGCCATGCAGAAAAATGAAATACGACAGAAAACCTATTAAACCCGCACTCATTCTAACCCAAACGCAAAATAAACCTTTCGAAGAGTTGTTTATCGACCTTTTCAAAATTGACGGAAAATCATTCCTAACTGTTATTGACGCATTTAGCAAGCTAGGACAGGCTTTTGAAGTCTGTAATCAGTCTGCACCCGAGGTTGTTAGAGCCCTTGTTAAATACTTTTCCTTCTATGGAACGCCACGAAAGATTAGTTGCGATTCGGGAACCGAATTCAATAATTCACTAATTAAAGAATTATTGGCATTTTATAAAATCGACCTACACCTGGGAACACCCAATAACCCTAATTCAATGGGTCTTGTAGAACGATTTCATTCAACGCTTATTGAAATTTATAGGCTTGCAAAGTACGAGCAGAAGTCAACAGACGCTTCGTCCATAATGACATATGCCATCATGGCCTACAACCATACCATTCATTCGGTAACAGGCTTAACACCCTTCGAGGTGGTTTTCGGTCATACTGAATCCAGAAACGTGTTTGATGCTAACTTTGACAAGGAGTTCATGCAAGTTTTAATGCGTGATCATAAAAAACGCACCCAACATCTTTATAGAGACCTAACTGATAAAATTATTAAAACTAAAGAAATAGCTAAAGACAAAAGGGGAGGAGAAACGACATTTAGTATTACCCCAGATGATGTGATATACTACAAAGGGACGAATATTCGAAGAAGCAAGGATAAGGCTAGATATGAAAAAGCAGTGGTATCGGGCCAAATAGATAAAATGTAGTCCCCGTCATTGCCAGGAACCGAGAAACAAGAGTACCGATTAAAGATATAAAACGCCCTTCACAGACGCATCCTGACCGTCGTGTCGGTCCTGACGGCAGTGGCCCAACTCCAGGCCCTTCAACTGCAATCACTTGAGGGCTCTCCAGGGATTTTACCGGTAAAGGAAGGAACCGCCGTAATCAGCAACGATAAATGGACCGTAATTAGAATACTCGACTTAAACAAGTTAATAGAAGATTTAGAACTAAACATAAATAAGAATTCCGATTTAAATAATTTAATAAACGATAATTATAATGAAACTTACGCTAATTTGATATTCCTTAATTTTAAATTACAATCGGCATATATAATGAATCAAACTATTGAAAACTTGAACAAATAGTGCCTAGCTATAGAATTAAAAGAGGTATTCTTAATCCATTAGGATCAATAATTAAAATCTTGACGGGAAATCTTGACAATGAAGATGCTAAGAAATATAATAAGTTAATTGAAGACATAAAATCAAATCAGAGTAATATTAATAAGAAGGTAACGTTGATCTCCGAAACTGTTGAAGGTCTAAGTAATATCACAAATTCTATTCACAGAAATGTAATCCAACTTGACAAGAAACTAAATGAAACCCAAAATAGTTTGGCTAGTATACAACGAGAAATGAATTTAAACTCTTTAAGTAATATGATAATTAACACATATTCGTTAATTATTCACAATTTTCAAAGCATTTCTGTAAAGTTGGACGACATGGAAACTGCCATAGCCTTTAGTAAGCTTAATACCTTACATCAGTCTATTATCGAACCCGATGACTTGTTGTCCATACTTAGGGATATAGAAGACGGAAAAATTGATAATTGTAGCAAATAAGGAGAATCTTGTAAAAATTGAGCAAGTTATTGGTGTAAAAGCCTTTACAAATAAAAATCAGTTAACTTTTCTGTTACAGATCCCATTAATTGTTAATAAAATTTACATGTATTATAAATTGTACCCAATTCCTATAATCCGAAATCACCGTATCTATATTACCCTACCTAAATATCCTTACCTAATTGTGAAAGGACATTCCTCCAAGCCACTCGCCAAACCATGTCAAATGATTGCAGCAGCCAGCTACGTATGCTTTGAAGACATTGTATTTCAGTATTTAGAAGACGCGTGCGTGTCCGACTTAATGAAATATTCCAGTAACATTAGCTCCTGTGCCCTGGTACCAGTCACAGTACAAAATGTACTGGTTCAACAGATCCAGACAAATCGGTGGATTTTATTTGCCAAGGAAAACACGATTCTTCAAAGAGTATGTACAAATGAAATTCATCAGCAAAATGTTCAAGGAACATACGTCATTACACTGGAAGATACATGTGAAATCAAAATCGACAGGTTTATTCTCAAACTACGACCACATCAAGTTGGAAACATTAGATATAATAAGTTACCCCTGGTTAATTTGCCACATGTCAATAACCTTCAGATTGAAGAAATGAAACCGGTTCAATTGGAAGACATAGATTTGGAAAAATGAACATATTAGTGAAGTCATTAAAAGAGAAAGTGAAAATAATACAAGTGAAATAAGAGTAAAAGTGTCAGTGTCTGGACTGTCGGGTTATATTTAATTATTGCAGTTATCGCAGGAGTATTTTTATTATTAATCTTAAGAAAAAGGGGTTTAAGTGTAGCTTTCGGAATTCTCCGACTTCTTCGGAAAATCCCGAATCTCAGGGGGGAGAAGTTACGCGACCAGAACCCCACACAATAAGCATATATGCTGATAGAGCATAACATCTTATTGCAGCATCGCACAACGGATGTTATGACTACGCCGTATGGCTATCAAAACACGGGTGGTCTTCTGCGTCCCGTAACGACTAGGTTTAATTAAAAATAAGTTAGAATTAAGTTGCCCTCTGTAACGAATAGACGTATTAAACTTCTTTTGTTTTCTTTTTAAAAACACGTCCTGAGGCCGTTAGGATTTGACTAGGTATAGCACGATATTGTTACATAACAATTTTTGTCAACGTCGTGTCTGTGCGCAGGCGCGGCGCCATTGTATGATAATCGCGACCTTCATTTGAAAACAACGTTTATCATCCCTAATATTTTCGCATAAAACTTGCATATCTATAAAGCATATTAATTAATATAAAGTGTTGATAAAACAATTGAACATAGCGTTCCGGTCAAATGTGAATATTAGGAAACATTAAAAGTAAAACACAAACCAACTATAAGACCAATCAAACGTTAACTGGGCACAGGCCTTCTCTGTAAAGAGTATAAGGACATAGTCCGCCCCGCACACCTAGTGCGATTGGCAGACTTCACATGTTTTAGAAAATAATTTATAGAACATGTAGGTTTCTTCACGATGTTTTTCTTCACCGCCGAGCGCGTGGTAAATCAGCACATAAAATTGCAACAGCAAATTTATTGATGCCAGCACCGGGGATCGAACTCGGGTTTCTAGCGTATCATATATTTTTTTTATTGACGGGGAGGAAATCTCCACAAAGATACCCGCCTTCTGGGGGGAAGGCGGCGGTTATGTGGGGTTCTTATCCACTAAAACCTCCCCGATGGCCCTTTCCTCGGTGCATGACGAGCGTACCATCTTGACCCAACCGCGCAGACACTGAGCCTCTTTTGTTCGCTCTCTTGCATAGTAATAATACGGTTCTAGAGCCTATCTCGTTCTTCTTCCACATTCGTACTCGTGCTGTAATTATGGAGTAATAATCTAGTCTCGATTATTATAAATCTACTAATATCATAGTACAATTAACGCCACTACCTTTAGCCTGCTCTTAACCATCAAAGGTTAGCTGGAAAAATGCTATATTTCATTACGAATTTATCTATTTTCATAAATGTACCACTATCTAAATCAACAGATATTCTTTTATACAAGTGTTAGTAGTTTCTGGTATATCTTCGGAATCAAAGTTTCTATCATAACGATATTTATATGGGACCAAATTGAAATCAAATATTTAAAAAATAATATCAAAATCTGAATCTAAATTTAATTAAATAAGCAACATCAGTATAAACGAATCGATGACCTCCGCCTTTTTAAACGATTTGAATGGTTCCATCTTATTTTAGACCAATTCTAACAGTTAATCCATAAGAAGACCATAGGAGTCTTAAATTTGCATCAAGTGTGTGCACTCAATACCAGGCCAAGCTATTTCGATGATTCATTTTTATTGGAAAGGATGTACTTCAAGAGTAATTTGATGAAAGTTTGGTTAGGTTCTGATTATTTTTATTTAGTAATATTCCTACGATAATTCATACGGCGTACGCGCGTAATAGCTTTCGATTCTATTTGAAATCGGTTTTTATTTTTGCTCGTTATTGTGTTAAAAACATATATAGAATATCTAACCAAATCCTTTAAAAAATAATACGAAATTATTATTAAATAAGCAAAAACAAATGATCACCTCCTCTTGTTCAGTCGTTTAAAACAATATCGAGGTGACGGTTGTCTGTCAAGGTCGCAATTAAAACGTGTCGAAATCAGCGCACACATTCAGTTCAACTGATGCATTTTTTAACCGAATACGATCCGTTGTAAAGCGGAAATAGTCGAAATTTTCGGCCCTGTCGCATGACTTGCTTATATTTCACCTTTCTCTTCTCCACGGTGCTTGGCGGCCGGGTCCGCGGCCTGGGAGTAGCCTTGCGCAAACGCTTCCCACGTGTGCATCCGAAAGGCGCACTCATCATTCTTGGCACCGTTATCTTTCCTACTTCACGTGTATTATGGCGTCATTCATATCGTTAAAGTAGGAATGTTTAATTAGAGAAAGGGCTCGGTTTTGCTCGAGAGACCGCTGTACCGGGTGGATGTGGCTAGTGCTATCTTCAAGCGATCACCAAAATTGTTTTGTGGCGAACTACACAGATTCCGATGAAACAGTAAAAGCTGACAGTACTCCTGTACTGCTGAGGTATCTAAATTAGGAAGTACAATATTAGTATCTAAATATATATACCATAAATAGCAATGTACCTGAATAGCCGAGCTTTGCTAAGTTTTTTATATAGCGATAGTGATGATTTTATGAGTGATTTTGTTTTTATTCGTAAATATATATTGGTATATTTCATGATTTCGACATTGGCATAGATGTGATCCCCTCTGTTGCCCTGATGCGAGCGTCGTATTACGGGCGGTGGAGTCTGCGCGGGCGTAGATCGAGAGGCCCCGATGGGTGGTTAGTGCCCGCACGGCTCCCTACCTCCCCGCACGCCCCCTGCCTCCCCGCGCGCCCCTTCGCCACTCACGGGGAAATCTACATAGACGATTGTTGACACTATGTCAGTTATATGCATACGTCACGTGTTGAGAACAACGTGTGTTCACGAGTCAATACAAAAAACGATTTCCAATTAAATCTTCACTAGAAATTAACGTCTTACCGTCATGACAATTTTAAAGGACCATTCCAACAAAGGCTTGTTCTAGGAGATGGTTCACGTCAATAGTCGAATGGTAGTCCGTGGATTCGAACTTACGACCTCACGATTCGCGGACTGTATCCTAAACCATTAGGGTATTGACGCTTAAATTGAACATTAAATGCTATTACGCTCGGACGCTCTCTTTTATTTTAGAAATAGTTATACTATAAATACTATACATATAATATAGTTATACTTAATACTAAATATAGTTAAACTAAGAAATTCTAGCACCATCTCTTTCGTCTTCCTCATTCATGCTCGTTGCCACTAATAAGCTCGGTAAGGAATACTTACCTTGTAGAATTGTCTTAAAAATACCAAATTAATAAACGAACACTTTTCTGCACGATTTTTACCCTCTTATTGGTTCAAAAGTTAGGTTTCTTAAATGGAACCTAATTGAAAACAAACGATTTTCAACGCGAAAATAATTTTTAAAATCCGTTTATGAATTATGGAATTGCAAAGTTAACAAACTTATTATAGCCATGAACAAAAATAAAGGGTCGGTTAAGAAAGTTTGAATATCTCGGAAGATATTCGATGACTTAATGTCGCCACATGGAGGCAACACTAAGTACAAAAATTAAAAAAAAAATAATGAAAAATACTGTAGTATCCTTTTTCGTTTAAGTTTATGTTTTTTTTATGAAATATAAATAAATTAATAAAAATATATTATTTTATTTTAAGAATATTTAACTGTCCATTAATCACGAATTATTTCAGTTAGCTAGCGTCTTTATCTGCCGAGATATTCAAACTTTCTTAATAGACCATTTATTATTAGTATGTAGAAAATACCATCAAATTGAAACCTCCTCATTTTTTGAAGTCGGTTAAACAGAATGAATTAGCTGCAACGCTTAAATTAAGGTACTCTATTTAACAACAGTTCTTTAGTAAGTAATACCAGGAAGTCTTTGCTTAGAAATCTGAAGTGCCTACTAACTTGTATCGTTTAGTTAACTCCCCAATGTCCCATAACATTTGTATAGGCTATAAAATGTTAGTAATGTATATATTAACTTAGGTTGTCTGTGGGCACCAAATATAATGATGAACAATGCAACAATTTTAGTATAACTATGCATAGTCAATTGTAGGGATATGCAATATATATTTTGCATGAACATCCCTATTTTATCGATATCTTTATTTTGTATCGATACTATACTACTATTTGTTGTTTAAATATATCGATATTTTCCATATATCGTAATTTCTTCATAATTAATTTTTTTACAAATAGCGCTGCCATCGCAGAGGGGAGTGGGCTAACATACAGTATTTGGTTATCGTTTGAAATATATCGTTTTCAGATGTTTTGATAATATCGGATCGAATTTAATATCTTCTGCTTCTTCGTACCCTCACTGCTGAGGATCGTGACCATGCATAAGCAGCCTCCATTGAGTGCGGTCACAAGCGGAGTGATACGCACGCTGCATGCTGCCTCCCACCGTCTTCGTGATTGTGCGAAACCATTCTGTTGGCGTTTGCCTGAGAATGTTTGCCGTCCAATTTGCCTAAAATCTTCTTCTCTAGATAGTGCTTCGAAGACGTCATAACGTTTCCAAAGAAGCTGAGAGCTATTTGGCGGCATATTTCAGATAGCCGTGTGAAGATCATTAGCTATTTCAGTATGGACTCATTAGTTCTCATGGCAGTCTACGGTATACGGCAGCCTTCGCCAACAACACATCTCGTAGGCGTCTATCACACGACTATCCCCTGCCTGTCGTAAAAGGGGCCTCAGGTTCACTGGGCGACAAGGGTGGGGGCCTTTGTCATCCGCTATGGTGGATCCGGACCGGAGAGAAGGCAACATCGGCTAGCCCGTGTCGCCTTGCACTGCGAGGGCACAAGGGGGAAGGGAATAACCTACCCCGGACGTGGTCTCCTTGAGCACAGTGCAGAGCTCCTCGTCATGCACCGAGGAAAGGGCCACCATAACCGCCGCCTTCTTCCCAGAAGGCGGGGTATCTTTTTGAAGAACGCCGAACGCCGTGACAATTGCGCTTCCTCGCCATCTTTTTTTTACAAAAACTAATTGGAAGTCATAATACAATACATAACAACAACAGTTTACTTGCAATAGTTTAGACGTTGCTCTATAACAAATATGTCGATATGGTTGAGGAAAAACGTAAAAGTTGACGGTGGATAAACAAAAGAATCCCGCCCGCGTTGACTTCAGATACTTATAATAATTGTCGGAAACCAGAGAAAAATGATTGGAGTTTTTATTGAAAATAATGATTATTGCCTCTAGTTAATATAATGATAGTGTGAAATGGACATTATCTCTGCCTACTCTCTAGGTGAAAGACGTCAGTGTTTATAGTCATAATTACGTTAACGTTTAATTATCGATTACAGTTTCGTATTTCCGCCATGACGATATATACTAAACCTGGCATATATACTTAACTACGGAACAACAACTACAAACTTCTTATACTTACGCTATTTAAACAAGTATTTTTACTAGTAAAAACAAAAACCGACTTCAAATCCAATCAAACGTTAAACGCCATTACGTGCGGACGTCCTTTTTATATTTCCGAATTATCGTAGAAATATTACGAAATTAAACATAATCAGAAACTAACCTTCATCAAACTACTCTGAAAGTACATCCTTTCCAATGAAAAATGAATCATCGAAATCCGTTGGCTTGATATTGAGTTATTTGTCCATTTGTGGCGCACATACTTGATGCAAATTTAAGACTTTTATGGTTTTCTCATGTCATCCCATTGTCAGAATAAGACCACACGTGAAGCACTAGTTTTAAAATAAATAAAGAATCATCAAAATCGGTTCACCCAGTCCAAAGTTATACAGTAACAAATTAAAAAAAAATTGAAGTCCTAATAGCTTTTTACCTTTACGGATTGTGTGGCATTTTAATTTTGACGGAGGGATTAAGGCGTGAAAGTAATTTTCACGATGAAAAGTATTCGAAAGATCGTATTTAAAAATGAAATTAAAACATTATAAAATCCGTGAAAATTGTTTTATTTAAATACCTTTTGGTTCATTTTATACAGAACAACTTTTGGTACCAATTTCAGTTTTCTACAGATTCCATTTTGTAGAGTGTGCTCAGGAACTACATGATCTAATTCCTCCATCCCCGTTCCACTATCGGATTTCAAGACGCACTGCAGGATTTCATCCTTTTGTTGGGAACATCCCTCAAACATGAACGAAGCGCTTTGCTTCATCTTTCATT
Organism: Meandrusa payeni; assembly: GCA_029286785.1. Lineage (NCBI taxonomy): Eukaryota > Metazoa > Arthropoda > Insecta > Lepidoptera > Papilionidae > Meandrusa > Meandrusa payeni. The sequence goes on along the minus strand of JAGSMX010000024.1, from coordinate 10,787,366 downwards.
ATTTGTACAGCAAGGGACTGGAATAATTAGCCCGCGTCTATCTTTCCCTCCGATTACAATGTGGGTATTTTCAAAAGTAGATCGAATAGGCTGGATTTCCACTTAACATCGTAGTCAAGCACTTGCTTAGAAAGTATATAATAAAAAACCTACTTAACTATTAAAGAAGTCCTGCATACTACCGATTTAAAAAATATTGATATAAAACTATTACCGATTTTATCGCGGTTTACTAAGTTATCATGAACTTGTCGTTAACATCAATTGTCGAGCGCCAAAATTTAAGTCTCCTTTTAGCGCTTGACAATTAAAAAACTGCTTGGGAAGCTAAGATCCTTTTTTTTTTTTGTTCACGGGGAGGAAATCTTCAGAAAGATACCCCGCCTTCTGGGGAAGGCGGCGGTTATGTGGGGTTCTTACCCACTAAAACCTCCCAGTGGCCCTTTCCTCGGTGCATGACGAGGGGCTCCGGGATCTCCAGTGGAACGCACCGGAGCCCCTCTGCACTGTGCTCAAGGAGAGCACGTCCCGGGGAGGTTACTCCTCCCCCTGTGCCCTCAGAGCGCAAGGCGACACGGGCCAGCCGATGTCGTTTCTTCCCGGGTCCACTTTGGTGGACGACTCAGGCCCCCCACCCTTGTCGCCCAGTGAACCCGAGGCCCCTTTAGTCGCCTTCTACGACAGGCAGGGGATACCGTAGTCTTATTCTTGAGAGCCCAGAACTACAGGGCTGCACAAGCTAAGATCCTATTCCAACTAAATCAATATGGGACCTTATTAAAAGCCAAGCCATTCAAACAAACAAAAAATGGATTCGTTAACGAAAGCAAACATTACAAAAACATTCACGAACATTAAAAAATATTAAATCTTTATTCAAGTCGGTCAAAACTGAGCTTTGACAAAATATACCATCATTTAAAAGAAACAACCCTTAATTAGGCATGAACACGAAATTTCTTTCGTTACACATTGTAAATAACACACTTTTTTCAGCAATGAAAATCCAGTGAACGGTCTGACTTAAGAACCGACGGTCAATGATTTGAATCATAGCCGGCTTGTACCAACGAATATCCGGTATTCGGATTTGAGAACCGAAACGTCGGTTTTTATTATTTTGTGCCTTGTAAATGCCAGCGGACACAGTTCCTGTTTGACTTGAAACATTAAGTCGGTTCAGTGAAAATTGGATCTACTCCGGCATGATTGCTAAAATACATTAGAATTATAAATGGAAACATTTCTAAACATATATTACATACTAAATAGTAAGTTTAATTACTCACACAAGCAACGATATGAAAAAGATAGCTTTTCAGCTTAAGAATCGTAATTTCTCATAAAAATCTAATATCTATAAAAGATCAATTATTGTGTGTGTAATCTGGAAAACGTTTACAACGATTTTTATGAAATTTATCATGTATGAGGTAATTTAAACCTACGTCTTTCATTCTTCGTACAGCAAAGGACTGGAATAGTTTGCCCGCGTCTGTCTTTTCTTCCGATTACAATGTGGGTATTTCCAAGAGTAGAGTGAATAGGCATTTACTAAGTTAGTGCGCCTTACCATCCAGGACTGCATTTCCACTTAACATCAGGTGGGATGTAGTCAAGCACTTGCTTAGAAATATTAAAAAAAAAATCTAAATTTATCCCTCCCGTAACGGGGAGGATAAATCGATCTAGCTAGGTTTCGTTTTTAGAAAATGTCGTCTTATCCGGGCATAGGGCACATTCAGTAAGTCAACGAGTTTGACGTTAGACCGGGAAAATCAATTTCAATCAAAATTATTTACAAAATACGTGTGTCGTATGGTTGCTTAGTGATGAAACAATAAAGTAGTCGATATTCACATCGGAAAAAAGATATCCCAAAGACAATGGTAGAACATACAGAAGATCACAAAGTTTGAAACAAAAAGATGGTGCCCTCGGTTAAGGCCAGGTATGACTAACAAACGATTTGCAAGGCCTCGCGGCATTCAGTCTTACATTTCTTAAATGAACTTATTCAACTGATCATATTCAGGTAGAATATGATCAGTTGAAATTAACATATTTTAAATAAAAACATGAATATGATCAGGTGAAACTTGATGTCTAACATGCAAATTACCGAGGCTGAAGCCGAAAAGAACGCTATTTTATAATAAAGGATTTATCTATCTAGTTAATCAATAAAAGTTCCAATTTTAACACCTAAATAAATTGTTAAAATAACTAGCTATACATCGAAGTGATCCGCCGCCCGCGAGGACTAGAGGGGCAGCGGCGGTGTCCTACAATAATCGGAAGGTCACGTCGGGGTCTCCGCTACTAGACACGATAAGCTCTCTCCCCACTCCGCTAAGCCGTGCTCTCTGTACCTATTGTCGAGATCCGCTTATTATTTGTGTAATCGTAGCATGCCTTTATCAACCATTCATTTACTTACACAGAATTACACATCGACAGATAAAAAAACAAGTATATTTACGAGTAATAACGTCAAACGAGAAATAAATCAAACAATGAACGCTCTTTTTTATATCTGATAAATCAAAGTTATATTACGAAGTTCTAACGCTTATCTTCTTTCTTCTTCCACATTTGTGCTCGTATTTTTTAAGGAGCATTTACGTAGTCTTGGACTATCATAAATATCAAATACAAATCGTATACCTTCGAACCCAAGGTCCTTTTTTTCTCACTATACAGGCAAGGCGCGTCGAAACATAAAGCGCGCCTTCCCTCCCATCCTCTGTTAGCGGGCGACGGGACGGTCTACTCCGAGTCTGTCGTGTGGAGGCTTTGGGGGCCAGGGAAACGAGCTCCCACCTCGCCCACACAGCCCCCAGCGGCGGATCAGATCTTTGGCTCCGGCACCAATCTAACGGCTATAGAAGGAGAGACATCCCTCTCGCCGCAGCCCAACTACGCGCACCGCTTAGCCGCGGACGATAGGGAGAATTACAATGAAACATCAACACTCCTCCGATCCATCGATACACCCTGGATGGTTTCCGAGAACCCACCGGGTGCTGCCGCCTCAGGCAGCTGTAACTTGCGGGCCCGCATGTGGGTTCTTCTTAGCTTCACCTTATGAGATGGGGAGCACTCTACGGCTACTGAGCCTTCAGCACGACAAGCCGGGAACCTTTCTCTTTTCTGGGTGAAATACAAGGTCCTATGCCAACAAAATTAATAAGGTATTAAAATTATGTTTCTTGTTGAAACGCCTAAATAACAATTCGGACATGTACATGGCATTTTCCCTGTTTATAATTTCAACTATTTCACGGTACATTGTTTGTCGCAATGAGGATATTTGGACAAATAAACAACAGAAGCTTCCTAAATTAATTTAACAATCATAACACAGTTATCAATGTGTTGTGTTAATTATTCAAAAAGGTATCATATTACGATTTACGTGGTCATACGTTTGTTAATGACAAATGTAATTCTACGAAAATGTACAACGTTCGCGAAAAATACTGGCACTAAGTTCAGGAACGTTATAAATACTTCAGTAATTATTCAACTTGAAGGCTGACAACTTCCGAATGGTCGAGCTTTTGGCCTGTAGTTCTATGATCAATGCAAGCCTCTGGAAAAATCTGAGGACGGTAGGATACTTGTGTACGTTTTTGCCCGAGACTCATTGCGTTCTCCGGGACGTTGTTCAGATGCTGCAACGATATTTAAGTTAGGAGATAAGGTTATAAACGGCGGCAGTCCTTCTTAAAATGGTCTACTTCACTAGAAAAAGTTGAAACTAATCTCCCTGGGGTTGGTAAAACTCGTTCCATTTCATAGAACGTACGCAAGCTAACAAAAAACCATTTACCGATGAATATAAAGGCACTAAATGGTAAAATCTTTAAATTTAAGGTGGTTGTTGGAACGCACTTTTTAATCCTTTGGAAATTTATTTTATTATCAGTACATAAGTTAAACAATATCTTGATTAAAACGATTATTCTAAGTTTATACAGATAATTAAAGGAGGACGTTCTCAATTCATCTGTATGTTTTTTTATGTTTGTTACCCATCCCATTCCAATTTGGTTCAATTCTTACATGGTAGCATGACAAAACCATATAAAATCGAGTTAAATAAATAAACGGACGAATAATTTAATAACACGCCACCGACTCTCAAGAGTAGCTTGATTGAAGTTTGGTACGACTCTTATACCCTGGAAGATGGGACGGCCTTTAGTATGCCATGCGTCGATACTTTGGCACCGTCACATCTTCCAGAATCTTCTGTTGAGGCTGGAGCGGCCGCTGCTACTGCAGAAAACCTCAAGTGGCGCAAATATAGTAACCTCGATAAAGGTTTCACATTTGAGCCGTTTGGGGTAGAAATCTTGGGTACGGAGGGTCCTAGTGCACAACACCTTTTTAATGTCATAGCTAAGAAGTTGGTCGGCACATCTGGGGACCAGAGCGTTGGCTTATACCTTGCGTTGCGGTTACGTTAATTACGTTACTCTATCGGTAATTCACCCCACCCCTTAGATGGAGCGTTGCTGGAGTTTCTTCTGCCAGTTTTTCTCCCAGCGCCATCGCTTCCCGAAGTTGCACTCAAAGTTGTCCGTGAAATAGCAACGGCCTCGGATCGGAAGGCTTACGCGTAACACAGTTACCATCCAAGCCGAGGTGTCTTATGTCGAGTTACTAGCGATAGAGGTTCAGACTAAGCGACCTAAGAGCTATGCCACCTCTCAATCCGGTGAAGCAGTCAAGGCATAGGAAATCTATCTGTTAACTATTGATAAACTACTGCATGTCTATATCGATATCGTAACCTTGAAATTTAATCATATTCTAGAATCAGCGTTTAACGTATGATTCGATTTGAATTCGGTTTTTATTTTTGCTCGTAAATATACTTTTTAAAGTCCTCACTTTTACATTAAGGTGGAAATGGGACGGATACAGGCATTTATCTGGCAGATCACAATCGGGGTCGATGCGTCGAGCATAGAGGGCGCGGGCACAGGGGGCAGGAAGCGAGCTAGCGAGGGTACTATTTGATTGTGATGCAAATTCCCCATTTCCGGAGGGGGCACGTAACAGGTGGGGGTCGCGCCACCTAACAATGGAATCACTGCAATGATACCATTCTATTAATATCAGTGAATAGCAACATGAATATCTTTACAGTCCACAATACTCTGTAACTGAAATAATGAGTTCATAAAGTTCAAACTACAGGAAGCTGATGATAAAGATAAGAATAGAGATGAAACTGTGATGGTTGGATTGGCAATTGTTTTTCAACCGACTTCAAAACAGGATGAGTTTCCCAATTCGTCTGTCTGTATTTTTTTGTTTATTTTTGTTACCTCATAGCTTGGGACTGGGTAAACCGATTTTGATAATTTTTTTTAAATTTGAAAGCTCATGCTTCCCATGGGGTAGACATCTGATCCAATGGCATCCTTGAGAGAACCATGTAAGTCTTAAATTTGCATTAAATAGGTGCGCGACAAATGTAGTTACAACTCGATATTACGAAAACCGATTTCTATTTTTTTTAGAGGTTATAACTTCAAGGGTAGTTTGATGAGAGTTTGGTTTGGTTTTGATTAATTCTATTTCCTAATATTCCTACGATAGTTCGGAAATACAAACAGAGCGTCCGCGCTTAGTAAGGTTTAACGTTTGATTCGATTTAAAGTCGATTTTGTTGTCTTTGGGTTTAAGTTTTTGTTTTTCGGCCGCCCGGACGCTATCTACCACAGCTATCTTTTTATTTTATTTTTTTCTCTTTATTTGGGACAATAAACAATAGGACAATTGTTATATATGAAAAGGAGTGATGAAAAAATAAATAAACGGAAAAGTACTGGATATCGTTCGAACATTATTGAATGGCTGAATCCGCTAAATGTTTGTAATCAGTCAAAAGATAGCAGCATAGCAGTTACTATAAACCTTAACATAGCTTAATTTTTTATTCATTTATATATTATTCATTTATATTCATTTATATATATATATATATATATATATATATATATATATATATATATATATATATATATATATATATATATATATGTAAATAATGCATATTTATGAGGAGAGGAAATGTAATTTTTTATTGTGTTATAATTACGAGGTTCATGTTTACGACGATATATATTATATATTTCCTTTGTGAACGTATATAATTTTATTGGTCACCTTGTCATTTTTTTATAATATACTAAACTAAATTTAAAGTTACAACCTTTAAATATAAATAATCCCATTGTTTAGTACATGCCTTCTCTGTAAAGAGAGTATTTAAGGGCAATGTCCGCAACGCAGCCCTAGTGCGAATTGGCAGATTTCACGTCTTAGAAAACAATCAAAACGTGTAAGTTTCCTCACGATGTTTTACTTCACCGCCGAGCACGTGGTAAATCAGTACACAAAATTGCAACAGAAAAATGATTGGTGCCGGCACCGGGGATCGAGAACTCGGGATCCTAGCGTACTATACAATTTAAGGCAACCGCCCGGACACTGAACTACCACGGCTCTAATACTATAATTGATTTTTTTTTATTTATTTATTTAAAAAGATACACCAACAGCATTACACAAGTATACATTGTTGTAATAATCAAGTTTACAAACTAAGTCCTGTTGTGTATGCCAATTACAGGTGTACACAACATTCGCTATAAAGAAACGTAACGATTAATAGTTACAAAAATATTTTAATAAATTATAAAGAAATAGAAAATCAGTAAAAATTAATTAAATTAGCCAAAATTACAATTTTAACACTAAGGTGCGGAAGACCTTCCGTGAATTAGAAAAATATCAACCGACGTGGACTTAGTGTTAAGGTGGTTATATGTAGCGGAAATCCTTGGCAAGGGCGAGTGTGACAGAAGGTTGGTTTTAGAATGCGGCACATCAAAATCCTACAACAACGACTCCTTGGATATTTGAATGGCACTCTAATGTGAATGTTTTCGAGTATCAGTCTACTTTTTATTTCGCCGTTGATGGCCTTGTGAAGAAAAACTACGTTTAAAATTTTGCGGCGATTACACAAAGTATGCATATGAAAATAATTTAATCTGTCACTATAAGGATATTTGCGATATGTATTACGCGAGACGAACGCAAGATGTCGAGTAAATGCGCGTTGGACATTTTCTATTCGCTGAGAATGTGAACTATATACTGGATTCCAAGAGGCACTATAATGCTTACTAATAATCTATTAAAATATATACTAAGCAATAATTCATACCAGTCTTTCTCTAAAGTGGTGGTCTCAGGTAAAAGATTTTTGTCACCTGAATTAGCCCGACCACTATAGATCGCTAACCTATCAAGGCAATGTTAGTTTAATATACGTAACTGTTTTAACTTAATCCGGACACCGAATTTGTTATTTGCCAGTACCATTTTACTATGAAACCAACCAATTATAATTCAATTGACATGGTGCCAAAAATCGTCATCTACTAATTTAACTTTTAAATATTTAATTTTTAATGGATTTTTAATATTTATTTGATATTAATGGTTATATATATTTAAGTATTTAGTGACGTGTTTTATAAAATCCTCCCTATCCTCGCGTCGCTCAATGCAAACGGTTGGGACCATCTCATGGCATCAAACCGTCTTTGGTGATCCGTGGCTTTCTTCTATCTGCAGCCGTGTAATGAATATTTTTAACCGAAGTTCCAAGGGCGGAATGCATTTCAGGCCAACGTTAGGCTTCGAGCTTGGGTTCGATTTTACCTGTCACAATCAAATATCGAAGGCTAGGTAAGTTACCTACAGTCTACAGTGGGGTCCGCCAAGGTGGACCCGGGAAGAAAGCGACATCGGCTGGCCCGTGTCGCCTTGCACTGCGAGGGCTCATGGGGGAGGGAGCAACCTCCTCCCCTCCCCCGGGAAGTGGTCTCCTTGAGCACAGTGCAGAGGGGCTCCGGTGCGTTCCACTGGAGATCCCGGAGCCCCTCACCATGCACCGCGGAAGGGCCACCGGGGAGGTAAGTTACCTAACTTCGACAATGAGCACAAATGTGGAAGAAAAATATTCATTTATACGGAAAAAAATGTACATAACGAGAGTACAGCTGTACAAGTAACTGTCCCAGTATGTCAAAAACTGTTCCTTAGTAGTTAGTTTTAAAAACTGTCTTAAATCCTATTTACTACATAACTGTATTTATCTTTTGTTCTCCTATAATGGTAAGAAACCTAATTTTAAGTATTGATATGCCCGTGTTTTTTTCTGAAATATTTAAGTGAATATTGTTTAATTGAGAAAATCAATTTATTTTAACCGAAAGAGAATGTAAATGGCAACACTTCGTAACATAACTAAACGTCCGAGTTATTGACAATAAGATGCTTATAATTTTTGCCACATAGAATTTTTATTTTTATTTTTCTTCATTTATAGCGTAGCTTAATTCGTAGTTGGTTGTTTTAACTTGTACGTCCTGAATACAACGTTGTTATCCACGCGGCACGCCGCCAGCACGTTTCTTAAATATAAACCAATCTAACCGAGACCTCGGTCCGTTTTTCAGTGACAAAAAAAATCCACGATTTCCCTTCGCACCGTGTTATAAGAAGTTTTATAAATACGTACACGTCTTTACGTTACAGGCCGTCGCCCATGCGTGCGCACACGCAGGGGGCGCCCACCCCGGCCTTAGGTCGTTCACCTACCCCTCCCCTGCGCACCCTCCCCTCGCGTCAATTGCAATCACAGCCCTTTGTGCTCTCGCCGAGGGCTCTGAGGGCAAGGACTCCATTTGTATTTCTTTGTTTTGAAATGCCTTCTAACTTGAGAGGGTACTCCGCAGGTACCCGACAGGACATTAGTTTCGAGTATTTTTTCAACGCAAGTCACTGTATTGTGTACGCAGTGAATGCCTCTAAGATGTGATATTGTGCTATTAAACAACGAGATGTCGTGTTATACGATTTTAAATCAAAGAAAAGTAAGATTAAGTTAGATGTTTTACTACACTTTTAAGAGCATACGTAAATACGCATATATATATATGTGTGTGTGTGTGTGTGACTTGAAAGAGGACAGATAGATGGAGGATGACTACTCTACTAGAGTGACTGAAGCGTCAATAACCTAATGATTTAGGGTACGGCTTGCGAAGCGTAAGGTCGTAGGTTCGTCCTCGTCATCGTCATCTCCTAGCACAAACTTAGTTGGAATGGTTAACAAGAATTTTAATAATATTTATGACTTTATAGACTTAATTAATAAAAAACCCTTTCCAATAATTAAAAAATATTTTATAAATGACTGAGTTATGATTGCACTTACATTTAAAAAATCCCCTCGTTTAAAGTCGGGTAAAATCCATGAGCCCCGAAGTGGCATTCAAAGATAGTTTAGTTTATATATGTCCCTTAGAATTATCCGTGAAATAGCAACCGACCAAGTTGTGGCTCGCCCCTCTCGGGTGCCCACGTATCGGAAAGCTTACGCGTAACATAGTAACCGTCCAAGCCGAGGTTACCCCTCACCGACCTGGGGACCCTTGTGTCTAGTTACTAGTGATAGAGGTTCAGGCTAAGCGACCTAAGAGCTATGCCACCTCTCAATCCGGTGAAGCAGTCAAGGCCAGTTTCTCTGGCCAATCACCGATTGGGACGTTTAGTTATGTTAGTTCGTCATTAAAAAAACTCATGAATAAATTTATAGTTCAATTACACACCGGATACCTCAACATGAAGTGATTTGAAAATGTAAACAATTTTTTTGTACTTACGCCTCCAATAATTTATAGAGTAATTTCTGTCTCCCCCAAAAACACGGTGGCGTGCAACGGAGCGTGGATTATAAGTTCATCGGGCCACGAACCCGCCCTGTAGTCCTGCCAATTATCTCCATAAACGCTATAAACTGTTCCACCGACCATTCAAAGTCAGGGTGGCAACAAGCACAATGCCTTCGCCACCGGATACCGACCAGACCCTCATAGTAGGAACGATATGCTTCTTAACTTTTCAATAATTCATTACTTAATAAAAAAAAATTTACAAGGATCGTAGAATATAAAGCGATATAACGTACAAAATTCAATTATAAAGATTCAAAGGAGATACATTAATTATGTTTTAACGTGATAAACATAAAACATAACACAGCTTATGTAAAATATACAATACACACATAAGTAAAATTATTTATTTATTTATTAAATTTTTATTTTTATTTAAAAAGATTTATTTTAATTAAATAAATAAATTCATGATATTGAAAAAAAAAATGATTTACTAAATGATGAATTATTAAAAAGTTTTTCGTTTTTATGTTTATCGTGTTATTTATGTATCATGCTTTCTTATTTTCTATAGGAATAGTTATTTTTTTTATTGCTACAGCCGTGGTAGCCCAGTGGCCACCTCGAGTTACATAGTACGCTGGCAATCCAAGTTCGACTTCCGGGGCCGGCACCAATGAAATAGTTTGTTGCAATTTTACCACGATTTTCCAAGGAAAACATTGTGGTGGAAGGATCACAATTTTCCAAGACATATGAAGTCCGCTAATCCGGCGAATCCGGGAATCGAACTCGGGTTGAAAATGTACTACACTATTTGAGGCGACCGTCCGGACACTGAGCTACCACGGATCACCATTATAATAACCAAATCAAAAATACTAAGTCCGTGTATTCTAAAAATACTTATGCCTTAAAAAAAATAAAAATGCACCCTTCACCGTTTAAAACGATCGGGTGGCAGGAGCAAGACAAAAACAATAAAACACCGCACCCCACCCGCATACCGTAGCAACTCCGCCGTAGCAAATTGAACTGAATTTAATGCATTACGAAACAATCATTGAATTCATACACACAAACTAGTTATAGCCATGCGATTATAAACTCTATGTCTGAATTATAAGACCTAACTTGATAATTAATTATTGAAAATAGTTTTTTTAACGTTTAATGGTATGCGAGGGTGAATTACATGGGGGTGGATTGTTTTTATTATTGACAATTTATTCAAATAAGTGTTTAAAGTTTCAAATCGTTACAAATGAAAATTGTCTCTTAATTAAAAGCTTTAAGTGTGCTTTTATATTAGTAAATATATTAAAGTAAATAATTAACCGCCATGGTATGAGAACGTAAAGAGGACTTCCTCTCGACTTCATAGACGGTCGAAAAGGAAGATCCAAGACAAGGTGGGAGAGTGTAGTGTCCAGTGACAGAACGAAATAGTAAAAATCCAAAATGCCGTAACATGTGGGACCAGTAGCAAGGAACAGAAAGAGATTATTTTATTAAATTTCAATTGAAAGTTGACCCGCTGTTTTCACATAGTGATCGTCCAAACCGAGGCCACTCGTTACCCTTGGGTCGAGTTACTAGCTAATAGAGGTTCAGGCTAAGTGACCTAAGGGCTGTGCAACGTCTTAATCCGGTGAAGCAAACTGCTGTTGGCTATAGGTCTTCTCTATAAAGAGAGAATAAGAGCATAGTTCGCCACGCGGCCCTAGTGCGACGCTCATGCTGCCCCAATCCGCAGATTCCTTTAAACTTCACAACCGTTAGAAAATTTTCGAAGATATATAGGTTTCATCACAACATTTACCTTCACCGGCAAGCGCGTGGCAAACCAGCAATTAAAATCGCAATTTATTGGGGCACAGGGGATCGAACTCGGGCTGCTAGCATACTGCACTTGAGGCCAACGCCTATACTACCACGCTAATACGTCATACGCTATAACTACCACGGCTCTCAGATATAAATATTGTACTTAAAATAAAATCAAGCAATTGGTCACAATTCAATCATTTCCAAGAGATTGTTTGCGTAAATAACAATTAGAAAGTGGATTTTATTGAAGTTGGACCATTAAAATGATCTCGCCTGATACTATGCTATAAAAGTAAGGGAGGCATAGCAGACAGACCGTAAAGTTAGGTAACTCAGTGGCCACGTTTATCACCTCGCCAGCCGATTTCTTAACACTCAACAATCTTTTATTATAGATCGATATTGAATTTTCTAATTAGTAATCGTAACAATAAATACTCACGCCAGATCGCGAATAGATTAATGATTTTCAATTTACTTGATCCTAGCACAACTCTATCGCTTCTTGCACATCCATACATTTCCGTATATGAGTACATAGTTCCGAATATTTATGACGTCACATCAGTTGAAGGTTCTCTTTTCCATCATACATTTTTTGTTGATCTCTACGAACAAGCCTAAAATAACAAAACATGCCTTTCTCTGTTAGTAGTAATAGACACAAACTAGACACGAAAACAAAATACTAACATTTATAATAAAACCAGCCGTGGTAGCTCAGTGTCCAGGCGGTTGGCTCTTGTTGCATAGTACGCTAGCAACCTGAGTTCGATCCCCGGTGCCGGCACCAATAAATTTGCTGTTGCAATTTTATGTGCTGATTAACCACGCGCTCGGCGGTGAAGGAAAACATCGTGAGGAAACCTACATGTCTTAGAAAATTTTTCTGAGGCATGTGAAGTCTACCAATCCGCACTAGGGCCGCGTGGTGGACTATGCCCTTATACTCTGTTTACAGAGAAGGCCTGTGCCCAGCAGTGGGACATATATATTATATATATAAAGGCTGTAACTTTATAATAAAACGATGAAATGAATAGTGATTAATAATTTGACTCTCCTGCCGATATCATCTGGTTGGCATTATTTATTTTAGCCTGCCATATGTGTGGTGTACCTAAATTTGATTGCATTATTATATACTCAGGGTAAGATTAGGTCAGCAAAGTTCTAAAATATAAGGAATAAAATACATATCCTCAAACTAAAACAAGAAAATATAACTTAACTAACTTAAAAAACCAATACGTAATACTAACTAAAAAAAAGAAATATTTACATTATAATAGGTATTTTACAAAATATTTACAAAAAATATAACTGTGCCAAACCGTCGTCGCTTGGCATCGTGCCCAGAAGGCTGGTAGCATTGCCATGTTGTATGGCAATGCTTAGGTTCAGTGCTAGGTATAAGCCAGCCCTCTAGGCACCAGATGCGTCGACCAAGATCTTAGCTATCACATTAAAAAAGTGGTGTGCACTAGGACCCCACGGACCCAAACGGTTCAAATATGAAACGTCTATCGAGGTTCGAGGTAGCTTCATTAAGTGACACACAATCGAAGTTCGGGCTTGGAACTCCAACAGTCCCGGTCCACAATGTAATAAGCTGTAGTGGCAAGATAGCTCTTGGGTTCCACAACTTCGAACAGCATATAGTCATAAATAATAATAAACCGCGTTAATTTTAAATGGATTAATGCCAAGCAGCTAATGCACAAGTTTTTTTTTAATCATCGCAGCTTATGAAGTTGCCATCAACCGTGCAGCTTGACAAATATTTTATTAAAAAATCGATACGATATTAAAAGCTAGTCTTTACAAATAATTCTCTATACAGAGAAAGCCTAAGCCTAACAGTGGAACATATATACTAAATAAATAAAGTCTTTAACTTTATACAAAGAAAAGAAGAAGAAGTGGCCGAAGAAACTCCAGCAACGCTCCTAATCTTATCGAGGGGGTGGGGTTTTCCCATAAAATACTTGTATCGCGCAAGGATTTTTCGCAACCTCCGACGGTCGCGACGCTTTGTAGATTTTTAAAGATCTAGCCTGTGCAACGGTGGTCACGACATCCGGATTATCGAGAACATGTCTCGGCCTCCGGACGACGTGTCTGAATTTACAAGTGGGTAGAGTCTTGTAAGTGGCGGCACTCACAAGAAGTTTATTTGAATTTTTGGTGGCAGTCTCGAAAAACCGTCGAGATGCCTGCTTAAAGAATTGGGCTATTGTCAGTAGCCCTGTATCGACGTGCAATTCGCGATTTAGTACGAATCACGGCGCTAGTGGCTCGTCGCAGAAAACGATTTTGAATAACCTGAAGACGGTGGATATGACGGGGGGAGGCATGCGCGAAGACCGGGCTCGCGTACGTCATAACGGGACGTATTACTGCTTTATAGTGTCACCTTATTACGAAGGGACATTTTGCTCTTTTTATTGATTAAGTGATGTAGGCGGCCCGGTTCCTGACTCGAGTTACGTGAGGAGCACACCGAAATGGGGCTATCTAGAAGTTGGATGTTGGGGAGAGACTGGGCACTACGCCTAAATCGTCTCTTCCCAACATCAGTTTTTGTTCGTAAATATAGTTTATAAAGTAAAGGGTACTTAAAAGTCTTGTTGTCGATTTATTAAACTAGATCAAAGTCAATATAAACGCGTCAAATTCGACACCTATAAAATCTTATAATGATTTTTTTCCATCAAAAACTGACATATTATGCGAGCCGTATATAAAGATTGAATGAAAACAAGCTAATCATTGCTCTTTTGAATGTTAATTTGGTGAAAGTAAAGCAATTTACGAGTCTATTAATTTTTAAATGAGATCGCGCTTCTGATGATTTAATGCGCGACATGTACGAACTAACCCCGCGGGCGATGAGCGATGTTTCCTTACATTCCCCTTTTCTGTGGTATTTATAAAGCATTTTTCGCCTCGACGGTAGCGGCAGAGCAGTGGTATACCATTATACGTTTTTATTGCAGTTATACATCTTTATGCGCGTTATGAAAAAATTATGACAGTAAAAAAATAAAGTGCTTATATACCTATAATATATACATACAGTTATATATTATAGGTATATAAGCTATTATGTTCAAAAAAGTTAAAACTTACAGCCCTTAAATATGTCCCACTGCTGGGCACAGGTGTTCTCTGTAAAGAGAGTATAAGGGCGTGCTCCGCCACGCAGCCCTAGTGCTGATTAGCAGACTTTACATGTCATAGAAAAAAAATTCTAGGACATGTAGGTTTCCTCAAGACCAGCCCTGTAGTTCTGGGCTCTTAAGAATAAGACTACGGTATCCCCTGCCTGTCGTAGAAGACGATTAAAAGGGGCCTCGGGTTCACTGGGCGACAAGGGTGGGGGCCTTTGTCGTCCGCCAAGGTGGACCCGGGAAGAAGGCGACATCGGCTGGCCCGTGTCGCCTTGCACTGCGAGGGTAGAGGGGGAGAGGGAGTAACCTCGGAACGTGCTCTCCTCGAGCACAGTGCAGAGGGGCTCCGGTGCGTTCCTCTGGAGATCCCGGAGCCCCTCGTCATGCACCGAGGAAAGGGCCACCGGGGAGGTTTTAGTGGGTAAAAACCCCACATAATCGCCGCCTTCCCCCCAGAAGGTGGGGTATCTTTTTGAAGATTTCATCCTCGTAAAAAAAAAAGGTTTCCTCAAGATGTTTTCCATCACCCAGCGCGTGGTAAATCGGCACATAAAATTACAACAACTAATGTATTGGTGCCGGCACCGGGGATCCGATATAATTGAGGTTAACCATCCGAATATATTATTTGTTGACTATCTTTATCCAGTCCTTTTATTATTGTGTTATAATTAATTATTTGCATGTTATTCTTGTAAAAATATTATTAAAGATACCAAAGAAGTGTAACTTCTCAAAGGCGTTCATAATTACACGCATACATTTTTTATTTGCATTTTATTTTATTTAACCTTTACCAGAAGGAACCTAATAAGATCGACGAAAAATGGACAGTTACTTTCTCTCAACTTGGGTTAAAAATACTTGCGAGCTTATTCTCTTAAATTCTGGCATTGGATCAGCGATTTATTTCTGTTCGGTTAACCGTTACCGCCAGCGTTTTTTAAGCAACTTGTTATTAATGCGTATAACATTCTTGTTAACTATACCAAATAAACTTAAGCTTGTGCTACACGGTGGTTCGCTTAATAATCGAATGATGAATTGGTTACGTATTTACGTTTTGCAGATGGTACCCTAAAGCTAAATTAGGCTATTGACGATTCAAATCCAGATTGTATCCTTTTTATATGAAAAAATATTCGCCTTACCGTAATTGTTCCGGGGTTACTTCAACCGTGCATATCGACGCTGGAAAACAAAAACGTATTAACCCACAAAAATAAAATTGTTTACCAGAACCGAAAAACATTTCAACTTTAAAAAAAAAATTATAACTTTCGTGTTCGTGGAACTAGAGCTGTTGTTTTTGGACACAATATAATAAGTATTAGACCACGGCATTAACCTAGAGTTTTCCAAAAAGAAAATTGTTTTACGGTACAAAAAATAAAAGAGAAGTGTCAATCTTGAAAATCCTATTTTTGCTATTTTTCATCTAATTGTTACAAGTCATTCGACGCATCTTTTTTTTTCCGATTCCAACGACGTAAGAAGTGAAAATGGCCATATGTGTCACTTACTACATTTTTGCTTTCCAATGTCGATATGTAACCGCAGACAAAAGCTATTTTACCAAATACGAGTGAGCGCTCGTTTATCGTCGAGCGAATTCTCCCCGTGGGGCCCGGTTTAATAACCTGTAAACTGAAGCGCCCCTCGTTGCTTATCTATAGTCTCGGTGTCAAACGACAAGTGCTCGTGGTTTCCACGGTTAGGGGCCCGCGGGATATACCGCCGCTGGAAGGGACACGCAGTTTGGCTTTATTCTGCCGCCGACGCTTTCGTTATCTTCCGTTCAGCTCTGTTGGCGATGTTTTAACGAATTTTTAACATATCTGAAGTAATGGAACCCTTAGGGTGTTACTGTTGTATATTATTTTTTTCCAAATTTACCTTGAATGTGTAATTTTCTATGGGTGTAGTTTAAAAAAAATGTAAATGAAATACAGGAAGTACATAGCGGAGTTTTAAACCTGATTCCAAATTGTAAAAAAAAATATTTATTATGGATGTATAATTTTGTGCCACATACATTATGTCAGGATAGTTCCTCGGGTGCCGAAGATGTTACCAAGGGACTCTTAAAAATCTTATGGAAGGTGTTTTTAATTGAGGTATTAGTAGACATGACAATTCAAGACTAGGTAAGAATTCCTATGCCGCAAGACTGCTATAGACCAGTGACTTTACATCTAAATCGGCTCACCCAGTTATGCGGTTACAAACAAAAAAAAAGTTTAAATGAAAGTTTGAAGTCGCCACCAATGAAAAAAAAAGATTATTAAAAGTAGCAAATATCCACCACTATGATGCTATTGAACGTACATTTTGAACACAATTGGTTTAGGGGCACTCGGGGACCTGAACAAGAACGAATACAGAAGAAGAAAGAAAATATAGTCGTCAGAAGTTAGTAATACAACTACGATACTCCCGAAGTAAAATCGAGAGTTCTCGCGTAGTGGTTTTCAATGTTCAATCCGGTACACCGTTTGTACACTAATCGTTTTACTAATACAGATGGTTAATTAACGCTGGAAGTATTTACAATTTCAGATTAAAAGTCCTTTACATTTTGTGTACTGCTCTTCCAAATGATAGTACATCCATGGCCGCCACGTCATACATCCAGTCACGACATGTCACGTGACAACACCACCGACATGGGGAGTGCGTTCATTCATAATTCTGCTCCGGTCTAATGCCCGCGAAGAATGACAAATGTGCCGTCTAACCTCGGCTAAATTAAATTAAAATGTTAAACAGCAGTAATTAACATGTAAACTTATTTAAATTTAACCTATACCGTCTCGGCAGGGAACGGATATATCAATAGAACGGATGGACGGTAAAAATTTTTCATAATCATCTCAAGATGTTCGATATTAGTTCATGTTGATTTATTATTATAATTAAATTTATTTGTATATACCTTAATGCACACATATTTAAAAATATTTCGTGAATTATAAAATATATTTACGAGTAAAAACAAAAACCGACTTCAAATCAAATTAAAATTTAATCAAATTCGTGTGTACAAAAAATCAATGGTTTTCATATGGATGACATTATCAGAATTGGACCACACAAGAAGCACCAGTTTTCAAATAAAAAAGGAATAATCAAAACAGTCGAATGAAGAACTTCCTTTTTAAAGTCGGTTTAATTTTTTGAAACATTGTTAGTTCGTTAAATTAGAAATCCAAACCCGAACGAAGCGCTTTACTTCGTCTTTCATTATACAGCCAAGGACTGGAATAGATTGCTCACGTATATCTTTCCTCTACTTTCAATGTGGGTGTTTCCAAGACTAGATGACACTCTATTATATATAGCTACTGCGTCTTACCTTGCTTACCTACGCACTTGCTTATAAAGTAAAGAAATATATATAAACAATCGTATCGTTAAGAAAGATCTCTTCCATATATCTTTTGTTTGGACAGAAATTTGAAAGTTAGAAAAATTCTAAGGGTTTGTTTATTATGTCACACATATATTCATGTACATTAAAATATAATTATTGATATAATATAATTAGAACATTTAACAATTTAGATTGAAGATACATAACTACCTTTTGCCTACTCCTTTCCCGACGGCTTTTAGTCCCTCTGATGACGTGGATATTCGTGGATGACGATCACTTAAAATCAGGTAAGCCGTAAGTTTTTTGTCCCTAATCCTATAAAAAATAATGTGTATGAAATATGTTAATAAATAATTCAGATACCTACCAGATACCAAACACACACAAACACACACATACACATTACACTACACATTCGCATATATAGACGAGAATCTACGACTGTAGTTCGTTTCCTTTTTTTAGCACACTTTTTTTGAATTTGAACATTATAAAAACCTAACCTAGTGTGTACCACCGGCAACGAAGCAAGGCCCAAGCAACCGGTGGTTAGGGCGACATAGAGAGAAACCTTTTGACGATGCGTGCCGTGTCCAGGAGTACTGCCCTCTGTATCTGACCCTCGATCTAGCCATCTAGCGAAAGTCTCTTAAGATGTTGATTGAGACTTTTGGCTATAAGACCGTATGCAGAAACGACTATCGGAACAATGATCGTCGAATCCACATACATGGCGGTCACCTCGTAAGCCAAGTTGAGGTACTTCATTATTATTATCTTGGGACATTATATTTTAACATCCTTGCACAATCTAGTACTGTCTACACTCTGAGGTTTATTGTGCTTTATTAAAAACGGGGATTTTTAGTAAATTTCGCCTTTCAGATTATTTCGACGATAATTCCTGTATTTAAAACGACACAATTAATAAGTAAAAAAATCAGTGGAAGAGCGAGTCGTCCCTCTGAGGGAAGGGGACGTAAAGCATGCCTGGGAACGGCGGGAGGCGGTCGTTTTTGTTCCTTTTCTCAACCGTCCAGAGGGGGATGACCGGGTGTGTCTTTTTTTACCTTTTGTCCGTCTTTTGTTAATCTTGTTTCTTAATTTTTGGACAAGACCTTGAAATATTTGGTTCGAATAAAACTTAACTTATAATGATGTACAAGCCGAAGTTCCCTCTGGGGCCTAGCGCCAAGTTCTTCGTAATAGAGGTTTATCGTATAGTGCTTAAAACATCTAAACTAACATTGATAATCCATAATAAAACCGTAATCCTCCGCTGGATTTACCGACATTCACCGGCCGCGTCGAACACGTAACAAGCCGCAAGCTTTAAGCACCAGAGTAAACCAAGTCCGAGTTTACTGAAACTCTAACGAGAGGTACGGATACAAGTATATTTACGAGCAAAAACAAAAACCGACTTCAATTCGACTTCTTTGTATTTCATTATCAGAGGAATATTACGAAAAAAAATTAATTAGAACCTAACCAAACTCTCATCAAAGTACTCTTGACGTACATTCATTTCAATAAGAAATGAATCATCGATATCGGTTGGCGTGATTTTGAGTTATTCGTTCATTTGTCGCGCACATACTGATTTTTTTTTTCGGACGAATTAGACAATTCGCTAGAAAGGCTGGCCTTTAGTGCTTCACCGGATTTTTTTTTTTTATTAACAATAACTACTGACTTATTCTAAATTCAGAGTTTTATTGCCCCTTGTCCTTTTTAATCTAAGTATAGTATATAGTATGCCTATGTATGCTATTCCTAGTTCCCCTAACGTGGATAGGTTAGGGCAGTTTTTCTCCCATGCCTTTCCTCTCATTCATTCATCCTTCTTATTATTATTTATATTTATTACAGTCTTATATTCTACTTATTGTTATTTCTACTTTTAATGTACACTTCTTCTTTTATTTTCTCTTTCTTATACTATTTCTTATTACATTTGCTTCACCGGATTGAGAGGTGGCATAGCTCCTAGGTCGCTTAGCCTGAACCTTTATTAGTTAGTAACTCGATACAAGGGTCCCCCGGTGAGGGGTAACCTCGGCTCAGACGGTTACGTACGCGTAAGCATTCCGATCCGAGGGCGCCTGAGAGGGCCGAACCACGACTCGGACGGTAGCTATTTTATTGATAAAATCTAAATGGGACAATCTAAGCTAAACTAACTTATATGCCAATGATAAAAATTTAAGACTTATTTAGTTTTCTCATGGATGTCAAAATCGGACCAGCTTTCAAACAAAAAACGAAGCATCAAAATGGGTTCACGCAGTCGAAAGTTATGAGGTAACAAATATATAAAAATATAGACGAATTGAAAACTCCTTCTTTTTGAAGTCGGTTGAAAATAAATTTTATTACGTACATTTGATAAACATTTAGTAGTGCAATATAATTTAGTTTTCCTTTTTAACTTTAATAAAATACAGTTTCAACGTTGTTCTTAGTCTTTGTTAATGGGAAAACGGACTAATAAACAATACATTACCCTCAATAGGGTTATTGAAATTGTTACGATACGATAAATACGTTTTCTCTTACACCGACTGTCGCAGCAACTTTAACTGTATTTAAATTGCCCTATTAAATAGAAAAACTGTCGTTTAAATGAAAGCGTTTTCCTGCCTCTCGACTTAAACAGTTGTTATGTTAAGCATATTACATGATATAACCAGAGAATAGTGGAATCTGTTGTTATAGTCCGACATAAGCTACTGACCGCGTCGTGGTGTAGACCTATCGATCGCCCTCCCCATGTCCCGTGTTGCTTCCAAAAGTTCAGGCTAAGCGACCACCACAGGCTCTGTTACATGTAAAATCCGGTGCAACTTGCGGTTGACTTCTGTACTATTTGGAATCCAGCAGTGTTTCCGAAACGATACCGTCAAGGGACCTTCAAGAAAAAGAGTGTGCTCAGGAATTATAATACATTAGAAAAGAAATACACAATAACACACAAGAAACTCTATTCTTACTTAAGGCACAAGTCATTGTAATGTCATCTTACATGAGAACAATAAGTAAGTAATAATGAAACAATAAGTTCGCCGGCATACGAAGGAAGCAATCACCTAACGCATTCATTTCCTTGGAAAAGATTAACTAGTGTTGAGGAATTTAGCAAAGCAGTTATTTGAATGCGACAAGTGTATATTGACGTGTGCGGGTATTTTGTTGTATAGTTGTGTTACTTGAACTCCTTTAAACAAATCGATCGTTAACCGTAATTTGTATATAACTTTCAGTATGACAAGGAACATAGCACGTCGATAGCTACGTTTTTTAATATGTTTAGCTTTAGTAAATGAGATGTTATTATTTTAACTGTTTTGTCAATAATTTTCCTAATGAGATTACATGTATTGTTTATATATAATTGTTTAATATTCATTATTTTATAATTCCTCCCTACCCGTTCCTCCATCGGTCTTTAAGACGCACTGCAGGATTTCATAATTTTGTTGTAGTCATCCCTCAAACCCGAACAAAGCGCATTTCTTCGTCTTTCATTTTTCGTAGATCCAAGAACTAGAATAGTTTGCTGTCTGCCTTTTCCTCCTATTATATTGTGGGTGCTGTCAAGAGTAGAGTAAATAGACATTTACTACGCTAGTGCGCCTTTCCGCCCAGGACTGCATTTCAACTTAACATCACGTGAGATCGTGGAAGTAATTGCTCCGAGATTTAAAAAAAGCCTACACACTGCAATCCTGGAACCTCACCAGCGACTCCTTAGATGTTTTGGTCGAGGGTGACGGTAGTCACAACCTAGTACGAAATACAAACATTGGTGTATTAAACATAATTTTGTCTTGAAATCGAATCAGGAGAGTGTGCTCAGGAACTACATGATCTAATTCCCCATCCCCTTTCCACCATCGGACTTCTAGACGCACTACGGGATGTCATCCTTTGTTGTGAACATCCTCAAACCCGAACGAAGCGATTTGCTTCGTCTTTCATTCTTCGTACAGCAAAGGACTGGGATAGTTTGCCCGCGTCTATCTTTCCTTCCGATTACAATGTGGGTATTTTCAAGAGTAGAGTCAATAGGCATTTACTAAGCTAGTGCGCTTTACCATCCAGGACTGCATTTACACTTAACAACAGGTGGGACCGTAGTCAAGCAATGCTTAGAAAATACAAAAAAAAACGTAAGATCAAAAAGAGTTTGAACCCTAGTCTGCTTGTACCAATGAATAGGTAATAAAACGCGCCTGTAAACCAAAATTTTCAAAATCGGCTTATAAATGAAGGAAAAATTAGTTATTGGGCCCCCGAGTTCTCAAATTTTAATATTCATTTTGAAGTTTTTCGTATCAATTAATTATAAGTTGGTTATTATCGGTAACTAAAACATTTGTTAATAAGCTTAGCGACTATTTTCAGACAGACGTGCTGATTTTGCCGTTAACTGTCTAAACGTGTCTGGATGTTTGTACATAGCAAACAATAGGCTCAAATTAAGCATACAAATTCGGTGCAATATAACACCGCAACCCCCTATATTGTTGCACTATGCGGGCTCTATCGACGTATCGACAGGGAGGTGGCTGTCCTCACCCCACCCAACCCCCCAGCCAGCCACCTTATCTGCGCCGATCGATATCCCTCATGGAAAACTACCAACACGGAGAGCGAACTAGGCGACTTTTCATCAATATCTATTCATTTAGTTTTAGTTATTCCATTAATGTTTTCATTTTGGTTATTATATAAGACAGTAAGGTATTCTATACATATAAACGCGTGTAACCGACTTCAAAAATGGAGGAGGTTGTTTGTCTGTAGTCCACCTCTCGGTGAAGCAGCCAATCTGTGAAGTTTAAAAAAAAACTGTACAAGGGATTTTTTTTTGACGAACTAACAGAGTTGGCACAGAGAAGCTGGCCTTTACTGCTTCACCGGATTGAGAGGTGGCATAGCTCTTAGATCGCTTAGCCTGAACCTCTATTAGGTGGTAACTCAACACAAGGGTCCCCCTGGTGAGGGGTAACCTCGGCTTGAACGATTACCATTAATACGCGTTAACAGTCCGATCCGAGGGCGCCCGAGAGGGCCGAACCACGACTCGGTCGGTAGCTACTTTCAACAAAATCTATTGGGACAATCTAAGCTAAACTAACTTATATGCCACTTCGGGAAGCGTTGGCGCTGGGAGAAGAAGTGGCCGAAGAAACTCCAGCAACGCTCCTAATCTTATCAAGGGGGTGGGGTTTTCCCATAAAATACTTATATCGCGCGAGGAATATTCGCAGCCTCCGACGGTCGCGTATGGACGTTTTGTAGATTTGTAAAGATCCTGTACCAGGGATCTTGAATGGGAACATAAATACTTATAATAGCTGAGTGTGACATAGATGGGTCAGATATGAGACAAAAGGATAGTCTACTACCTAGGTGGACGTGATTGTAGAACCAAAAGCTTGGCTTCAAACCTCGGACCGTCAGATTGAAAATCAAATACTGTGTCCCGACGTTATCTAAATTCATTAAAAATTTCCAAATTAACCATAATATCAAATTGATTTAATGCTTTTAACTGCTTTAGAAATTTTAAATGAATTATTAAATTCATTTATTTATTTTCCCGTCAGCAAATCGTTATTGTAAAGTGACCACCGTATGAGGGCAATACATACGTGAAAACTTATTATTTTTATAAAAGTAAAGCATTTATAATAGCTAAGAGGGGTGAAAGGCAACAGAGGGTGTCATGGGGGTCGGACGTTACTAACATTAGGTAGGCACAATCGAGACCCCCATGCCTTTGTAACACTACATTAAATTGGTTTATGAAAATTATTAAAAAAAAAACACTTATTACTTTGGAGTATTATGAAAATTTATCCCAGGTTTTTGTTTATAGACGGGACAAACAAGTACCGCTTGATTGAAGTTAAGTAGATGATTAAGTACAAAAAACTTAATAAGTACTCGATGTACAAAAACCCTCTGTGACTAAAAAAATAAGCTCTAAAGTCCTTGAACCCTTTTGTTAGGTGTACACAGAGATAACAATCGATGTAACGGAGACCCAGTTTATTGGCAATTATTTTTTGTTCGTAACAAACCGAAAACAACGCGTCCAGGGTGGCATGCTTTTTTGCGACAATGCGCAAGAGGTATGCATCTCTGGTGCGCAGGGTGCGGACCAGCTCCAACAGCATCCTGAGCATGAACGCTCAAAGGCTTGACTGTTTTGTAAACAGATGCTGCGCCGTCTCACATGGGGTAAGGTATTCATTAGCATCGTCAAGCCATTAGTATAATATAATATTATATTTTTATATTATTATTATCATCTAATTTAGTCTACGGTTATTATTTAATAGATATTTAATGTAATGATGAGTCTATTATTATTATTAGGCGGGAACTAATAAGTTTGGAGAAAAGCGTCTAGCGCACGTTAGCTTTTCGCTAATGTAAAAGTATACAACACATTATTCTTAATAAAGAGTTTAGGACAATTGTGTAACTTTAGCCTGCATTACATGATATTAAGGAAACACGATACGTACAGTAATTACAAAATGAACTAACCTAGGGCGGGGGTCGGACACCTTGTCTTAAAAGTTTAACAAACATGAGAATAAATTAAAAGAAACGTTATGTAATTTACTCTATCTGACTTAATTATACTTATTTATTGTTCTATTACATAATCCCTTTATATAATACAATTAAGCTTATGCATTTCCGTTTTGTACATATATTTTATATATGTATATCATCTAACATTACAGGCAGGGACTTTTTCCTTTCATCCGTCCTATGTACTTCGTTCTTTCTGGTCCTTCCCGTGTTATGTATTGTTGTATGTTCCGTAATCTTTTGATCTTTTTGTCTCTTGTTTTCTTCCATTGTTTTATCATGTGTAAATTCTTATTCCTGCAACTTTTATTCCTTAGCTGTTAATATATATTCTTATATACGTCGTAGTGTCATATATATTATACAATTAAACAATACCTGGAAGAGTCACAGGGTCGAACCAAAAGAACCGCGAGTTGACGACCGCTGTCCTAGGGTATTGGTACAAACATTTTCATTGGCCATAAACTGCTAGTATACGACACTGCGACTAGAAGCAAATTCATTACGAGTCACGTCGAAATTTGATATTGTGTTCTTGTGTTGAGGATTACTATCAAGCAAAACGTATAGAAATTAATAAAACCGTTAAACATGATCTTTATACAATTTTCTAGCCTAGGCCTCGTGTCAGGTAGACCAATTATGTACAAAATTACCTTTCATCGCCATGACCGTGGTCGATATTTGCTTATTTTAGTTGTCTTTAATTTCACTGGTGCCACTATGGTTTACCAATGGTATATGAAATACAAAAACAATATAATATAAAATAATTAAGTTAAGATTTGACAATTCAGCGAACAAAAATGATGCAGCCAGTGCTTATAAATGAAAATTCTGTACTATAAGCTTCCGGCTTCCTTCCAGTTTTACTACTTTTGGGTATAAACTAATGCTTGACCACGATCCCACCTAATGTTAATTGGTGATATAGTTCACTCTTCTCTTAAAGGCTCCCATGTCGTACTTGGACGGAGAGACTGACGCCGGCAACTTGTTCCACTCCTTTGCTGTACGTACGATGAACGATGAGTCAAATCGCTTCGTTCGGACACGCGGAACATCTATCAAACTATGAAAGGGTGGAGTCGTGCCGAATGTCTAAACGTCCGAAGGCAGAATGGGGATGGGGGAATTAACTTAAAAAAAAAACTATTATTATTGTAAAATTTACTATTATTGTAAAACCTTTATCAAGGCATTTAATTCGTACCTAAGTATATTTTTTAAAAAGGTATTGTGCTTATTTCAAATTAAAAAAATATTTGTTTCATATGAGTCGACATCGATAATATATTAAGTTAGGACAAAAGTCCCTAAAAAAGAAAAAAATATATATTACGAGTATATACTAAACCTTTCTCCGAAATACGCTGCATTCTATGGTATAAACATCGTGCCTGTACATTATGCAGGTTGTAAGTTGACGAGAAAAAATTTTTGCACTGTCGTCATTATTTGTTTATTTGGCCCTAAACCGATGTTAGTAAACCTAGCAAAATATCTTTCAAACCTAAAGTAAACCAAAGTGAATCAAACGAATACTTTATTGTAAAACAATTAACATGTTCATCACAGCCAAGATAAATTTTACATATTGATACAATACAATAATGATTCGTGGGCGGATTTCCAGTGATAGAATAATTGACATTGAAATTATATTATCTAATATTATCGTATCATCGCACCATATTAGCGTAACTGTGAGTGCAAAGAATCTGTTTCCAAGCCCTTACCCGTAAAATATCATTAGAGATAATTTGTAAAGGTTGACGGTACAGCGTCGAGACACCTGCGACGGTGGACATTCTCGCGGCGGCCACAGCCAAACTTATCGCCAAGCGCTGACGCAACCCAAACAGGATCCACTTCCCAACAAAAAGTACCACGGCCACTATTTCGAAACTCGTGCGCACCTAAATAGAGAAAGGCATCTATGTGCTTGTACATCATTTGTAGCTCCGCTAGTCGCAACCCACGGGGTACGGGGTGAATGCCCTTAATGTCCTCCGTCCTCCTCGTGCATAGCTCCCTCCCGTTCTAGCGCGCGAGAATCCCTCTTCTTTTGACTTTGAAAAGAGGGCACGTAGACACGGCCGCCGCGCCAATTTACACCTAATCGTTCACACATACGGTTCTGTTTAGATTGCTAATTAGTATCTCTGTGTTCTGTTAAGGGTGTGTGCGCAAGCGCATTGCGTTTGTATTCAAATGAGGACAGTGCGTTCCGCGCCGGAGAGCACTATGATTGTACTTTTTTACTCCGCGAGCCGTAATCAGCTCCGAGGAAATAAGCATCCTTAAGGGTGGTGCGTGTCGAGGAGGTCGACCGCGCCTGCTATTGGGGACACCGTCTTGTTAATGCCGCAATTAGATGTCTCGACACTGCGGTATATCGCTCGAGTGGACAATTAGTTTGGCAACGGATCGGCTCTCCCAGCGACGATTTATATCTTTTGTTCATGACGTCCATCGCAAATTGACACACTTTTATTATCGACAAGAAATCATCTTTACCTCTCCGTGTGAAGTGCTACAGGCACGCAAAACTTTCGCCACTAATTGATTGAACGCTTTTAGTTTTTCCTCTTTTCCTGATTGAGTACTTTGCATACGCGATAATAAAGCGGCATATTTTATCTGTATACATAGAGGGAAGACAATGTGAATATAGCAGTGTAATTAAAAACACTTTTTTATAATGTCTAGGCAAGTGCTTGACGATCCCACTTCCTAGATATAGATCTTAAAAAATAATATGTTTTATTTTTAATTTTTCCAATTTCCTGTTCTATTATGAGATCTTTTACGAATTATAATTTACTATTTTATAAATCTTATAAACCATTGGAAGTCACTGCAATGCCTAGGATAAAACTACGGTTGCCATGTGCTGTGTTACAAACACGTAACTCGGCGCTGATTTTCAGTCAAAAACCTATCGAGAGACGGACGCCATTCGATTGTGTGCAAGAATATAAATAAATATGTTGTAATATACAATTATATCGATATTATAAATATATTTATATATTAATAATGTTTATTTCTAATCATTGACATGATGTTTACAATTACGTTCATTACGGCAAATTTGATTTTTGTTTTAAGTCGTAAATATTTTTTTTAAATCGATCTTTGTACGGAAGATTATTGAATTAATTATTCAAACATAACCTCCAAAAGAATCGATAGTTGTTTCTTACGACATCGAAGACAAAAGATATCTATTCTTAATCCTGTCGGTTCAATTGAACAATGCGATCTTAACAATTCTTCCCGGACGTGGTACAAAAGGAAGCTACAGCAATGCGAGGTGTACTCACGTAATAACATTCATTCAGCGGTGGCTTGGGACATCAATGTTTACAATACTATTGTATGTCGTCTTCCTGTAAACAAGTTTTAGTCATAGGCCCTTGATACTAGGACAGACTTACCGCGTGTTTTTATAGTAGTTTTTTTTTAATTAAAGAAATGTTTTATGAAATTACTACAATTGAATGTAAAATCATATTTCTTATATCGACTATGGAAAGGCTACTTGTAATAACCAACACTTATGGCCATAATTGATTTACATTTACACATTATTTGAGTCAGAAAATATCTATTTAATAGTCTTAGTATGATATTGATTTATGGATTTTTGTGGTTGTTAAGCCACCTGTGATTTTGATAAAATGAATTTTAAAACTTTAATCGGCTTACAGTATATTATATACTAAAACAATCTCCGAAACACGTCGCATCTTATGGTAAAAGTATCATATCTATCTAATCTTCGCAATCTTGAATTAGTCCCACATGTCTGGAGGGTTGGCTTTGTGACCTATCTCAAGACCCATAAGGCCCAGTTACTACCAGGCACTATTGCTCGATCTTAGTTTTTTTTTTGTTGACGGGGAGGTAATCTTCACAAAGATACCCTGCCTTCTGGGGGTAAGGCGGCGGTTATGTGGGGTTCTTGCCCACTAAAACCTCCCCGGTGGCCCTTTCCTCGGTGCATGACGAGGGGCTCCGGGATCTCACGTGGAACGCACCGGAGCCCCTCTGCACTGTTCTTAAAGAGAGCACGTCCCGGGGGGGGAGGTTAGTCTCTCCCCCCCTGTGCCCGCGCAGCGCTAGGCGACCCGGGCCAGCCGATGTCGCCTTCTTCCCGGGTCCACTTTGGTGGACGACGCAGGCCCCCACCCTTGTCGCCCAGTGAACCCGAAGCCCCTTTTAGTCGCCTTGTACGACAGGCAAGGGATACTGTAGTCTTATTCTTGAGAGCCCAGAACTACAGTGCTGAATTGCTCGATACCCCATTCGACGTGAAGATCCCTGTTAATTGCATTTTCCCTTGTCAGAAAAGTATTATAGACGTAAGACATACGTATAACCACAAAAAATTAAGACTATTATATAGGATAAAAATTATGTTTTTCTTATTCACTGAAATGGAAGGTTATATTGGCTTATAATAATATTTTTTGCGATACCTCTATAATAATTCATAACATCGTTATATTTCAAGTGTCTCGGCTCAGAAACGCAGCGTCAGCGGGTCACTGGGTTGCAATTATTATAATTGGAACAAATTATTTCGCTGCAGTTATAAAACGTAAACAATTTTCTCTTGAGTTTGTTATAACTGAATAAACATTTATAGTGACACCTGAAACTAAGACCACAAAGACAGACTTAATACCTAAGTGGCATTGTGTACCAGTCTTACCTGGCTGAGAGAGGAAAACATATTGGCAGATATCACGGAAAAGATTAGTGATATTACTAAATATCAAAATAAATACACGTATACATACATAGGACCTGCGTGAATGAGCCTAGCTCGGTATTTTTTTTTGTAAATCATATGTTTTGGTAATTATATATAAATACGAATTACATAAAGATGAAATATGAATAATAATTTTAAAAAATGCTGGCGTAAATCCCGTTAGCAATTCCTGACCTTAACCGATTGACTGCACCATCGTTTTATTTCAAAATTTATAATCTGTTTCTTCTGTATGTTCTACCATTCTCTATTGCAACCCAATAAAACCCATCTCCTCGCGCTATATCTCTTTTTTTGACATGAAAATCGAACACTTTATTGACTCATCAGTAAGCAAAATGAAACATATTTTATAAATAATTTTGATTGAAATTGATTTCTTTCACGTCAAACTTATTGATTTACTGTTTGTTGTCAATCAACGTCATCTACGAAAATATATTTAGTATATGACGTGACCTATACCAGATAAAACTACATTTTCTAAAAATGAAACCTAGCTAGATCGATTTATCGCCTCTAAATACTCTTACATACATTGTGTTTGTAAAATCGTTGGAGCCGTTTCCGAGATCCAGATTATATATAAACAAGAATTGCTCGTTTAAAGATATAAGATAGACTATCATATAATACAAATACAAACACTCATGCCAGTTACCCGGGGGAGTAGACAGAGATCACGGACTTCCACTTATAATTCTTTTTCGCTTCATTCACATCCATACATCTGTGGATACAAAATCGTCAGTACTACTACTCTTACGGGTCAGCCGATTTAATATTTCGCCAATCTAATCAATGTCCCTCCAGTTAGGGAGCCCTCCACCATACCATAAATTAATGATCCACGCTTGTTGAAAGGAAACTTCTTTTCTGGACTATATTAAGAGGTTGACTCCCGCTGTAAAGTGTTCGAAAGTCTTGAATTCACAAAAGAAACTGACTATAATAAAATACGCAAAAAAGTTTTATTCAGCGTGTAATATTCATGTAAATATGAGATATGCACATCTTCTGCTTGATTTGATTTGGTTATAAACGTCTAACAATGACAGGGCAACGGCTTCGGCAACTACTCGAACGAGCACAATAGAGGAAATAATACGACGTTACAAAAACGACTTGAATCGGTGCCTCCAGTTGTATACTTCCTTGTTTTCAAAGACCCTACGAGAATTAACTTTGGGCGCGGTTATATTCTAATCCGGGGGTGTTAGAGAAGCCGAACAAAGTCGGGCTCAGTTGTTTGTAACAATCAGTTAACACGGCTTAATAGCGTCAGCACGATATATTTCAAAAAAGTAGGTGGTTATCGATTCTTGAGGCTTTTTTAAGCACCCACAGCGCTAAATAATTCATAAATGAATTATTTTCTTATTCACCCCTTTTGGTTTCACTTAGAGGTAAATGACCTTAGTTCCAAAGATATACCAGGGAAATGTTAGCTGGAAGAAAATGCTAAATAGCATTAAGTTCGCCTTTGTACATGTATTTTGGTACAATAAAGGATTTGTCTATCTATCTATCTAACTCCTAAAGGCTTATGATAGACCGACCAGTTCATATTTCGTAGTAATATATCTGCCACACAGATGACGGTGCGACGATATTTTTGATTTTTGTTTTCTCCGCGCACGCCCTGCGCTGCGTCCGACAGCAAGGGTTTACCAATTACCCACATGTGTAGGTAAATATGAATTTGGCGGTATTAAACTATACCCAACACTAAGACTAGGTAAGTACTGTTAGCCGATAACGACCACGAATGTGAAAGAAGAAAGACAATATAGAAAAAATTATAATAAACAAAACTATAGGATTCTTTAAAATTAAAAGGAAACACGTAGTAGCGTTTAATGTTTAATCTATAAAAGATTTGATGTGAAGTTGGATTATATTTTTACTCGTAAATATACCTATGTTCTATAAGTTGTACATAGTCTGTTCATAGCAAATTTGCTCGTGCGCATACCTAGCAAGTGACAAATACTAATTATGTATAACTACATGTTACAGTATCCCGTCACATGTCCCACACGAAGTAAAGAGAAATACTAACTCGCGGCACTGGATTCCATGGAGACGCGGGCCAAAAAGTTGATAGGTGACCAAAATCTACACCTAGATAGTCTTGAGCACAGGCGCAAGGTGGCTAGCCTTTCGGTGTTTTACAGATTACATTTTGGAGAGTGTGCACAGGAATTACACGAGTTAATTCCCCCCATCCCCATTCTACCTTCGGACGTTTAGACACTCGGCAGGTCTCCACCCTTTTATAGTCGATGTTCCGCGTGTCCGAACGAAGCGATTTGTGTCATCATTCATCATGCGTACAGCAAAGGAGTGGAACAAGTTGCCGGCGTCAGTCTTTCCGTCCAATTACAACGTGGGAGCCTTCAAGAGAAGAGTGAATAGACACTAAACTAGCGCGTACCATCTTTCAACTATATCACCACTTAACACTAGTTGGGATCGTGGTCAAGCACTGGTTTATACCTATAAAAAAAAAAGAAAAAAGTTAAACTTGACTCATATCGTTGTTACTACATTTATAAGCCGAGCAAAATATCAGATTCGAGTAAAATTTCATTGTAACATTTATTTTCATTTATGTAATCTTTATTTGCACAAAATAATTGTACAATAAGTTGGACTTAATGCCAAAAGGCATTCTTTGCCGGTCTACCTTGGGGTTGTGTAAAGACAACAGAACGGTTACAATACAAGTTTGGAGCAGATATACAAATGAATAAATTAGACTGCCCTGATCTGTTGTCTAAAGTACAGTTTAACGTTCCCAATAGACGACAAAGACTTAAAAATATTAAGCTCTTCCTAAAACCTAAACATAGAACGAATCTGAAGGCACACTGTCCTTTGTACCGGATGTACTCTGTTTATAGGGATTACAGTGACATTGATTTAGCGGTAACGTCTGTAAATAGGATTAAAAAAATATTTGCTCCACCAAAATAATATAAATATATAATAATCAGCCTTTCCAGACTGTCTGGGTCTCTGCCTTTATTTTATTAAAAATATATTCATAATAATTATATATACATAGATACATACATGCATATAGAATATAGATAGATACTACTCAGAACTAGATACAGAGTTATAGGGACATAAATTTAAAACATGTGGAACGAAAGTTTAGGTATAGATTCCAGAGTACGCGTTTGAATGTAACTTTTTTTTGTGATGAACTACGCAAATTATTAATTACCCAGAGAAGCTGACTACTGCTTCACTGGTTTGAGAGGTGGCATAGCTCTTAGGTCGCTTTAACTGAACCTCTATTGCTAGTAACTCGGCACAAGGGTCCTCCCGGTGAGGGGTAACCTCGGCTTCGTAAGCATTCCTAACCGAGGGCGCCCGAGAGGGCCGAACCACGGCTCGGTCGGTTCCCATTTCACGTATAATGTCACGGATAAAATGGCATTTGGTACATTCTATATCCTTATTGCAATTATATTCATAGATACTATTTTTATAGCAGAAGTGGGCAAAGAGTTCTCTCAGTTACCTGAAATATCTTGGGAATCAAAGGATCTATGCCAACACAATTAATATAGACATAGACATATATTTAATGGCATCATAATACAAAACACATCACAGACAGAATATAACACACATTAAAAAATAATTAAAAATAGACAAAACACAAAGTTACACGGACAAATTATTATCTGTATTCAGAACATATGACGCCAATATCGGACACCGTCTCAGCATATGCTGTCGCTAGGATCCGACAGCGATGATTTTCAACCTAATGTTCTAATTATTATTACTAAAAAAATACAAATTTACAACATCCTCCATTTTTCGATGTCAGTTAAAAATGAGTTTTGAAATGTTTTCGACGCTCAGTCCTTGTTTGTGAAGGAATTCAAGAAGCAGTAATAGGTATATGCGAGTTTATAACAACATTGCATCTGGATTCCAATGCCGTAACTCTCAAGCACATAAATCACAGTGCTGTTGCATAAGTGTATTGACGGCCGAGCCACCGGGGCCGATGTAATTTTTGATCCAAGAAATTTGTTCGTAACTAAAACTTGTATACCTAATGAGTCAGGGAATGCAGCGTGCATTCACAATGTATCGTTTTTAAACACGCGTTCCCAAGAGGCCGTTATTGCGATTCTCTGGTATCTGTCTCTATAATTGAGATTAAACAGACATACATGAAAAGGTTACCCTATTAAATCGTTTCAAATGTTATTTTCTTCTCAAATCACAATACATGTGTTCTATTAGTTCATAATTAATGTATTTAAAATGTTATAATTTAGTATTAAAATTTACATAAATACTAGCTGACACCGCAAACGTTGTGTTGCCATGTAAATTATTTCTAGTGAATATTTTGGTAGTAAAACTTTAAAAACGACTGCAAGACGAATGACTATAAATGATGACGGCCTATCACACTAATAAAACACCAAACATTAAAAATTCATTATTCAAATTAATGTAACAATATATTTATACCTCTAGCAATACTTATTACAACAGAAAATAAAACATCAATTTCGCTTTTAAAAAATGGGGTTGGTGATAGAAGAATGAAAATTTAGGGTTTTTATTGCCAAATACCAAAGATGTGTTTTTAATGCCAAATCATAAAAAGTGGGGTGAACGACCCTTATCACTTAGGGATTTGAAAAATAGATAGTAGCTAATTCTCAGACCTACTGAAAATGCATAGAAAATTTATAAAAATCGTTCAAGCCATTTCGGAGGAATATGGTCATGAGTATGTATGGTACATTGTGACACGAGAATTTTACATATAAAATATCCATCTTCATCAGGCCTGTGAGTCATCATCCATCCACCATTGGCACCTTTAACATCAGAGTCCGGGTGTTGAAACGGAAATTCTTAGCACATCTGCCCTGCCGTTACTATAAGCGCCACCTCAGCCAGGAATAGAAAAGCGGTAATGCAGTGGTTATAACCCAGGGAAGATTTTACCCTGTCGTCAGGCTTCTTTAAGGGTCAGGCTTTATTAGTGGACGGGAAAGGACTGTGGGATGCGATAATTACTATTTGTAGAGGATATGGGGAAAAATGTAATATACAATAATGGTGACAGCTGTGATGTCCAGGGCCGCTGTTCATGTCCTTTTAAACCAGAGGAGACAAAGATCGCAATACCTTAATATTTTTTACTTTTCCAAATTAAGGTAAAAAATCTAGAAAAAAAAATTCTCGCCTAACAATTGTATTATCAAAAGACCTTCGCTCTCAAATGGGAATTAATAATCTCAGGGAAATACAAATGACCATTGTTTGCACTGTCCACCAAACAAGGTTTAAAAAGGACTGAAGAAAGTAGAGCTTATAAAAAATACATAAACGTAAGTTTAAAGAAATATTAAAATTCGTAAAGATATTATTTAATTTGATCGTTAGATCCAAAGCGAAAATCTTACACTGAGTCACAGATTAAAATTTTAAAACAAAACAACAATGCAAATCAGTAACATTTTCACGCCCACCCTAAGTATTGTATGGTATAAAAATATTCTGTATTTTGTTTCGGTTAACCATTGCCAAGTGTTCGTGGCATTTAAGAACTGACGACCATGATATTCTAGGTTACTTTGTATTCAGAAAAAATACATATTATAGGTTCCTTTTATTGTATGCGAGATTGAAGACAACCAGTCGGTATTCGATTAAATTTTAGCAATTAATCTTTTGACTTTTAATATTTACTGTTATGTAAGCAGACAATCGTTGGACCAAACGAGTTCTTGAGTGGAGACCGCGGAGCTAAGACTTGGCGCAGTAACGATCTTCGCAGGACAGCTGCCGAGAGAGTGGCCGAGGATTGTACTCAGTGGCATACTCTTGGATAGGCCTAAGTCTAGCAGTGGACTGTTGCAGGCTGATGATGATATGTAAGCGGATTCGAATCTCGGACTATCAGACCGTAAAGTCTTTTTCTAAAGTTTTTAGTTTATAGAATAATAAATATGTGTAGGATACTTATTATTGTCTAAGTGAGCAGAGAATTTATTGTTACCGTCAAAATTCGGGGATGTAAGGTCTGGAACATATTAATAATAGTGACTGACGCTACGCTAGACGATAGTGGCTGACTAGTCATTGATTCAGCGATCAATTCATCGACCTTTGTGATATGGATCGCTAACTAAATTATTTAGTTTACTGTATAAAAACGGCAAATAAGAAAGGATAGTCTTGGGATGGCGCGTGAAGTCAAAAAAGCGTAGAACGCTACCTGCAGATGGACCGATATTATAGTGGTTGGATGCGGAAAGCGTAGTATCGTATTTGGTGGAAGGGATTGGGAAGGTGTATTAGAAGCAGTGGATTGAGCTGAATATATACTGAATCGCATTAAATAATATTCTTATCTAAAATGTTTACCACAGATCATCTGTTGTTTATCTATAAGCTGAGCTATAAACTCGTTGCCCCCTTTTAACATATAAAAAAAGTTTTGTAAGTATATTTACGGGTAAACACAAAAAGCGATTTAAAATTCGAGTATTATGAAATAGAATGAATCAGAACTTAACCGACCTCTTCGAACTGCCTTTGAAGTATCCTTTCCAATAAAAAATGAATCATCGAAATCGGTTGGCGTTATGCATCCATTTATCGCGCTCATACTGAATACAAATTTAAAACATATGGTATTCTCATGGATATAATTGTCAAAATGGGACCACACGGAGTGTATTAGGTTTCAAATGAAAGAAATATCATCAAAATCGGTTCGCACAGTCCATAGTTATGGTAAAAAAGATAAAAAAAAATACAGACGAATTGATAACTGCCATCTTTTTTGAGGTCGGTTGAAAAAGGGTCCGCCTTTATGAATATAGAATAAGTAGGACTTATCAACCGAAATATGTATAAATGCTACAACGCTACACAGCCAAGTGTACTTGTCTTTATTATCTTCATGCGATAATTATCTGTGTAGGCTCGTCACAAAAAAAAAGGAATTCACTGAAACAAAGATGTTGGACTTGTATATCACTGCAAGGAAGTTGGCATTGATGTTTACGTCCTACGTTGTGATACCGGTTTGTAGCACGGTAACATGTCCTTCTTTATAATTAGCTGGATATTGATCAAAAACTTGTGATACTACGTGACACTGTGTAATTGGACTCTTTGCGTTTGTCCTCAAATGAAACGAAATGATCTGATGATATGTTTTTATTATAAATTGCATTTTTTGATTAAAATATCATCACTTTTTTATGAAATTAAAGTTATAAAACTAAGTTGATTTAAAAATAAAAGTTAATAAACAATAAAAACAAAAAAACCAACTTCAAATCGAATCAAACGTTAAACTCTATTACGAATACCCTGAGTTTCCAAATTATCGTAAGAATATTACGAAATAGAATTAAGAATCAAACTCTCATCACATCAAAATCTTCTTTATCAAACTATTTTAATAGGATAATATAGTCCTACATCCCTCGTAGAAGGCGACTAAAGGGGCCTCGGGTTCACTGGGCGACAAGGGTGGGGGCCTTTGTCGTCCGCTAAGGTGGACCCGGGAAGAAGGTGACATCGGCTGGCCCGTGTAGCCTTGCACTGCGAGCGCACAGGGGTGGAGGAAGTAACCTCCTCCCCGGGACGTGCTCTCCTTGAGCACAGTGCTGAGGGAATCCGGTGCTTTCCACTGGAGATCCCGAAACCCCTCGTCATGCACCGAGGAAAGGGCCACCGGGGAGGTTTCAGTGGGTAAAACCCACATAACCGCCGCCTTCCCCAGAAGGCGGGGTATCTTTGAAGATTTCCTCCCCGTTAACAAAAAAAAAAGGACGGTTACTATGTTATGAGCATTCCGTTATTGAGAGGGCCGAACCACGGCACGGTTGGTTGCTTTTACACGGATAAGTCATCTAGTTGGGTGTATAGAGGGAAGGAGAAACAGAGGAAGAGCGCTCACTAAATAAATAGAGCTCAATAGAAAACAAGGTCTGACTAAATAGACAGAAGGCATTGACTGTTCGGGTCTTGATTCACCGTTAAAGGAAGATACTCCGATCGTTTGGCGATGTTAACATAAAAACCATTCCTTTTAATAAGTACATATAAAAAGATCTAAAGCATAACTTTCAATTTGACCACAACGTACTTTCACTGCATCGTTATCAATTATAACCTATTCTGAGAATATAACAAGTAATGCCACTCAAATTATCGATGAAAGGAAATGGGGGTACGTGAACTGACTGTAATAGTGATGTCCTCGAGGAAAGTACGCATTAAAAAGGAAGATTATCGACACGGGCAATGCACTAGATATAAATAACGACTCTAAATATATGTCCACACTTATGTATCGTGACAGAGAGACAGAGACATTAGGAACATTTTTAACTTCATCTCTTTTAATTAAGTCTCGAGAGGTATCAAGTATGAATTAAATTGTATGAACGTAATAAATTATGTCGCTTTGAAATCTCTTTTTGGACATATTAAAGAAGCGATATTCAAACTTGACATTTCAATTTGACGTTTGACAATTCGATTGTGACATCTATCTATCTCATCATCTTCTATATAGATAAAAATGAATGTTTG
This sequence comes from Meandrusa payeni, assembly GCA_029286785.1. Taxonomy (NCBI): domain Eukaryota; kingdom Metazoa; phylum Arthropoda; class Insecta; order Lepidoptera; family Papilionidae; genus Meandrusa; species Meandrusa payeni. The sequence goes on along the minus strand of JAGSMX010000024.1, from coordinate 10,749,200 downwards.
TACATATGTCCTTTATAGAATCGTAAACTATGCATTTGATCATGTGATGATCTTCAACAAAGTGTTGTGCTTGAGTCTACGAAAGTTTCTGGGTTAGTGCTGACAGATGGCGCCACTATCATTCCAATGAATGTCATATATTGCCGTGTCAGTTGAATTGAAATGCAAACAGCAAACGAACAGCGAAAATTATTTTAGTTAGTGTAATAGTAACACGAGCAGGTAGAGCTATAAAATAAATAAAATCATTTCCGCCGTTCACCAAGAAGTACCGTCGTAAATTAAGCGGGTCCAGTCTTCTTGGAAGCGTGTACTCCTCATGTACTCCGGATAAAAAATCGATACATTACCTTATCCGAGTGGTTCTTACGCAATTAAGATCATTGTCATGTTGGTGTAGACATATAAGATCTGCATACGCAGATAAAGGCGCCAAATTTACATTATTTCCGGCTAGGAGTTTCTCTGTCTACTTCTCGTAGCAAGAACGTACGTCTCTTCTTAAAGTAGCAATAATATCAGTAACAGCTCTAAGCACAACTGGAGAGCGAATCTTGAACTAAAGGTGATCTTCCGGGCACCGAAGAAACAGGTTAGAAATAGAAGAAATAGAGATTCAGCCTTCGAAGTGTTCACAGTTGTTAACATAATTAGTTGTAAGGGCCTCCTGACTAACATGTAGTAGATCTGAAATAACAGTAATCTTATTATTATTATATAATTTAGGCAAGGATTTTACAATTTTGGACAATTCAAACAGGTTTGCTTTTTCTCCTGTTGCTTCCGTATCTTTATGGACATTCTATATGGCCATCGATTTAGAGTCCTATTCAAACGTCTTCTTATGTTCTGTCATCTTAAGACGTAGATTATGTTTAATAGAATAAAGAATCGTATTTCGATTCCATAGTCCTTTAATCAAAGTTAACTTGTTAAAAAAATAATTTCCAGTTATTATTAAAACATCGTAAAACATTAAACCTGTGTTTTCTATTTCCCTCTTCTATTTTATTGTCAATATTTGTTATTTTTTCATAATACAAATAGTAAAGTAAACATCAATTACTGTCGTAATACGTAACATATTTCCGTCCGGAGTCATCCGTTCGCAAGTACTCAGACCTAGTAGCGAACGGTGCGTCAATATGAATTACGACGTAGGCGGGTCTCGACCTTCGCAGGTCCTGCGAGTCGCAAGTAGTGACGTACCGGTATATATTGCTGTTATATCGATAATTTACTTATAATTTATATTTATTAAAAAAACTTGTAAAATGAGTTTATTTTTTTAAGAAAGTTAGCAATATTTTTTTTTAAATATTACTAACATTCTTGTTAACCATTCCAACTAAGCTTTTGATTGTGCTACGAGAAAGTTCAAGTGGTCGAATGGTGGATTCGAACCTACGACCTTACGATTCGCAGACGTATTGGCTATTGACGCTTATTATTAAAGAGCAATAAGTGATTTTAAATGTACAAGAATATTTACAAGCAAAAACAAATACCGACTTCAAATCGAATCAAACGTTAGACGTAAGCGAACGCCTTCGTTGTATTTTCGAACTACTCTGGAAGTGCATACTTTAAAATAAAACTGAATCATCGAAAATGGTTGGCGTGATATTGAGTTATTCGAATACAATACGAATACATATAGCACATACTTTATGCAAATGTAAAACTTATATGTTTTCCATTATGGATTTGCATTGCATTGTCTAAATTAACCTCAGGAGAAGCCAGCTTTCAAACCACAGGAGACACTTTCTTTCTTGGCTTCTTCACTGGCTTTCAAATAAAAAAGAATTGGGTCACCCAATCCTAAGTTATACAGTAACAAACATAAAAAAATACAGACGAAATGAGAACCACCTCCTTTTGAAATCAGTTGATAAATACAGTTTATATTGTATTACATTTAGCTATCACAATGATAAAAAAAGAAATCGATAGACAAATTCAGATTAGTTGATTTACACAAAAAAGAGTTTTCATGAAATAATTTTATAATAACAAATATTATTTTGCTTTCTTACATTGACATTAAAAAAAGCCTTTATACTATGTCGGAGTCCAGTAATACTAGATGTTGCGCTCATCCACCAAGAAATATAATGGCCATGTAAATGAAATGAAAACAAAAATTGTATGTCGATAATATAGATATAGTAAAAATATTTTCTTAAAAGTGAATGTTATTGTATGACATGCGTATAGAAGTGACTAAAAGAATATTCATTTATTAGTTTCAAAGTTATAAATCGAAAATAAGATATCAATATCAGAAAAGAATTCGAATATAATTTTATACAAAAAAATATAAGAGAAAGGACAACAAAACCGTGTCGATAGACAAGACAATGCCCATCACTAAATGGAAGCTGTTTAGTAACAAACACTCCCTACGTGTCGTAGCGTCAAACGGTATATCGGCACAAAATGATAATTTTCACTATGTAATTTCACGGATTTCTTAGTTAGTTGTTACAAATCCTTCTTTCAATTCGAGTAATTCATAATTAATATTATGAAAATCAAAAAGGTTAGCTTTTAAAATAAATAAATTCATTTTTATCGACCTTAAAAATAGGATGAGATTCAGTCGTTTTTTTTATATTTGTGCCCTCAATCCTCCGTCATTTATAAAACGATTTTGAAGTATAAGGGTATAGTCAAGTCACGCGGCCCCATGAGGATTGGCAGACTTCATATGTCTTAAAATTTTCTAAAACATGTGGGTTTCCACACTATGTATTCCTTAACCGCTGAGCGCGTCGTAAAACAGTACTTGCTGCAAACAATTTCATTGGCACCGGCATCGAACTCTGCTTGTTAGCTTACTATGCAACTTGTAAAATTACGTCAAATATTTTAATTGACTTGGTTTCCGGCGATTAACTAGGGAACTAAAGAAGATATATGTAATTCAATAGAAGTAATAGCCTAACGGTTAAAAATATATCGGAGGGCGAAATTGCTAACGGATTGATAGGTTTACGACACATGAAAAATTACTTCATTTAAAACTGATTCTGTACGATATAAGATCGTAAAGTCGAAAACCTTACAGACTTCCGTAACCTAAACTGCCTTTTTACCTATCATATATAAGATACCATCTATCCCGCTAGAGTACAAACGACGTAAAAAGTTTTCAATTTAATAAACTCTGCGTATAATAATGCCACAAAGTAACAACGTATGTCCAAACAGAATACATTGTACTGGTACATGGTAATTTCCTACACGCCGCAATATACTATGTGAATTAAAGCTAACTAGATCCTAGAAAGAGGCCCAAGCGAATATTGAAGTTGACTGTAAACGTTCAAATAATGGGTGAAACACGTTACCAGTTTCCTGTACGTCACAGCGTCATAACTGGGCGTCCGGGGGGACTGCCCGTGAGCCCGGAATGCAGGGGCTTGCGCAATCGCCCGGACTCCGGCGTTGCACGAGGGAGACGTAAAAAGTAATATTTTATTGCATCGAGGTATCACAGAATGCTCGCTCGGAGATAAAACTCTGTGTGGGTGATAGCGTCATTTATATAGATGCTTTGTGGGCTCGAGGAGGCATTACGCTGAGTGGGAGGAGCCGACAATGCCTAGGATTTCGTTAATTCATATCGTAGATGATTTCTGAAACGTCAACCTATCTACATATACCTTATTTACATGCTTAAATATATTAATTGATTGATATAAAGACATATTTAGAAAATGTTTTGTTTTGAGATTATCAAATACTAACAATTGAAAGAATATTGCAATTACACACATACACAAATACGCCTTCTGAAAACCATAAGACTGAGCTAGAAAATCTACGACATTAACACCCATTCTTTAATAAGAAAATAAGTTACAATTACAGCGGAATTCAATCGATAGCTAGGGCTATCTTTGTTTTAGCCTATGTATGGCTCTTTTTCATAAATTTTGTTACATTTTCCGACTTTACGACTATTTAGGTCAGGACAGCAACTCTTGTTCAATATAACAACGCATTCAGGGTTCTGTTGGGGTTGCCCCGTTTCTGTAGTGCATCGGGGATGTTCGCGGATGCACAGGTGGCATGCTTTTTTGCGACAATGCGCAAGAGGTGGGCATCTCTGGTGCGCAGGGTGCGGACCAGCTCCAACAGCATCCTGAGCATGACCGCTCAAAGGCTTGACTGTGTTTATGTAAACAGATGCTGCACCGTCTCACATGAGGTATGGTACTCGTATTCATAAGCATAGTCAAGCCGTTAGTATAATATTATATTATATTTTTTTATATTATTATCTCATAATTTAGTCTAAGGTTGTTATTTAAAAGTTATTCTAAATAATGATGAATCTTAGTTACTTATTTGAATAAATGAATTATTATTATTATTTTACTAAACTCTGGTTAACTATCGATGAAATTTTTCTATTTGATAAAAAAGTTTGTCGACCCCTGCCCTAAATCATTAGGCTAATTATGCTACAAATGTACTAAAGATCCGCCTTCATTTCACTTCGGCTTATTTTACCTTACAATTGATGATATTAATTTATCCCTAATGGGAAAGGCAAAAGACTTTAGTCCATACAGCCATGTCTTGAATAGGAGAATTTTGGTAGTTTTTAAGGCCGAAGGTACGTCATCATTGTTCTTGATCGTAAAGCCGAACGCGCCCTTAACATTGACGACTCCCTTAGAATTGAATTACCAAATGTCAAATTGGAATAATAAAAGAATAATGTATCAATCTAATGGATCGATTATATAATAGAAAATTATAACGTTTTAAATTGAAAAAAATATAGATGTCAGACAAAAAATGAGCAGTATACACCTACACTAAAACCTTTTTTAAAACACGATATATCTTATGGTCATGTCATGTTTATTCCTTTAGTAATTAAGGCAGTAAAAGCTTACAAAAAACACATATAAAGTATATGAAAATTATAGTATATAGATATATATCAAACACGTGTAGCTTAACGCATTTAATCTATTGAAAAATTTCTCCATTCGCATATGAAATCGACGATGATCACTCATTTCTAGGCATAATATCCGAGAATAACGACTGTGTGTTGGCCTCGATTTATCCTACTGTCTCTACAGTTTCCATTTGCACTCGCAAAAAGTTGTGAACGCTGGAGCAACGGGCGGGGCGGAGATATCGACTATCAATGACACCGGCCAATGTAAAATGATATGTCACTTCGGATCACGAAGCACTTGTTTTATCTATTTATCAACATGTGCAGGCGGCAGGGTGGGTCTTGATGACTGGTTGGATGATAATGACACATTGTTGGTTGCAGACGGAGAACGGTTCGAGATATTAAAAGGTTCTTGTGCGCCTACAACGACGCAGTGCGTTGGCTTTAACCGTTCTTGTATTTCCTCCCTACGCGTATATCTGTAAACTTTACTTACGTAAATAGAAAATAAATCAACTATATTAGTGATAGCCTAGTGGCCAAGCGATTCAACTCAATCCGATGGACACGAGATCGAATCTTTTTTTTTATACTTTCTAAGCAAGTGCTTGATTACGATCCCACCTGATGTTAAGTGGAAATGCAGTCCTGGATGGTAAGGCGCACTAGCTTAGTAAATGACTATTCACTCTACTCTTGAAAATACCTACATTGTAATCGTAGGGAAAGATTGACTTGTACTAATGATTGACGTTTCTCGGTTTATTAGTACAAAAAATCACCCTGCCACACGCTATGGTACGTATTAAGCCTGGTGAAAAGCTGTCTACTCCGCTAGGGTAAAAAGGTCGTGAAATATATATAATGTATATATATTTCATACTACAATTTATTTTATTGCGACAAGAAGCGACCATTTTTGCTATATCGATATTGATTTCATGTTTATCTATAACATTGGCAGTATGACAAATATTTCTCAATCACGTAGTTTCCTCTTAGCATTTATTCCTCGCCGCTGAGAACGTGGTAAATCAGGATACAACGGAATAGCTGTTTTTATTTATTTTTTAGAGAAATATTACTAACATTCTTGTTAACCATTCCAACTAAGCTTGTGGTAAGAGATGGTACACGTAAATAGTCGAATGGTGAAAGCGAACCTACGACCTTACGATTTGCAGACCATAACCTTCCTTTTGGGCTATTGACGCTTAAATATCTAAGTGATAATAATAGATATAATAATAATTATTTATTTATTGAAAGAAACTCATTGAACGGTATTTTTATAGTTTCATTTTATTTTTAAATTCCAAATTAAAGCCGCCCCCTTCCGATTCTACCATTAACTCCCGCATCTATCTATACCCACGGAAACCGGCGATGAGGTTCGCCACCCGTCACGGCCTGTCTCCCGGAGACGCGAAAAGTAGATTATATATTTATTATAGAGGGATACGGATGCTCGTTGACTTTTTGGGAACGATCCATTTTTAATCTATGCTCCACATGTACGATATGTTCGAAAAATGCATTCTTCAAGTCGGTTAGACTTCAAAAAAGAAGGAAATTCTCAATTAATCTGTAATTTGTTCAATGTTTGTGTACTTATAGCGCCGTCATTTATCAATCAATTCATATTAGCAGATGTAATCTAAAAGGAACAGATATGATTCCAACATGCCGTCCATTTTTGCAACGCCATTAAACATCCGATCCATGGTTCTCTACATCCGGGAGGGAAGTCTTCAACTTGATACCACGCCTTCCTGGGGGAAGGCAGGGTTCTTGAGGCTTACTCACTAAACCCGATCCCTCCCTCCCCCGGTGGCCATTTTTCGGTGAATGGTGAGGAGCTCCGGAATCCCCTCTGCACCGTTCTCGGAAAGCACGTCCCGGGGAAGATTACTTCCAGCACACTCAAAGATTTTAGACGACATGGCCCGACCGTTGTCGCGTTCTTCCCAGATCCACTGTAGTGGATGACAAAGGCACATATAACCCGAGGCCCATTTTCTTTCGCCCTCTATGATAGGCAGGCGACTAGAGATTAGAGATGTATCAAATATTTACATACGTAGTAACAGGCGGTACACAAAGGCATTCCACTCAAGAAGATGCATGACGACATTACGACATTAGCCTATTGCCGATTAAAAAAAAAACAACTTTCGTGAAAAATACACACATATTTTAAACAAATAAACGGAAACAGGCAATCGTATAACGCTTATTTTATTCATTATACGAGTACATTAACATGACGGGTTGGAACTAAAAAAGACTGGTCTTAACTGTTTGTGATAAATCAAAGGTCCACGAATAGATGGCTCATAAAGGTGCCCACAAAAGACGGAGTTTTAGAGCCCTTCAGAAAGTGTGTCGACTAGCCCCGCCCCCCTCGCAGGCCCCGCTGCGTCCCACCGGACCGATGTAGGAAAACGTCCATGTATGCATTTTATAGTTTTCCGTAAAACTGTGAGCTTTGTACGTGGGTCTGCGTACTCGAAGGTTAATACATAGGCCCGTAATATTACTGCTCCCATAGTATTATCTTTACTTAGTTATTCGTCCTAGATATAATCTTAAAATATTAAGTTATCTTATAACTTGATTGTAATATTTTCAAAATTCTTAACTCGGATGCTTACAAGGTAAAGGAAGAGAGACGATATAATATAATTTTTGTATAATTTTGTACACTATATTGAGACAAGCAAGAAAGATAATAGAGAAAGATAAATAAGCTCTAAAGTCCCTTTAACCCTAGCAGGGTAAACAGACACCACTTTCGCTATCCGCTTTTCAAGTTGTTAGGTCCCATTTGTGACAGTAAGTGAGCTCATATCCATACACTGTACACAAGATTTTTGGGAGTGATTTTTTTGTACATAAAAAATCGAAACCTACTCGATTCAAACTTGCGACAATCAGATCGTTAGTCGAACCGCTTAGCCTGTAGGCTTTCACTATTTTATTATGCTATAAAAAATAAAGGAATACTTAAAATTAGTAACACGTACAATGTATAATGATATTTGAAGTGATATGAATGATAATAAATCAGTATTCACGAAATTCTGTGAACTTCGTGATTGACAGCTAGTGGACGCCATTTTGGTGCATATAATTTTAAAATGTTCTCGTTACTCTTGTTTTTACTTGCGTTTACCAAAAAAATGTTTATTTCTTTCGTTCAAATGAGATTGAAACATCAGAACGAGTCTAGAGTCTACAACGCTATCTAGTGTCACCTCTGCCAAATCTCACGTCTATCTGGAGAAGGTTTATAATCCTGGCTAACAACAGACGCCAGTGTAAAAAAAACTAAAATGGATGAAGAAACAAAGGTGAAAAGTGCCATGTCGAAGCAGAATAAATATTTGCTTTTTTGATCAACATGCGTCATGTTTATGCGATAAGATGCTGATTTCGCAGACACTAATATAATATTGCTGAAAATTTGGTTCATTAGAGCGATGAACTTGTGGTTAATCGATGAATCGATCGACAAGTTTGACACTACTGGTAGAGATCAAAATATGTAAGAATCCTTCTTAAAATAGAATACATTATTATGTCAAAAAATTATGGCTAGAGGTATTTTTTATCTGGTGCTCTTTCATAATACCGCCACACGGATTCAACAGTCTAGGCGCCCTCTAGACTTTACTGAAGTTTGGTTAACGATTAAAACACTCCTCTTTTTGAGGCGTCAACAGCCTAATGGTTTAAGGTACGACCTGCGAATTGTAAGGTCGTGGGTTCGAATCCACCATTGGACTATTGCCGTGAACCATTTCCTAGCACAAGATTAAGCTTAGTTGAATTGGTTAACAAGATTGTTAGTAATATTTCTGAAAAAAAAAAACTGTCAAACAAGCCATACGTCGTACTTTTATTTCTGACATTAACTTGAGCCCGATATGTTTTTATATAAATTATAAGAATATTATATTTACCGATATGTACATGGGTGTAGGTAATGATCTTCATCCGCTCGAGAAGAGAATGAATATGGAGACAAATGAATAATTTAATATATCGTGAGAGTTAAATTAAATATTAGGTTGTCAAATATCTCCCTTCCGCCTTTTGTGTCATGCGGCACCCAAACATCAAGCTTTTTTTTGTATCCAGCCTTCTGCAGATGGTTTAAAATGGTTTGGTGACTAACTCCCATCTCCTGGGCGATGTCACGAGATGCCACATGCCGGTCTAACTCGATGTAGTCCATGATTTGATCGGTATTTGTCGTCACAGGTCTTCCGCCGGCTGGCTTATCCATGGTGTCGTTTTCACCGGCTCTGAATCGTCGAAACCCTCCGTGGTTCGAAGTGATAGAGTACCATCCCCAAAACACCATTAATCTCACGGAACGTTTCTCTAGCGGATTTGCCTTTAACGAAGGAAAACTTTAAAATAGCGCAAATTTCAACGTTAGTGAACTCCATGTTTACACGTCTATAACTGTTGAACGCAATATCCAAACTAATTATGCATAGCGTCGTTTTGTAGGTTATGTCAAGACCTTTCAAATTATGTGTAGTATTGCTAGATACGAGCTCTGTAGCGCTTTGTACATAGCCGCGAAATTCAAAAGACAAAAAGGCGGAAGGGAGATATTTGACAACCTATTATTTCATGATGTAAGTTTATTTTTAAATAAAATAAAACAAATAGTAGCCTGGCGAGTACATATTCCTGGGTGGATATTAATATATACAATTAAATTAAACTCTTTGTTATAATTTAATTGTACTTAATAAATAAAGTTAAATGTAAACAGTTCGATAAGCTACTTGGGAAGATAATAAAATAGCAAACCAAGTTACGTGACTACAAAATCAAAAACATCCTATTCGACGCTACAACTGCGCATCAGTACCACAGCGCTAGTACCACTTAACCCTTAAAGGTTTCAATGACCTCTATGTTCAATGACTATGTCATAAACCTTACGGTCTTCTTGGCTTCTTACGGTCTACGGCCGTTGCGTCCTTACACAATAACATTTTAAGGTAGACTTTACAGTGTTGAATATTTATTAGAATTTTGAATTTGCAGTGTAATTCAAATCTAACAGGGAGTAACATGGGTTGGTAAATTTAACAATTTTTAAGTTGATAACCTACTGACTAAGTGATTGACTTAGATTTAACATTTGCAAAACTGCCTGCATACTTAATTTCATGAAAATCACATGAGCCGTTTCCGTTCAGATTGTTTATATAAATTTATAAAAGAATTATTCGTATTAAAGTATTAGGTTAATAAGATCAGTACAGTTTATAATTTATAAATATAAGATTGTTTGACAAATCAAAGGGATTACCATTGTGTTCTATATGACGTTAAATCAACATATTTAGGAATTTTAATGAACATGTCAAGGCGGGCCGATTATAACAATAATCGCAGCGGCCTGTTCCTTGAACTCGGGCAATTCGAACAGCCACCGATTTAGTGTTAGACTGCGGGGCAACGCTGAGTTGGCCGCGCAGCGACGGGGAGGGGACGGGGTAGTGTTGCGCAACGCATTACAATAACGCGACATTACGTGCGGCCGGAGCGCCCGCGTCGGGGTCATGCGCCGGGCCCGCGCCCTGCCGCGCTCCGTTTCGGGGAACGGTGACTTAACACACCCATTGTCAGATTGTCACATCGCTCTTCGGACAACGGGCGAGGGTTCGCGAGATTGCGACGGCATTCGAAATTTGAATCCTACGTGACTATAGATTATAAAACCCAACCTTTTTGTTTTCGATTTATTTATTTTTACACAACAATCTGTTTAAATACACACTTCGCAATATTAATACTAAAACGTACTAATTATTTAGCTTATTTTAAGTTATTTACATAATTTGATAACTTTACAAATTGTCTATTAGAAAATAAAACCTTAATGATATAGTTACTTAATAATCTGTTATGAAGTTAGGCATCGAGCGAGTGTCTAATAACTATATAAAAATCAATGCCAAATAATTTGAACACAGGATTCATTATTCTAACCAGGTTTTAACGTTCGTGAATGAATTACTTACATGATTTAAGGGACGCAAACGAAATGTTTTGCTTCTATAAATAGAGTTTCCCACGCTTAAGGTGCTTTTATAAGTTCTCCGAGTATGATGTCATCGCTCTATCACTATGCACACCTTATTCGTATCGTTTCGCGTATATAAATCACATACATAAAAATCTAATGATTTTACTTTACAATCTAAATATCATTTTAAACTGTGCCTGATAAAATTTAATCAACAAATACTTTCCATAAAAAAATATTGTTTTCTCACGCCATATTTGAAATGCATCAAATCACGAGCACAGTTCTGCCACAGATAAATTAGCTTTTCCTCTATCGTATATGTCAAAGTTGTCTTGTAATACCTAGTAAAGATGCCAGTGATCCAGTCGTCCACGCAAGGATGCGCGGGCGACGCGCGTTTCTTTTTAGAAAGTGGCACGTGTCGGGGTTGTTCACCCTACGCGATCCGGGTCAGGCGCCGCTCCCCGCGCACCCCGCACGCCCACCCGCCGACAGCTAGGTACTTACTTCATGTGCGTATAACACAAGTCCTTGATAAGGAAACTCCATTGACACCATAATCGAGTGGAACCGGGTCGACGGATAAGGCACTCCTTGTCGCGCCAGTGTATTATATAGGACAAGTTGCTGAGCGCTCTAAAAATAGTCAAACTAAAAATCGATCTATGTTCCCTGCAATGTTAATTTTGTAAATCGCATGTGTTATAATATGTCTGTGAGTGATACCATTTATTCAGTACTGTTGTCGATTTTTAAAGTAATGCATTCATTATGCAACACCAAAAAGTTTTTATTTCAAGTTAATCATAAACTCTTCTAAGATCGATAATCTTAAAGTTAAAATATATACGCATAAATAAAATTGGAGGGTCTGTTTGTAATATAAATGCATATTAATGTATATATGGTACACATATCTAAATAAATTTCTTTAAAATTTTTGTCTGTCTGTTTTTTTTTGTTCCTGTTAATGTTTGGAGCGGCTGGACTGATTTTGACAGGAATTTCACTGGCACATATCTGATGTAATAAGGATTAACACCACGGGGCGCAACTAGTATGTCAAGGTAATCTCGTATGAATATATGAAGGTCTCTTACAAGTGCAAAATTGAAGATACAGCGTAACCCAACCCCCAACTCACACACACTAGACTTAAACAAACACACAAACAATTTATTTGACCACATACATTTTGTTCCGTTGTCAAACTGCCTTACATAATGATTTGTTTTTAGCTTAAATGAATATGGAAATTTGTTCTTAATCCTCTAGAGATGGGAATTAATAGCGATAAAGTTGGTACTACTGCGGCTAATATAAAACTAATTTGTACTCTATGCTTTTTGTTTCAACTATGATATCCGATTAATGTAGACAAATTATATTTAAAGAAAAAATACTTGAAAATTATATTGAGCTATAATTGATGTGTTTAAGTTCAGTTGCTTTTATGCCACCTCATGTTAAATTTAGACGTTTAAAAATTTCTATTCACTACTCATAAAAAATTGTAATACATCAATTACTAATTAAACTACCGCCCTTTGTAGGAATATACGAGCTGGCATTTGGCGTTGGCCGGCAATATTCTTGACCCGTAAGCTCGTTTGCTTCTTTTATCATAAAAAAAATCCATTGTTAGCCTAAAATGAGAATTGGCCAAGCTATTAGAACTCTGAATCTGAACTTTTAGCTCATAGTAACAGAGCAAAAAGGTCCCCGCGACGGAACCTCACCTGGCGTTCCTCTGGATTGACTACAATCTGGCATGCCACATTGTTATTACTTGTTATATCTGCAGCCATATAGGTACAAGAATTTAATTGTTACACGCCGTGTAATCGAATGTACTTTATTATCATAATACTAAAATAATAGAAAGTCATGAAACTATAATAAAATGTGAAGAATAAGTCTATTCACAATTGATAACTGTTTTCACGATGTTATACATTGAAGACATATTTATATAATAAGCTAGCTCTCGCGTGCGGCTTCGCCTGCGTGTAGCTTGTTGTTTCCTCTGAACCGACCGAAATGTTTTGACTTTTAAAACATTCGACTATAAAGTGCCTTTCCAACTAGCGAAGCTTAGCAGTCCGTTCATCTTATTTGTCTATGTTTCATGAGGTTGGTCCACCAGATGATAATGGGGTAAATTATTTAATTATTATTATTATTATTATTTATAAGTATCCCAGTCTGATGTTTATTTATTTATCTGTTACTCATAATAATATCTTAAACTAAGGTTCATAAAAACGGAATGAATGTCTTAGTCGTATTCTCTCATCATCAAGGCAACAACAACAACATAGGAGACAACATTTTTTAAATAATTACAAGAAAAAAATCATCAACATCTAACCAAACTCTCTTCAAACTACCCTTTAAGTACATCTATTCCAATAAAAAAAATCGGTAGTCGAGATATCGAGTTATTCTTTCATTTGTCGCGCACATACTTAATGCAAATTTACGTCTTATATAGTTTTCTCGTGCATACCATTATAAGAATTGGATGACGAAACGGAAATTTTACGACATGGGACGCACCACTTTTCAAATAGAAAAAGAATCGTCAAAATCGGTTCACCTAGTCGAAAGTTAACATAAAGGTAACAAATAATTAAAAAAAAACATACAGACGAATTGAGAACCTTCTCCTTTTGAAGTAGGTTGGACAAGAATGCTAAGAATTCTTTTTTCTTCACAAATATGACTAATATTCTTTTTCAATCTAAGCTTAATCTTGTGCTAGGAGATGTTTCACGTCAACAGTCGAATGGCGGTCCTGCGACCTTACTTTTCGCAGACCGCATTCTAAACCAATAGAATATTGACGCTTAAGTCATCTAAATACATTTGAATCAACTTTGGAGTCATCTAAACACTATTGCGTAGTGATGGCATGAGATCAGACGGTATGACTCTTATACCCTGAAAGATGGGACCGCCTTTAGTATGGGATGCCATATGAGTCGATACTTTGGCGCCGTCACATCTTCCAGAATCTATTGAGGCTGGAGCGGCCACTGCAACTGCAGAAAACCTCAAGCGGCGTAAATATAGTAACCCTCGATAGAGGTTTCATATTTGAGCCGTTTGGGGTAGAAACTTTGGGTCCGTGGGGTCCTAGTGCACACCACCTTTTTAATGTGATAGCTGAGAAGTTGGTTGACACATCTGGTGACCAAAGGGCTGGCTTGTACCTAGCAATGAGGCTAAGCATTGCCATACAACGTGGCAATGCTACCAGCCTTCTGGACACGCTGGCAAGTGATGACGGTTTGGCAGAGTTATTTTTTTTTGTAAAATATCTATTAAATTGTAAATATTTCATTTGAATACATAAACAACAAGATCGAATAGTGTTAACACATGGACATGATATACAAACCCAAATAAAATAAATGGGTTTTAAGTTAGTTATAAGTTATAAGTTTCGCCATAATTTAAGTTTCATTCTCAATGAACAATAATCGCAATAGTGCTTATTTCTGTCGCATGTGACCTACTTTTCATCGTATGTTATCAATCTTCAAATTTATCTCTACATTTCAACAGAGATAAAATCGTGGTAACTGTTCAGGTCTCCAAGTATAATACCCATAGCTATTGCTAGTCATTACTAAACGCATTTTAGATCTTCTAGTGCCGGCACCAATGTTATTGCAATTTTTAATGCTAATTGAGTACGTGTCCGGCGGTGAAGGGAAAACACGATGAGGAAAACTGCATGTCTAAGAAAATTTTCTAAGACTTGTGAAGTCTGCTAACTTATAGTTGGACTACGAGAAGAATTACGTCTTAATATAGAGTAACGTGCGGGAAGCCCTGTAGTCCCGAGCATGCTGAATAGCATAATATTTATCCTAGCATAATATGTGTCGAATAGCGATTGGTTTAGCACAGGCTACTTTTAAAAATGTTGTGACGCAACCATTTTCTTACAAATACCGAGTTTATTGACAGATGCTAATATTGACAGATGGAAAACGGTTGTGCCTTATGCCGCGTAAACAATGGTTTATTATTTATATTTCATTACTCTCTATATTCTATATCGATTAGTTCTGTATGTTTGTCTATATATTTCCATGCATACAGATAACTAGCAGTTATCTGTATGTAAATATCTTATATTTTATTAAAAGTTCATATACAAAATCGGCAATAACCGAATTCTTTGTCCGTTTGCGCTCTGTATATTTCGATGTTAAAAAGCGGAGCGCTCTGGTCTACTAATCGTTGAAAAAGTCCATGAAATTCTACGAAAAAATTGAGGAATACCGGCACGTTTCATCTTATGACATCGCGTGGCAACTACTCGTTGACCATAGAACAGTTTAGAAGCCTTTACACAAGGTTGGAAATAGAAACTCTTTATTGACACATTAATGACAGCTTAAAATATAAGTAAAGTTTTCACTAGACTTTATTGTTTTTTTTATTTTCAAAAGATACCCAGCTTTCTGAGGGGAGAGGCGGTGATATTTCTACTCACTAAAACTCACCAATATTAGCTTGGCCATCCTCGGTGCATGTTGCTGCGGGATCTCCAGAGAACCGCACCGATGCCCCTCTGCATTGAACCGAAGCACGTCGCAGAGGAGGAGTTCCTCCCCTATCAACGTCGGTTCCTCCCGGATCCACTTTTACAGCGAAAAGAGCCAATACCCCCGTCGCCCGTGAACCCGGTGGTCCCTTCAATCCGTCTTTTACGACAGAACTGCGTAATATTGCTAATTCGGAAATAAAATAATTTATCCATGAGTTAGCACCTTTAAACCCGCCATTGACGATTTTTAAGTTAATTTTTAGCGCATGACCTCGAGTCTGCTATTTGCCAGAGATGTTTCATTCAAACACGATTAGTGGGCCAGTGGTACGCCATCGGTAAACCACAAAGGCTGTAACTTTAACATCAAATATAAAACAGCAACCCAAGCCGTGCGTGCCGTGATACAGTATTGATTTCGTGCATATATATCTATGTTTCGGAATATATATATATTTAGGTCAATACCATTGCTTTATCCTCCTTCCCACAAAACAGAGCGCCAACAGCGTCATGCGTGTTGGCGCCAATTGGTTTTCACCTTTGTATATTACATAGGTGAAAACCAATATATAACATAGTAAAAACAACTTTATAAAGTCAATAACCACAAAACTAAAAAAAAATTTTTTTAATTATTATATGTATAATGTATATTAATGATATATTCATTATTGTGTAATATTGTATATTATCATAGCGATTTTTGAGAAGGAAAGCAAGTATATAAATTTAAAAAACATAAAACGGAAAGAAAAATGAAAAAATGTCGTGTACATAAATATTTTTGATTATTTTTTTTTAAACGGCTTCTTTAGTCGCGTTCGTTCTTTTACGTAGATCACTAAGTAACACTCAGTAACAGTAAAGGCAACGTCGGACGTCGGCATAACACTCACCCGGTGAAACAAATTCTACAAGGTCGTGGAGCTTTACCGATCATGGTGGCCTTTTCATGCAATAGCCGCCTCTACAGTGGCCTATCAATGTTATTTTATGCTAACTAGATTTATTACGGCAAAAGTCGAATGGTTTTGAACCAATGACCTTAATTTACCTAATATATTTACATTTACGCCTTAAAAGAAATGTTATTTCTCCTTTTTGGTAAAAGCGTTAGAGATACGTTTTAAGAGTATTTTCTTCAAGTTTATTTTAGCAAAATTATTTATATACAGCGCTGTTGTGATCTTTGCACTTGAAAAATAGTTTTTTTAATTTTTTTTCTAAATGTTCATAAATATGTGCGTGTATCGATACTTACTAAATATTATATATACTTACATATATCTTTGTATCGACGATATCTATGAATCTACTACGTACATGTAGATATACGCCAAAGGTGTGTAACCATAATTTATAGTTTATATACAACGATTAAGTTGAAATAGGCGCATTAAATTCTTGTATATTTCTTGCGGCAACTTTAAAATTAGTCAAAAAAAATAATTAACATTTTTACGATCATAAAGATTAACGAAAAACTCGAAAAATTATCTGAAATATCATACATAACACATTAAAGTACAGTAGAAATGATATAAATTTTGAAGACGAATAATAAACATTTAACCGCCGACTTTTGGTGATACAACGACATCTTTTAATTATTTCATAAACTACAATCACCGAATACGTTATAGTGCCATTAATTCCCACGCACAAGTCAGCGGCGTTCCCTATAACTCTTTCCACGCGTAAAAAAACCGTAGCAAACTACTTAAAAATATATAATATTTATTTAACGTAATCAATTGCCTTCTGGAGTTTCAAGAATACAGGCATTTCAAATAATTACGAGATGAGACCAGACTATAAAAATACGAAATAATATGTAATCATCTTTATTAAAATTCTGTTATTTTAACGACCCGTTTATGGATATTATATTACAGTGTAATCATTAACCATATGTAATAACCAATTACAATGCTAATTACGAACATAATTGTAAATTAATAACTTAACGCTAATACATATGATAATTGAAACGTTTTTCTTGCTAGTGTGATGTCTAGTAACATAGCTTCTAATGTCTAACTTAATATTGAATTTTTTTTTCAAGCTAACAATATTTAATAAGCTAGCAATATTTCTTTTTTTTTCAGAAATATTACTACCAATCTTGTTAACCATTCCAACTAAGCTTAAGCTTGTGCTAGGACATGGTTCACGGCAATAGGCCAATGGTGGATTCGAACCCACGACCTTACGATTCGCAGGCCGCACCCTAAACCATTAGGCTATTGACGCTTAGAATTAAATTAAATCAAGATCTCTATGGATGTCTATGCATGCTTGCAAATGTATTACATTCTTAAAACTGATTAATGGCCTAAGGTGTAACTTGAAATTTAAAAAATAATCCTTCACGTCCTTTAAACACAGTTGACAGAGACAACAATCTAAGAAATCATAGCTATTATTGAAATGTACAGACAATTATTTTCAGCAAATGTTAATTGAATAACAATTAACATTACACAAATTAATGCCTAATCAATGCCTATTTGATGACAACATCCTTAACTATATCAAGAATTAATCAAACAGAATAGACGTTACAATAATAGGTTGTCAAATATCTCCCTTCCGCTTTTTTGCTCTTTATTCAATGCTTTATAAACAGTGTTACAGTGATCGGATTTAGTTCAAATATGCGCCGTTTTGTTTCGAAGTGATAGAGTACCATCCCCCAAAACACCATTAATCTCACGGAACGTTTCTCTAGCGGATTTGCCTTTAACGAAGGAAAACTTTCAAATAGCGCGAATTTAGGCGTTAGTGAACTCCATGTTTACACGTCTATAACTGTTGAACGCAATATCCCAACTAATTATGCATAGCGTCGTTTTGTAGGTTATGTCAAGACCTTTCAAATTATGTATAGTATTGCTAGATACGAGCTCTGTAGCGCTTTGTACATAGCCGCGAAATTCAAAAGACAAAAAGGCGGAAGGGAGATATTTGACAACCTATTTAAATTGACTGTGACTAAAAAGCTGATTGATTTTTACAATTAACCTTACATCAAATGATTTTGATTCTCGCCGTTTCTATTCCAAAACGTACGGTGCAATAAAATCAATGGAAGGTTTGGATGCATCGTCAAGCCAAGGAATATAATGAAGCCCTTAAGGGCTGTAGAGACGGCAACAATGAATTAAAGTGGCAATTTTTTATGACGAATGTACACTGATTAGAAAGCTGAACGAAATAGTTTCACCCAATTTTATCCTCTAGATATAAAAGGCGAAGAACTTCAACTAGCTACAAACCTACTTATTAGCAACTGCCAGGACAGACATAGACGTCTAGTCTATGGATTGAAATTGCAAGCCTGTCCATGCGTAGGTTCAGTAGGTAATTACTACACAACACTCAACATGTCAGAAATGTTGCCATTCTCACACTTCGTGCCGAGGAGTTATGACATTTGAGTAGTACATTAATTGTTTTATTTATCACAGCTATAAATACACAACCTGCGATATTAAGCTAGTATTTAGTGAAATCGTAAAATATTTGTTTTACTATCATTCTACACTACAATAAATTAAAAAACAATCTCAACCATTGTCCCTTTCTCTACTTCTGGTTTCACACGTAAGTGTGATAAAA
Source organism: Meandrusa payeni (assembly GCA_029286785.1). Classification (NCBI taxonomy): domain Eukaryota; kingdom Metazoa; phylum Arthropoda; class Insecta; order Lepidoptera; family Papilionidae; genus Meandrusa; species Meandrusa payeni. The sequence continues at coordinate 10,730,021 of JAGSMX010000024.1, read as the reverse complement.
TTGTTAGCATTTTTCTTGATGTCCGTCCTTGCAGCAGAACTCCTTGCCAGCAGAGAAGTTAGTTGGTGTCCAATCGTCGCCGCAATTCTTGATGAAAAGGAAAGCCTTTTCTCTATAGACGTCGCGTTCTACGGCGCCACATATCACTGGACCGGCTTTTGGTAGATACTTCAATATCTGAAATGATTATCAGTTCATGAAGAAGATATATCATCATCATCATTTCAGCCGCAAAACATCCTATGCTGGACATAGACCTCCCAACGAGTTCCAAAAGGACCGGTTGTAAGCGATTTGCATCCAGCTGCGTCCTGAGCCTTAATGAGCTCGTCATACTACCTTCGCTGCACTTGGTGGTCCAATCCGTGGTCTCCAATCGAGAAATTTTCGGCCTCATCGGTCATCTGTTCTACGCGTTATGTGCCCTGAACACGGCTACTTAACTTGCTTACTGGGTGGGCTATGTCGCATAAAGAAAATACAATGCCGTGAATCTATTGAGTGGCTTTACAACTATTGGATATTTTTACGTTACGTTGACCCGTAACTTGTAAGACAGAAAGCGCAAGTTTCACCAAAAATTTATCTCTCATTTTGAAACCGGGATGCTGCAATAACAGCTCCATTCAGAACATCGTCTTGCGTCTACAAAATCAGGGTTAAATTTAATTGTTAAAAGTAGCTTCGTACCACGTCAAGGCATTTGCTGATGCAGTGCTTAAAGCCGCCGGTCCCGCAGGGCAGGCTCGGCGAGTCGGTGTCATAAGTCACCACAGGGTCGCCCTGGGGAGGGCCACGAGGCCGACCTCGTCTTCCCTCCTTGATGCCTACTTGCATCGACATGAACACGCCACATTGACAGGGCTCCATCTGAAATGCATGTAGACGTTATAGACAAAATAATACCTGCCTTCGATAAAAAGTCAAACTGCATCTCTGGCTTGTAACCTATGTCTAAATGAATTTAAAAAGGAGGGGTCACACAGTTGTTTTTTTTAATGTTTGTGCATTCAAGGTACTTTTCTCATTTTTTTAGATATTTCTAGACCAATTTTTATTTTTTTATCATTTGTAAAGATTTGCTTTCAATTAGATACTTTGGAAATGAAAAAAAGCGTCCGTGCTCATTAGCAGCCTGTTTAATTGGTTACTGAATTGATTTGAAGTCGGTTTTTGCTCGGAAGTATACCTAAAGTTAAAGCCTATATGTGTTTCACTGCTGTTCACAGATCTTCTCTGTAAAGAGAGTATAAGGGTGTAGTCCGCTACGCACACCTAGCGCGGCATTTCCTAAGTCATATAGGTTTTCCTTCACCTCGATCCCTTTCGATGTTTTCATTCACCGCTAAGCCCGTGGTAAATCAGCACTTAAAATTGCAACAAATCATTTCATTGGTGCCGGCACCGGAAAGAACTCGGATACTAGCGTTCGCAACATTAGCGATCGCACGGACACTGATCTACCACGGCTCTTAAATATACTTTTTAATGTGTATCATTTAATGACCTGTTTAAACATTTGTCCCTATCACCCACATAAGAGCAAAAACTAGATACTTTAAGATTTTATTACCTCACCAAGTTCGTCGTCATATTGATCCTCAATTGTCTTAAGACTCTCCTCCTGGTCCCGCTTCAGTTTTCGCCTGGCGTCACTGGACACAGTCAAGCTCAGACAAATAAGCACAAACACCCATTGCCTTATGTCTTGCATATTATAAAAATATTACCTGAAAATACAAAATATATAGAGACTTTTGAGACGTCTGTATTTTTTAAATAATATATGTGCACTTACTACTCTGCCATTTATGAACTACTCAGGCCCATGGCTGAGGTCAATATACTCATAGACTCTCTCTGGACTGTTTAAAAATCGTATGGATTTCCCAATGTTGATTGTTAATTGAAATATTAGCACTAGTAAGGAACTGCTTAAAGAAAATCTTAAAAGAGAAAGGCGGGAAGAAAGAAAATGCCATGCTTAAAAAAAATCAAAGAATGGACAGCAGTGACAGTCGAAGAACTATTGGAATGCTCCGATGTTATGTTTGGCCCGTCGTGTTGTACAGTAGCGAATCCTAGACTCTGAAGGCCAATACGCAGAAGATTCTCGAAGCCTTCGAGATGTGGTTGGTGTGAATGTTACGCATTAGCTGCAGCCAGAAGATATCGAGTACTCCAGCGCATTGGAAAGAACCGCGAATTGTTGCAGACCATCAAACAGAGAAAAGTCGCCTACTTAGGTCATGTCAAACATCAGAGAGTGGACCAGCATTGCCAGCGTCCAACAACTGTTTCGATTGGCATGCGACAGGAATAAGTTCGCTGAGCTGACGGCCAACATCTAGTAGTGAAGAGGCATTTAGGCAACTATACGTATTAGCCATAAACAAGGACTTAAACTGAGGACCTTCAGTGATGGAGAGGCACATGAAAAGAAAAGAAATCAACCTTCAACTTACCTTACTTATGTCCAAGCGTCCAGTTATCGCAGCACAGCTAGTATTCACATCACCAAACCCTTATCCAAACTTAATGAGCCTCACATGTTCAGTTGACAGTATATAAGGCAGTAGGCGCTTGTTTATGTTATACGGAAAAATGCTGACTGAAAATTATTATTTTACCCGAACGTGAGTTGGTTTAATTGAATCAAGATGATTAGTACGTGATCGGTAGTGAACATTGAGAATGCACGATGAGATATCGATTTTTATTATAATAAGGAAATATTGATCGTTTTTATCTTATCTATAAATCGTGATCTTGTCGTGATTCATGATTTATTCTATACTAAATTAAAAAGAAAGGTATTTTAAGACGTTGGAATCCGCAATGCGGCTGCCCTGTGCTCGGACAACTTCAAAAGAAACATGTATGTAAGTGATGTTTGGTCGTATAATATATAGCAATTTTCTTCTTATTATTATTTTTTAGTTAAGTTTTACGATATTATTATTAAAAGTGAAATAAATTACAAGAATCATATAAATCATAATAACAGAGGGGAAAGCAAGAAAATACCCCGCTTTCTGTGGGGAAAGTGGCGTTATGTCAGGCTGGACTCACTAAAACCTCCTCGGTGGATGGCCAGGGGCTCCGACATCTCCGTGAAAGGCGAACTGCGTAAACGCACCAAAGCCCCTCTGCACTGTCTGCCCCTGCCCCTTCAGCAAACTCGCAATGCAAGGTGATACGGGACCACCAGTGTCGCCTTCTTCCCGGGCTTTAGGTATAAGGACGTATGGCCCTCACTCTCGTCGTCTGTGAATCCGAGGCCCATTTTAGTCGCCTTTGATGACATGCAATAAACCAAGGACTACGGTGCCAAACATTATAAACCCTAAGTCATGGTACCTACGGCAATGTAGTGAAGATTAAGTAACCAATGGTTAGGGCGACAGACAGAAACCTCCTGACCCAGCCATATAGAGAAATATAGCCCTATACGTAAATTGTTGTACAATACACTTCTTATTGATATAGTTTATTAAGCCATGACGTCTTATTAACTTCAATGCAAGAGCAGTTCGAGTATTTCGTTATTAACTGTATAAATAATGTAATTTATTTTCGTCACAAAAACTGGGTAGGATTAGCGACTTACATACTTACATTAACTACTCTAGAGTTAGCTGTATCTCAGGTGCTATTATAATATCTTCCCCTTTAGTAGTCAAAATTATTTATTTATATTTTAATATTACTAAAGAGAAACAAATATATGGCAATATTAAGTTGTCGTCCGCTTTTCACCTAAACTTGCGATTGTCACGTTCTGAACTCGCGTTGTCGGAAAACGGATTGATCCCTAACCATAAAATATTTCTATATCAAAACAATCTTCTTCTTCTTCATCTCCACACTGCTGAGGATCGTGACCAAGTGTAAGCAGCCTCCAAGGATGCGGTGATATGCGGAGTGGACCGCACGCTGCATGCTGCCTCCCACCATCTACATGATTGCATGACACTATTTTGTAGGCGTTTCACGTCTACCGTCCGTTTTGCATAAAAAATGATCTGCTTCTTCAGATAATGCGTCGAAGACCCCGTCATGTGTCCAAAGAAGCTGAGGACTCCTTGGCAATAGTAAAATATACGTCAATACATGCCTGTATACGTATACGGGAATTCAGAATATCATACTATTGGTATTTAATTTAGGTACTCTAGAAAATAAGGGATACATAAAAGCAGGTCCCTCTAAAATGTTGCCAAGTCACGTTACTCTCTATTATGAACGCTGAAACTTGGCGGCGAGCCTAAATAAAACCTATGCTGAAAGCCGGATTTTCTGCTTTTTTTTTCAAGGTAAAGTGTCCGCACTGACGAAAGGAATTTGACTGCGCGATTTAAATAAAAAAAGTTTCAAACTGCTAACTTTTTCAAATTGAAATAGAAATGGAATCGAGTTTTTTAAAGACCAAGCTGGTATGCTGATCACATTATACGAAAAAATATAAGTATACCAAAATATCTACAGAAATATATATACAAAACAACACAAACACAACAACAACAAATATATATATATATATATATACAGAAATATATATACAATAAACTTACATCATTAAATATTTAATTTAACTCTCACAATATATTAAAATATTAATTTCTCTCCGTATTCACTCTCTTCTCGAGCGGGTGAATATCATTACTCACACCCATGTACATGTAACACGCTCCATTTTACTTCAATATGGTTCACAATGACATAAATATACACAACACATGAGTCAATACAAATTTGGGTTATAAAACAATAACAAATTCATAGTAAATAAAACAGTTCAAACAGAGGAGTGCTCCGATCGTCACCAAACTTTGCAGGATTACTCCCCAGATCAATCTGAAGATTCCCTAAAAGTTTCATTGAAATCGGTCCAGCTATTTCGCAGCCAAAATGGAACATACCCACACACTTTCTCTTTTATATACGAGTATATAGATATAATTTTGCCAATTTTTTTTGTAAGTAGTCACCTCAAAAGTAATTTATGAAATTTAAACAATCTGCAAAATAATGCGATAAAACTGTAAATATTAACATTAATAATATTTACAGTATATATTTTTTTATATCGACGGGGAAATTTTCAAAAGATACCTTGCCTTATGACCTTCTTGTTAGTTTAGTGAACCAATATAATAATCTCTTAACGTGTTTATTTTTAATGTTTGTATTTTACCAGTTGGACTGTTTCATTTCGATATATTAATCTTAAAGTTGGAAATATTTTGTATATCATTTGAAAACTATTTCATACGTATAAAGCCTACGTACAAGAATATTCTTGCGACATGCACGGCCATTACGAAGACGCTAGTAACTCGATTGATTCAATCAAGCTTGCCTAGCCTTGGTCACCCCTTATCCTCAATTTATCTAGGCGGACCTTGCGTTCGCGTTTATTCAATGTTTCCTTGTCTCTCAGTCGCTTCGAGTGGCATTATTCTTGTAATCTTTATCACTAATTTAAAGGTGAAATCATTTGACTTATTGTAAACAGGATTTTTGGTAACGGCAAGGTGTGGATATATAACAAGAATAAATGTAAACAGCAAATAATTAGTAAATAGTAAAAAGCAAAAAATTGTCGTATGGTACGTTCGGCTGATGCGTACCGCTGCTTCAGTTATAAATACACCTATATAACTGATATATAACTCCGTACAGTTTCCCTGTGACAAATTCTAATTCCCTGGGAAAAATTCTAATGTATACCTTAACATAACTACTAACCTAACTAATACCTTGAACATCTATAGATATATTTTTCCTAGCCAAAAATATTGCATAACCGCAATCAGCATGCCCGCACTGCGGTATTGGACCAGTGTAAGTCAAGCCTGCTCAAAAGGTCCGATTTAGTAATGTAATTAATAAACGTCTCATGGTCTAACAATTTAGCACAAGATAAAAATCAATTAACAACTTAACGTTGAGTGTATCTAAGCAAATCATTGACACAATCTTACCTTTTTCAAGCCGCTCACCTTAAACGGTTACCGACAAACACCTATGAGATAGTAAGTCTAATCGTTCCCAACCTTTGTAGGAGACGTTAGGCTGCACTTCACCGAACGAAACGCAGAAGTATATTCAATATTCTGCAAGAACAGCAGAAGCCACCCCCGTGGCCAACAACAAACCAATATGTTAAGTGAAACACACGATTTCAGACCTGTAAGCTTAGGTTTATAGAATAAGTCTATGGTAACCTCTGCCTGTCGTAAAAGTTGACTAAAAGGGGCTTCGGCGAGTGGACCCGGGAAGAAGACGGCATTGGTGGTCCTGTGTCACCTTAGCACTGCGAGGGTGCCAGAGGAGGGAGTAACTCCCCCAGGACGTACAAAGTGTAGAGGGGCTCCGGTGCGTTCCACTGGAGATCTCGGAGCCCGTCGCTATGCACCAAAGTCAGCAACTCGAGGGTTTTAGTATTTATATAACTCCTTCTTCCACCCAGAAGGCAGGGTATCATGTTAACGATTTCTCACCGTATTATCGAAAAACTACACGAAAATTGTCAGAAATTTGACGAAGATTTTGTATTATGATTATCATATATCGCGGGAATCATACCAAAAAAAATGTAATGTGTGCAAAATCACACAATTATATCAATAGCAAATATTTCAATTGCATTGAAATATGATGCCTCCATTTGTTCGAAGTTCGAATATCGAATTCTTCAAACAATAAATTGCATATACAAAAGAAAATTCAGGATGAACAACAACATAGAGCTTAAAAAGGTGCTCGACTCATTAGTGTCTATCACTCATCAAAGATATCAGAATTCAATTTAAAATAGGTTTTTAGGTCACCGATAAAAAATGAAATCAGGGCATCCATGTCATGTATTCTAGGTCAGTAGAATATGCCTTAATTGCCACGCAGGGAGTGAATTTTGCAAATAAACCGGAACTTTTTGGATTACGACGCTATAACAAGACCGAGTTTCATACCATAAAGTAATTCATCGTGGTGTTAAAAAAAAAGAAGAAAGAACAAAAATTAACAGATTGATTGCAGCTCACTCTACTATGTGTAACTTCTTCTCTTGGTGCCATCTAGCGAAGGTTGGCAACCATCATGGCGATTTGGACCCACGACCCTCACAGCAGCACGAAATAAATAACGTGTGCTCTTATTGAACCATTGGCGTAGATTTTTAAGCCACAGCCCTGTAGTTTTGGGCTCTCAAGAATAAGACTACGGTATCCCCTGCCTGTCGTAGAAGGCGACTAAAAGGGGCCTCGGGTTCACTGGGCGACAAGGGTGGGAGGCCTTTGTCGTCCGCTAAAGTAGACCCGGGAAGAAGGCGACATCGGCTGGCCCGTGTAGCCTTGGACTGCGAGGGCACAGGGGGGGAGTAACCTCCCCCCCGGGACGTGATCTCCTTGAACACAGTGCAGAGGGGCTCCGGTGCGTTCCACTGGAGATCCCGGAGCCCCTCGTCATGCACCGAGGAAAGGGCCACCGGGGTAGGTTTTAGTGGGTAAAAACCCCACATAACCGCCGCCTTCCCCCCAGAAGGCGGGGTATCTTTTTGAAGATTTCCTCCCCGTTATAAAAAAAAAAAGATTTTTAAGCCAAGATGTTCTTCTCCATCCCGATTTCTTTTCAGGATTCTGGAACAAATCGTATTTGGGATTGTGCATTATATGCCCTAGGTATTCCAGCTTTCGTCTCTTATTTGCGTCAAGTTCTTCAACTTTAACTTCACCCTTCTTTACAGCACTACTTCGTTGCGTACTTTGTCTATCCAGGATATCCTTAACATTAATCTGTAAACCCTACTGTATGAAAGACAGAGAGCAATTATTCATCATGACTTCTCTTTCACCATAAAGACACTGTTGGCTGGCATGCTTGGAAATAAATAGATAATGCATGGAAACAACAGTTTTAAAAGCTAAGGGAACCTGCCTCTTAACCCACAAAGGTTACTTGGAAGAGAATTCTAAATAGCGTTAAACTTTGTAGACACATCTTAGTGAAAGAAAGGATTTGTCTATCTATAGTTTTAAATGTGACAGTGACTAAAGATGGCTAGATGTCGTACATAAGGACTTGGCTTGTAATAACTTAACGGTTGAAGACGCCAAAGACCGGGCAATTTGGAGAAGAACAACGAAAGCAGACCCTGGCTCGAATCGGGCTTAGGCTACGTACGTATATTTGCGAGTACAAACTAAACCGATTCCAAATTAAATAAAACTAGACGGATTCCTTTTTTCAGGTTAAAATTAAGTAAACAGTGGGATACTACTTTTAATATGGCATAAATAGGTTGGCAAGATCGGGGAAGTATCTCGACCTTGCAGAATGATTGTGAAGGGCCGAAACACTGAATACGGCGTATTATATATAGGCGTCAACTCGTCATAAAGGTCGACGTCGCAATACCTGTAGCAAATGTTTGTGCGTAAAGGTGACTTAATATCAGATAAACTTCATACTTTCTTTCGTAAAATCATGGCTACTAGGTGTGACAAATTATGGAACAGCGTTTTAAATACATCAAGACAGTTACAGCAGCTAAAATGACTCACTATAGCACAGGCCTCCTCTGTAATGGAGTGTAAGGGTAGCTTAGTTCGCTATGCGGTCCTACTGCGGTTTGGCAGACTTCATCTGTTGTAGAAGTTTCCTCACAATGTTTCCCTTCACCACCGAGCACGTGAACTGTTATCACATAATTTGCAATGTGATCACAGTTGCAAAATCTATGTTTTGGTAAGGTGTTTGATGACAATGTCGATGCATTAGGTACCAAGATTATATATAGTAAACTGTATAATTAATATTATTTTGAAGATAAGCGAAAGATACATCGAACTGATGAAGACGGATGTATTAACTCGGGGATGTGGCAAGACTTGAAATACTCATGTCATACTTTGTACCTGTGTTCGCGACTCGGAAAATTGCACTGGCTGCAGAAACTAATAAGTCAAAGTCCACACAATGAAGTCAACGGAACAGGTCATTGCCCGACAATGACACGCATTTAAATGTATTACTTAACTTTCATATAGTTATATTTACCCTTTTGTTACTTCTAAGACAGTTCTCTTAATATTTATAACAAAAACATCATTAGAGTTTTTATGGGAGAAAGCGCAAACGAACATGTGGATTAGCAGCGATCAGTACTAAGTGATGCTGCCGCCAACTAGTACTAATAAATACCTACTATTGCAGGTGTAATGTAAACCTATTGTTGGATCGGTGGCACCTTTTTTCTGACGGGAGGGGGAGGAATCTTCAATAAGATACCCCGCCTTCTGGGGGGAGGCGGCGGTTATGTGGGGTTTTTACCCACTAAAACCCTTCCTCGGTGCAAGTGAGCGGGTCCAGGATCTCCAGTGGAACGCACCTGAGCCCCTCTGGACGTACAGGCTCAGATGCGCAGTATAAAATACTTGCAAGGACAGAAGACTTTGCAGTTAGTTAACATTCTCAAAGGAGCCCAGATCTTCCAAAAAGAGCTAGGATATGCTTCACGTCAATAGTCAAATGGTGGGTTTCAACTTTGTTTCGTACATGGCTATTACAAATATATTTACGAGCAAAAACAAAAACAGACTTCAAATCGAATCAACTGTTAAAAGCTATTACGCGCGAACGCCCTCTTTATATTTAGAAATTATCGTAGGAATATTATGAAATTGAATTAATCAGAACCTAACCAAATATTCATCAAACTACTCTAAAGTACATCCTTTCCAATAAAAATGAATAATCGAAATCTTTTGCCGTGAAATTGAGCTATTCGTCCATTTGTCTCGCACATATTTAATGCAAATTTAAGACATATGGTTTTCCCACGGATGCCAATTGCAAATTTAAATGGGACCATACGGGAAGCACTAGCTTTTAAAGAAAAAAAACAAAAAGAATTATAAAAATCCATTCACTCAGTCGCGAAGTTGTGAGGTATTAGGTAGGTTAAGAAGTTATAAGGTAGGTTCTATATGTTTTTTAATCTGTTATATTAAAAAAACATACATACGAACGTAATTTATAGTCAATACTGACGAACATTGGATCTTATTCAACAAATGTAATGTTTTATTTTATAAAGCAAATTACATCTGCACTTATTCTTTGTCAAGCAAATACCTACCTCAGACCCTATAAACGTCAGGAGTCCCATCCAATTTCTTCAAATAAAAGAGAAAATCATAAAAAATACTATATTTGATATGATTTTCTCCTCTATTTAATAGAATACATTAGAAAGAGAAATTAGTTAATTAGATTTCATATTTAAATAAACATATAAAAGCATAAAATATTTGCGATTTATTAAAGTAAATCACTTAATACATTCCTAAATTGGGCAACATATTTTTATTATATACTCTTTATTAATAATATACAATAAAAAAATATATATATATAATGTTTTTTTTTAAGAAAGAAATAAAAAAGACATACGAAATGTTGTTTTAATAAATCATGCATAGATGTTGCAACATAACATAAACGTAAATTCCAGGGAGCTTAAAAATGTATAGTGTGTATGACTATGATCATTGTAAATAATTTATACATTACTAGGATTAAAATGAAAACAAAACAGGGAAAGGATAAAACAAGCATAACATTCATTAAAAATAATAATACAGTAATTCTAATATCATTAATACTGCTCGTAAACAAAAATAACAAAAAAGTTATTATGAACATTATGTACTTATATTTGTAAATGGACACGAGTTGTACTCTAAAAACCATTCCCTATAACTAAAATACAAAATCTAATAAAACTTGCATAGTTGGATATAAATATTTTTGTACATAAGAACTGATTAATAAATAATTCAACTTCAGATCGTTAAATAATTGCTTAACAGTTTATTGTACTTCATCATCATTCAACAGTGGGGCATTTGGATGTGTCCAGCATTGGTGCTGGACACAGGCCTTCCCTAACGATTTCTTAAAGGACCAGCTAGCATAGCATATGTAGCTTGCATCTGGCTTGTACTTAATATAGAATATCATGGAAAAGTTTATTTAGAATAATACTTGACTCAATACAATTTCTTACATAACCAATGGGCAAGAATAGTCTGGGAATCATAAACATTCACAACATTTATGGATTTACATAGATTTGTATATAAATAAGTAATCAGTCTATTTACTGATTTACATGTTTATATTATTGACAAAATAATATTTAATTACCTTTTGTTATTATGGAAAGCATAATTAAATTTTATCAAATGAAACAATATAATATTTTGAATGGAAAACTGTTGTTTTTTATTTTAAATTTAATTTTATTGGCACATGGATTGCTAGGTACAAACATATTGTTCAGCATTCTGAATACAAATATCTTTTATTTACTATTGTGTCTGTTTATTTACAATCACTAGTTACAGAAGTCTTTACCTATAGTAGATTTGTAATAAGTTAATTAAACAGTTTAGCTTACAGCTACCTCAACATTCTTTGGCTAGCATCAGTTTAGCCTCACCCTCGAATACAACCTTCTTTTCCTCTTCAACAATACAGTAAAACTTAACTTTTAAAATCTTTCTCACATCAACTAACTCAACGCTTATAGTTAATTTTTCACCAACAAAACATTTATTTGGAAACTTCATGGTTTGCGATACTAAAATTGTCCCAGGGCCGGGTAAATGAGTACCAATGAGTCCTGCTACTAGACCATTCAATAATGCGCCATGAACAATTGGTCTTTTGTTTCCATTGTTTTTGTGGAGATAATTATGATCACTTGTGAGGTTTGAAAATGTGTCCAAGTCCTTTTGTGTGAGTGTTTTCTGTATCCGTATTTTATCACCTGCTCTAAAGGACACACTGTTAAAAGTTGATGTATGTAATTTACAAATCTTTCGATAATTTTTATTGTTCATCGCTATATATGGAAATCTGTTTGATAACATATTGCTTCCTTTATTGTAATATTTCAACTCAATCTTTTTTAAACATTCTGTCAAAACTTTGTTTGTTTCTCTTTATTTTCTTTTACTGACATCTTCCTGAAAAATTGTTGCTAAATTAGCAATAATTTTTTCTTCACTTGTTTTTAATGCATCTATTTGTTGAATTACATCAATATTAAATAATTCTGGCCTCCCCAGAGTATTATGTATTTGAATGAGAATAGTTAAAGTTGATGTCACCACATCAAGATTTTGGCACTTCAAAAGGTTAGGTATAAGATTCAATATACCATAATCCAAGATGTATTCAGTGTTCAATGGATCTGAAACATAAGATGAAATTACATTAACCAAGAATTACAATTATATTTTAGGAAAATATGTAAATATATTATATATATCATTTTGGCTTAACACACAATCAAGCCAAATCTTAAATGAAGATGGATTCTAAAGTGGTAATCATGTTAGCTTGGGGTATAACAGTCTAAATAAATTGAAATGTAAAATAGGGATGAAGGAACGGTAATATTTAATTTCTGTGCTCATTCTAAAATGTTAGGGTAAATTGATAAATATGTTATAATGTTTAAGGATAGGTATCTGAACACATTGTCTTTAAATCAAAAAAATATTTTGATGAGAACCTTGAAATGTTAAATTACTTTACCTAGACATAGATTGCAGACACCGGCACAAGCAAAATTGAGTAGTTTCTGGTTAGGTTCATTCTTCAGTACATACAGAAAAATATCCAGGGCCCCTACATCCCGTATGTAACAATAATTAATAGGGTCATATGCAAAATTCGCCAAATTAGCCAGCACTTGGCATTTGGCATCTGAAAATACAAACAAGCCATTTTCAAATACGTAAATATTTATCAGTGAAAGTAGCATTAAACAACATTTAAAATCCCAATAACACTTACCAAAAGAAGTTGAATTTAGGTATTCATCTACCAAGAGGGATAAATAGTTTTCTCGATCTGTACCATTCTCTGGAGTACGCTTTTGAAGTTGAGTTTTTGTACTGAACATTGATTGTTTTAGATAGTTTGAATTAATTCAAAATTCTTAAATATTTTATCCCATTAACTACATTTGCAAATCAAACTTATAAAAATAAAACAAACCCATTTATACCATTCTGTAAATTTTCTCACAATAAAGGCCATAGATTAACTAAAGGTAACAGATAAATTCGTTTACCTATATGATGATTTTACCATATGATTTGTGGTTAATTTATGTATTAACCGGACATTATTAGCCGAAGTTTTTGCGTTGAACCTCGTATACGGCACACATGTGGAAAACTTTCGACTTCAGATATTAAGGTGTATGTGAAATGGATTGAAGAGGATGAAGCAGTTGTATTTTACGAAGAATGGAGTACTTAATACAAATAAGCCATTAATAAACTAGTTATGCTACCCTAGTCCCTACCCCTTAGATGTTAGGAGCGTTGCTAGAGTTTCTTCGGCCACTTCTTCTCCCAGAGCCAACAATTCGCGAAGTGGCACTCGAAGTTAGTTTAGCTTTTGAATGTCCCTTAGATTATCCGTTAAAAGCAACCGACCGAGTCGTGGTTCGGCCCTCTCGGGCGCCCTCGGATCGGAATGCTTACGCGTAACATAGAAGCCGTCCAAGCTGAGTTTACCCCTCACCAGACGGACCCTAGTGTCGAGTTACTAGCGAAAGAGGTTCAGGCTAAGCAACCTAAGAGCTATGCCACCTCTCAATCTGCTGACGCAGTCAAGGCCAACTTTTCAGGCCAATCTGTGTAGGTCGTCATAAAAAAAGCTACCCAATTTTTAATTATATATTTCAATTATATTTAGATTATCTTTTGTGTCCACGTATTTTATTGTTTAACTTTACGAGATTGGTAGTTTTTACAATAACAAATTACGGGGTGAAATAAATTTCGTATTGGCTATAGGCAAAACTTAGCCAATATAAGACTTTGAAGAGCTACTGGCCACATGATATTTATAGTAATTTGACAATTGACAGTTAAAGCCATAAGAATAGTTGAAGTAAAGTCAAATCATACGTAAAACACATGGATGTTACAACTTTGTACTAAAAGTTGGCATGTTTATCAATGAAACTTATTTGTTTTCGTAAATAGATAGCATATAAGTAAATATTTAAAAATGAGCGTAACTCCAAATATTACTGGTATACAAAACAGTATTAAGAATTAATAAGTTTATTAAGAAATGAAGGTTAATCCGTTACTTTGCTTTCAGGCTTAACAAACAAAGGTCTATTCCTTGTTGAATTCCAAGAACCGTATGCTGAAAAAGTATTAAGAGATGAAAGCACACCAAACATTCGTAGTTTAATTTATAGTCCTAAGGGAACTTATCTTGCTTATAGAACAGATAAAAAGTTAGTAATAGATATATCATATTAAATAGCTTATAGTAAAGAATAGGGTAATTTTATACAAATTAGTAAAAAAAAAATCAACGCAAGAACAGCCAGGGAGTTTCCTTTTCGAATCGTGTCAATACGGTGGATAACTACAATAATTTTTATTTTATAATATTTTTGTGTAAAACCTCCAATGTTTAATAAAATTTTATCAATGTTATAAAATTACTGTATGTTTTGAGCAGTTACAACATGTGCTTCTTGGGTATTGGTCATATTTTAGACCTCATGACTTCAAAGTTGGAAACAAATTTTTAGTTGGTGGTGTTTTTATTGTACACAGAAATCAACAGAAATTTGTTGGTGTTAACTGGCTAACCCTGTTAATTTGCTGGTTGCGTGAACAGCCAATAAATTACCAGTGTTATTTATTGTTTATTTAAAATAATAAGTAATTTGTTTTATGTAATTAAATAATTTATATTAAAAACACAACAACACTTCCAGGGCCGAGATAATAAAATGTTCTGACTGGTCAGTAGCTGCTAAAATCAATGGCAATATCAAAGATATGTTTTTTTCCCTTTGGATAATTATTTTGCAGTTTGGGAGATGTTTTTGATGACAAAAGATGATCCACAGGTTAGTATTATAAGACTATCAGGTTAGTCTTGTGTCTTTATATTGTACAAAAACGTTTTTTGTATTCCAGGGTAAACCAAACCTGCATATATATAAATCGGCTAGTGGAGAGAAAGTTGGAACTTTTACACAAAAGAACCAAGCCGGCTGGTTAGTAATTGAAACATTTAATTTTAGTAAAAGTATGCATTACATTATAACATTATATCTATGCATCATTTTTATTTTCTAATTTACATCTGGTTACTGGCCAGTATAAAACTAATGTATGTACTTTAAAGAGTTTGTCTTAATTTTTTTAAATTAATAAACTTGTATTGTAATTCTAATACCCTGCACCTAGATTATCTTTGTCTATATAAAAATTACAGAAAGTTTTGTACACAGGGAACCACAATGGTCTTCCGATGAGAAGTTATTTGCCATACAGATCATTGGTAGAGTGCTTATATATGACGATGGCAATTTTACGAGATACACGCAGCAGATTCAAGCTGAAAAGCTAAAATGTTTTAGCTTGTCTCCAAGTCCAGCACCAACATATTATTTCTCCATTTTTACGTTGGGTTAGTGTTTTTGATATTATACTATCTTAACTATGTATATTTCTCGGTCTAAAAACGTTTTATTTCGCACTTTTTACTGTGATCGCAAAATCTATTTCTCTATTATATATATTTCAGGAAAATCGGGTCAGCCCTCGTTTTGGCGAGTGTTCAAATATCCACAGTTTGATTTGCAACAGGCGTTGTTAAGTCGATCCTCGTTCCAAGCTGACAAGGCCACCTTCCAGTGGAATAGGCGCGGAACTAACGTCTTCACGATGACACAAACAGATGTGAGTATATTGTTAATATTTTATTGTTTTGAAATTAAAAATGCTTTGTGACTGTTAATCAATCAATATCCACCTTTTGGGGGACTTCACTTTATGGTCATTTCCGTTGCCAAAAATTTCAGTGTAACAACAGCCAATATGTAGCACATATGGTATAGGCCTTCTTTGGAAAAGTATTGGGGACATTGTCCGCCACAGGGATCTAGTTTGGATGCTGGTGGCGGTCTATCCGTGGATCCGGAATTGATAACGATATATATAAAAGAGAAACTGTGTGGGTATGTTCCATATAGGCTCCGAAATGGCTAGACCAATTTCAATGAAACTTTCAGGGAATCTTAAGATTCTCCTGGCGAGTAATCCTGTAGTTTGGTGACGGTCAAAAAAGTCTTCTTTTTTAACTATCAAACAAGCACGATATGTTTTTGTATAAAAGATAAGAATGATATTGTATTTACTTATATGTACATGGGTGTAGTTTATGATCTTCACCCGTCCAAGATGAGAATATAAGAGAATGAATACAGAGAGAAATGAATAATTTAATATATTGTGAGAGTTAAATTAAATATTTAATGATGTAAGTTTATTGTTTATCTAAAATAAAGCAAAATCTTTTTTTTTTGTTGGCTGGGTACGCTAGTGTTTTATAAAATTCCATATATGCTAGTATTTCCAGATTCTTTCTTTTAATCTTTCGACATATTTGTGTACTAGGTGGATAAAACTGGCGGTTCTTATTACGGAAAGCAAACCCTTTCTTATGGCGATGTCAAAGGCAGCGCTGGGAACGTAACTTTCAGTAAGTTGTATGCTTTAATAATAAATATTTCTAATTTAAAAAAAAATCACATTCGGGACGCGAATGCTAAATCTTTTCGGCCAGTCTAATCACACTCAGAATTCAATGATTTATTTATTTATTAAAACAGTAACTTCATATTCATATTCTTCCTAAATTTATTCGTATTGACTGTTCCTCTCTTCTCTCGAAAATAAAATTTAACGTGTCCGAGAAATCATCGCGCTATCATATACCATATTCCCTTTGGCATCTACAGAATTTGACATCGTCAAAATTCATTGATGTGGCGCGCTGGTCACACGCTCAATAAATATTCGAAAAGGAAATAGACATTTTTAATACTACAACTTTAGCTATAAGACGGACATTCTATCGAAATTTCTTTAAGGGAAAAATTGTTACTAGGTTTTTATTATTAAAAGTGGACCCGGGAAGAAGGCGACATCGGCTGGCCCGTGTCGCCTTGCGCTGCGAGGGCACAGGGGGGGAGGGAGTAACCTCCCCCTCCGGGACGTGCTCTCCTTGAGCACAGTGCAGAGGGGCTCCGGTGCGTTCCACTGGAGATCCCGGAGCCCCTCGTCATGCACCGAGGAAAGGGCCACCGGGGAGGTTTTAGTGGGTAAGAACCCCACATAACCGCCGCCTTCCCCCCAGAAGGCGGGGTATCTTTCTGAAGATTTCCTCCCCGTCAACAAAAAAAAAAAAAGGTTTTTATTATTAAGGTCTTTACACAATAAAATAACTAGTTTTAGTTTGTAGTTTTTGTAATCGCGGAGATGTTATTAGCAGTTTATTTCTTAATTATTATTATATATTTTTGTAAATTTTACTACTGTTATTCTTCCTATATATTTTTTAATAAGATATTTAGCAATATTTCTTTTTTTTCCAGGAATATTACTAACAATCTTGTTAACCATTCCAACTAAGCTTAAGCTTGAGCTAGGAGATGGTTCACGTCAATAGTCGAATGGTGGATTCGAACCCACGACCTTAGGATTCGCAGGCCGTATCCTAAACCATTAGGCTATTGACGCTTAATAAATAAATAAAAAGTAAAGCTTAATTCAAAAATCACTACTAATTTCCCCTTTCATTACCCTAACATTGATGTCTCTTACCCAACTTTTGTATATTTTTACTCTTTTATATAATTACAGGTAAAGAGGGTCCAATTCATGCCATTGCATGGAACTCGGGAAATTGGAACGAGTGGGTGGCAGTGTATGGACACGCCCCGGCTAAAGCAACTCTCTTTAACGCCAAATGTGAACCTCTTTTTGAATTTGGCACCGGCGCTTGGAATGCTATTTACTTTCCACCCGAAGGGAACAATATCCTTTTATAATTGTCTTGATTTTTTCCGTCTTTTTAATTCTTTTTTTTTTTAAAGATAGCTAGCTATTTTCCTTATTTTTTAGAAATATAACTAACCTTCTTGTTAATCATTCCAACTAAGCTTAAGCTTGAGCTAGGAGATGGTTCAGGCGACTAAAAGGGGCCTCGGGTTCACTGGGCGACAAGGGTGGGGGCCTTTGTCGTCCGCTAAGGTGGACCCGGGAAAAAGGCGACATCGGCTGGCCCGAGCCTTGCACTGTGAGGGCACAGGGGGGAGGGAGAAACCTCCCCCCCTCCGAGACGTGCTCTCCTTGAGGACAGTGCAGAGGGGCTCCGGTGCGTTCCACTGGAGATCCCGGAGCCCCTCGTCATGCACCGAGGAAAGGGCCACCGGGGAGGTTTTAGTGGGTAAAAACCCCACATAACCGCCGCCTTCCCCCCAGAAGGCGATGTATCTTGAAGATTTCCTCCCCGTTAACAAAAAAGGAGATGGTTCTCATCAATAATCGAAAGATGGATTTGAACCTACGATGTTACGATTCGCAGAACGTACCCTAAACCATTAGGCTATTGAAGCTTTAAATATAGCTATAAAATAACATTCGATCGATAGAACATTAGGTAGATACATGGGTATCGTATGTTAAAACAAGTATATTTACATTAAACGCGCGGACGCTCTCTTTGTATTTGCGAATTATTGTACGAATATTACGATATAGAATTAATGAGAACCTATTCAAACTCTTATCAAACTTCTTATCAATAAAATATAATATATCCTTTCAATAAAAAAAAATTCCGAGATTTACATTATATGTTTGAAATTGCTCGTTTAAAGATACCAGATACGAATTCGAAGCATCTCTCTCCAAGTATATCACCACTGCTAGAGGTTCGTCAACTCAGTGAAGTTACCCTGATTTGTGCCTAGCAAAATAGTTGTTCCTACTGGCAATACTGGCCGACTCACTGATGTTTCGCAGCCGCGATCTCATTATAATGGTATGAAGAACCTCTCTGCGATTTTTCCCATCATTATGATTTGGAAAACTTGTATTTCTCATGCAAGACATGACCTTCGGAGCATGCTGTGTGTGAATTTGTGACAGCTTGAACATGTGATGGACAATTCCTTAACTTCCCCAACACTAGTCCTTCTAGGCGGATTTGGTAACATAGCGACTGGGCATATAGAAGTGTGGGATGTGCGCGGGTACAAAAAGCTAGGCTCCTGCTCGGCCCCCGATACCACCAGCTTACAGTGGGATCCCCGTGGTGAAACTTTCATCACCGCCACCACTTATCCTCGACTTACTGTAGGAAATGGGTACGTCATTCCACTTCTATTAGTTTATTATATCATTCGGCTTTCATTTCAGCTTATCTTATCCTAAATACTTTTACGTTTCTGAGACTAGCTTGTGTAGGATTTGATATCCCGTATGCTGGTAAGCCGTAACCTGAAAATCTTTAAAACTATTTAATGAACGAAATCATTTATGTATTTACGACTCTAGCGGGCTAACAGATATAATCAGTCCCCTTTTCACGAAAAATCTGTAATGATGCTAACAGAAATGTCCACTAATACTAAATATCAAATAGCACTGTTCATGTCTACTGTAACGTAAACTTGTAGGTCTTGTGGAATTATTTCATCAGTCTAATAACTAATATACTCGCTTTATTCACACGGCATTCCGTTGTATAAGGAATTATTTTAACGAATACCGTCCAACGGCGCGTCCTCACAACCTTTATACAAAATCAATTAGAAGTCAGATTACAAACTATTTTCTAGTTAAATTATCGTTTACAATGCCAAGTTAATATGATGATCAAGTAAATGATTAATTATGACTTAAAGATACAACAAGGTTCAGTTAAATCACTAAGATATCATTGGAAGTAGTTATATTACATATGTTAGGATTCTGGTGGTTTCGTGGAGTAAAACAATCCAACAACTAATAACTCGCTTTATTCAGGCGGCGTAACGTTATTCAAGAATTATTTATAATCAACAACTGACAACTGCGCGTCCTCACAAATCCGTTACCAAAAGTGACAAACAAGTCAGATTAGGAACTAATAAAGTTAAACTATTGTTTACAATGCCAAGTTAATGTGACGATCACTAAATAATCAATTATGAATTAAAGATACAATTAGGTTCAGGTAAATCATCAAGATATTATAGGAAGTAGGTATTATGTATCACAATTGCCGGGTGTCATGTGTTGCCAGCTAACATTCGGCCATCCTGCAAGGGCTGCGTCCCGTGGTCCGTATTCTTCGTATCCTTTTCTCCAGAGCCCCGCCAGTAGACCTGAAAACAATTAGACAGCAGGAACTTGTGGTTTTTAAGATCTGTTTCGCCTCGCAAGAACGAGAGTTAAATGGTGAACTGACAAATTTTGGGTGGCTGTAAGATTCTATCACTCAGCAGTTATTTCAGATAGTCTTGGTCACACAGTTTTGACTCTAATAAAACTTAGTCATACAGCAATTTTTGAAGACTTATTCACACTCGTGAGCATACAGCAGACATCACACAGTTATTTCACACAGCAGTTTTTATCACACAGTTGTCTCGCCAACGAAGATCTGAGCACATAGCAGTTTTTATCACACAGTTGTCTCGCCAACGAAGATCTGAGCACATAGCAGTTTTTATCACACAGTTGTCTCGCCAACGAATATCTGAGCACATAGCAGTTTTTATCACACAGTTGTCTCGCCAACGGAGATCTGAGCACATAGCAGTTTTTATCACACAGTTGTCTCGCTAACGGAGATCTGAGCACATAGCAGTTTTATCACACAGTTGTCTCGCCAACGAAGATCTGAGCACACAGTAATTTTATCACACAGTTGTCTCGCCAACGAAAATCTGAGCACATAGCAGTTTTTATCACACAGTTGTCTTTTAAACTTGCATTTTGTGTTGGGGCTCCTATACATAATAGAAAACGCTGATACTGTATTGAATAATTTTAATAATTGGTTCATTTTTATTTAATTTTAGTTTACAAAGTCAGTTTCATACTTCTATTAGGTACACTTATGATTTATGATACTAAAGAGTAGAAACAGTGGCACAGAATAATGATTTATACATTTGTAACAATTAGCTTTCAAGGAGATCAATTAAGTCATCTCTGTCTACTTCTCGATCACTACCTGAACTATCATTTTCAGATAAGGTTGGGTTGTAAGGTCGGAGGGCCTCTCCACGAACTTCTGCACTAAACTTCCTATAGCCTTTCATACCCTTTATACTGGAGATAGTGTATCTCTCTAATGAGCTTTCCGCTTTGCATACCTTGTAGGGACCTGAGTATAACCCGTTAAGTTTTTGTAACCCCAGTCACGGCGTCTCTAGCTACACCTCCTTTCCAAAGAACTAATTGACCAATGGCATATTTAATACATTGTTTATGTTTTTTATCGAATTGTTTTTTCATGGTGCTCATATTCTTATCAATGCGAAGCTTTGCAGTTTTCCTATTAGCCTGTAGTTCATTAAGTTGATCTTCAGCGGTTGAAGCCGCGTCTGAAGGGAATGGCGGATAACGAGAGTTTTTGTGACCAAACATAAGATTAAAAGGGGCGAAACCAGTTGTTGCGCTAGGTGTGTTATTGATTCCCCATACTACGTCATCTAGCTTGTTGTCCCATGTACATTCGCTTTCTGACATAGCATTGAGGCCATTTAGTAATGTACGATTTACGCGTTCAACTTGACCATTTGAACGAGGGCTAGCTATTGCGTTTAAGATATGTTTAAACTGGGTTTCTTCGGTAAATTGTTTAAAATACCTACTCGTAAACGCTTTTCCCCTGTCTGTTATTATTCTTGCTGGATAACCAAACTGCATAATAATTTCTTTTAGCAATCGAATGGTCTCTAGCGAGCTACAGTTTTTAGCAGGTCGTGCGAACACGAATTTAGTAAAAGCGTCTATTACTACCAGAACATAAGTATTTCCTTTACGCGTTTTAGCAAAAGGACCCAAATGGTCAGCGTGCAATGTATGCATAGGTATGGCTGGCTTGTTAATTGGATGTAGTTCACCCTCCAACCTACCATAATTGCCTTTATTAAATGCACATTGCAAACAACTGTTTACATATTTTCTTATGAATCTCGTCATTCCTTCAAACCAGAACTGAGCCTTAATAGATCGTTCACATTTTTCGAACCCGGGATGACCTATTTGATCGTGCAGCTTTTGTAGTAACCCGTACTTTGCCAGTTTTGGAATAACAAAACGCTCACCGGAAACTGTTTTTCTAAAAAGTATATTATCTTTAATAGTGTAATTTGCAATTAAATTAGGATCAGGATTATCACGAAGTCTAGAAATAACGTTTTGAATATTATCATCCTGTAATTGAAGAGTTATTAACCAATCAGAGTTATCGATCACGAGCATTGTGTTAGTTACAGGGTTCCTACTAAGTGCGTCTACGTGTTTCATATACGCTCGCCTGGTCGAGTATCAACTTCAAGATCAAAGTCTTGTATTGTAAGCCACCAGCGAGCTATTCTTGGAATTAATTCTCGTTTAACTAGGGTAGTTCTAAGTGCTGAGCAATCCGTAATTACTTTAACCTTGATGCCTATGAGGTAAATTTTGAAGCGTTTAAGAGATTCAACAACTGCTAGTGTTTCAAGTTCATAACTATGATAATACTTCTCTTCTTTACTTGTCACTCTACTAAAATAAGCTATAGGCTTCAAATGTCTGTCAGTTTCGTACTGCATTAAAATCCCTCCTAGGCCAATTTTACTGGCATCACAATGCAATTCAGTTTTGCGTTGCAATTGTAAATACCTAATATCGGTCTTTCTATTAAACGCTGCTTAAGAGTTTGAAACGAATTTTCTTGATCAGCGCCCCAATGCCATTGTGCATCTTTTTTGTAAGTAGGGTAAGAGGTCGGGCAATTTGTGCAAAATTTTGAACGAACTTCCTAAAATACGATGTTAAACCGATAAATTGTCTAATCTCATGTACGTTGCGCGGTTGTTTATATTCTGCAACACATTTTATTTTAGCCTGACCCGGTCGTATTGTCCCAGCTGTTATTTCGTGACCTAAGTATGTGGCGGTACTTTTAAGGAAAGAACATTTACTTAGATTTAATTTTAAATTAGCCTGTGTTAACAATTGTAACACCTTTTCTAATAATACTAGACCTTCTTTTACCGTTCTTGTAGGCAACATGACGTCATCAAGATACAGCGCAATGTTTTGATCGACCTTGCCTAATGTCATCTGTATTAAGCGAGAAAATACAGCTGGTCCATTCGCGATACCAAAGGGCATTTTTAGAAATTCAAATTGACCGGATGGAGTTACAAAAGCAGTCTTAGCTATTGAGTCCTCGTGAATACCTACTTGATAATAACCTTGGGCAAGGTCGAGGGTAGTAAAAAAAAACTGCCCTGACAGCTTATTTACCTGATCTTCTATATTCGGCAAAGGATACCTATCTTTTACAGTATTGGCATTTAACGATCTATAATCTACACAAAGCCTATAGTCCCCCGTCTTCTTTTTTACTAAGACTATAGGGCTGGCATATTCAGACATAGATTCCCTAATAATACCTGCCTCTAGTAAATCTTCAATTTTGGCGTTCACGATTTCATTTTCCTTGTGTGACAATCTATATGGTTTGCAAGAGACCGGTTGATCATTTATTGTGCGAATGTGCATTTTTATGAGATTAGTGCAACCCAATTCCCTGGTAGTCCTAGCGAAAGTGTTAGCATACTTATTTAAAAGTATTAACAATTGTTTATTGTCACAATCACTAAGCTGCCCTGTCTTTATATCGGATAAGCTAATATGTAGACTATTAATATTTGAATGATTTATAGCTAAAGTTGTATACTCGTGAGAGCATGTTGGTATTGTTGTCATTTCAGCCCTAGCTACAAGTTTATGTGCCTCCCATATTATATCAGTATCACCTAGATTAACAACCTTTAAATGAGAATGATATGATTTAATAATAGCTGAGGGTATAAAATAATAGATGTTACCTAACTGTACCCAGACCGTATTAGTTAGAAATGTATGCTCATCTTCGTTCCCCTGGTTACATTTAATATATACTTCTACATACAACTGGCTTTGTTTTGGTATTTTAACACTTTGCTTTAAATATACTGGGAATTTTATATAAAAATCTGTAGAGTCTAACTTCATATTCGCAATTAGGTCTTGTACCTCTTCACTTTGAACAAAATGTACAGAAGAGGCCAAAGTAACTAGACTAACATTATTACTATTAATCATAGTTTGACCAATTAATAAATCAATATCTGCCATTATGTAATGAGCTAATTCTACCACTCCATATAATATCACATTATCTATTATGACACTTAAGTAACTTGAACCGAGTGAATTTACATTTGCTCCCCAAAACCTTGCATGACAGTTGAACTAGGCTCGATTTTGGTTTGCAATCTTGAGTCAGACATACACAAAATATTTATTTTACTACCCGTGTCTATAAGTGCTCTGAGCTGATGCCCGTTTACAATGACTGTTCTTTATAATTATCAGTATTAATATCGTGGGCAATATTCATTATTCTACTAACCTTTGTGGTTGTTGTCGCGAAGTCCGGTGCCAAACCAACATGCAGCCGTTGAATGTCCACTACGCCTGCAGTTCTCGCAATGCGGTTGCTGCCTGCAGTTTCGAGCCTCATGACCCATTCGACGACACACGTAGCACAATTTCCCTTGAACCGAGGATTCGATGCCGGAAAGGGTGTATAGTTTCTGGTATCTCTTCTCCATGTAGATTGTCGCGTTATATTTAGTTCTAACCGTTGAAAATTTTCTAGCGATGATGACAAGCCGTAGTATAGTTGTTCAGGAGTGTCACAACTATATGCCTTAGCGTTAGTCCTCAATTCCTGGGGCAACCCCCGTATAATGCAGGAAATTGCGTCCTTGCCGTTGATACTACATTTATTCAATAAAGATAGTTTGTCGTGATAATATTTCGTCATACTTTCATTATCTTCTTTCTGTCGATCCAACATGCGTTCCAACGTCTCCGCATAGTCAGTCGATCGCGGAAATGCAACCGTTATTTTTCTTCCATTCGTCCCAAGTGAAATTATAATTTTCAAGGTTGTCGTACCATTTTCGAGCAGCACCTCGCAGCCGTAGTTGCATAACAAACATTCGCTCGGTTTGATTCCATCCGTAGACGTCGCCTTGTCGTCTCTCTATTTTATGAAGCCACCCGATGATATTACTGTTGGAATCCTCTGGTTTAAACTTCGGAATTACTTCAGCGTCGCTGGGTACAATATGCCTTTCGTATGCGGATAATCAGAGAAAAAATCACGCCATTTTCATCTTTGGACGAAGTCGACTCGCTGTTTTCACCAGCAAAACCTTCTGCGTATGGTCCCGACATTACGAGCACGATCCCACTTCTGAAATGTTAGATTCTGGTGGTTTCGTGGAGTAAAACAATCCAACAACTAATAACTCGCTTTATTCAGGCGGCGTAACGTTATTCAAGAATTATTTATAATCAACAACTGACAACTGCGCGTCCTCACAAATCCGTTACCAAAAGTGACAAACAAGTCAGATTAGGAACTAATAAAGTTAAACTATTGTTTACAATGCCAAGTTAATGTGACGATCACTAAATAATCAATTATGAATTAAAGATACAATTAGGTTCAGGTAAATCATCAAGATATTATAGGAAGTAGGTATTATGTATCACAATTGCCGGGTGTCATGTGTTGCCAGCTAACATTCGGCCATCCTGCAAGGGCTGCGTCCCGTGGTCCGTATTCTTCGTATCCTTTTCTCCAGAGCCCCGCCAGTAGACCTGAAACAATTAGACAGCAGGAACTTGTGGTTTTAAGATCTGTTTCGCCTCGCAAGAACGAGAGAGTTAAATGGTGAACTGACAAATTTTGGGTGGCTGTAAGATTCTATCACTCAGCAGTTATTTCAGATAGTCTTGGTCACACAGTTTTGACTCTAATAAAACTTAGTCATACAGCAATTTTTGAAGACTTATTCACTCGTGAGCATACAGCAGACATCACACAGTTATTTCACACAGCAGTTTTATCACACAGTTGTCTCGCCAACGAAGATCTGAGCACATAGCAGTTTTATCACACACAGTTGTCTCGCCAACGAAGATCTGAGCACATAGCAGTTTTTATCACACAGTTGTCTCGCCAACGAATATCTGAGCACATAGCAGTTTTTATCACACAGTTGTCTCGCCAACGGAGATCTGAGCACATAGCAGTTTTTATCACACAGTTGTCTCGCCAACGGAGATCTGAGCACATAGCAGTTTTATCACACAGTTGTCTCGCCAACGAAGATCTGAGCACATAGCAGTTTTATCACACAGTTGTCTCGCCAACGAAAATCTGAGCACATAGCAGTTTTTATCACACAGTTGTCTTTTAAACTTGCATTTTGTGTTGGGGCTCCTATACATAATAGAAAACGCTGATACTGTATTGAATAATTTTAATAATTGGTTCATTTTTATTTAATTTTAGTTTACAAAGTCAGTTTCATACTTCTATTAGGTACACTTATGATTTATGATACTAAAGAGTAGAAACAGTGGCACAGAATAATGATTTATACATTTGTAACAATTAGCTTTCAAGGAGATCAATTAAGTCATCTCTGTCTACTTCTCGATCACTACCTGAACTATCATTTTCAGATAAGGTTGGGTTGTAAGGTCGGAGGGCCTCTCCACGAACTTCTGCACTAAACTTCCTATAGCCTTTCATACCCTTTTATACTGAGATAGTGTATCTCTAATGAGCTTTCCGCTTTGCATACCTTGTAGGGACCTGAGTATAACCCGTTAAGTTTTTGTAACCCCAGTCACGGCGTCTCTAGCTACACCTCCTTTCCAAAGAACTAATTGACCAATGGCATATTTAATACATTGTTTATGTTTTTTATCGAATTGTTTTTTCATGGTGCTCATATTCTTATCAATGCGAAGCTTTGCAGTTTTCCTATTAGCCTGTAGTTCATTAAGTTGATCTTCAGCGGTTGAAGCCGCGTCTGAAGGAATGGCGGATAACGAGAGTTTTGTGACCAAACATAAGATTAAAAGGGCGAAACCAGTTGTTGCGCTAGGTGTGTTATTGATTCCCATACTACGTCATCTAGCTTGTTGTCCCATGTACATTCGCTTTCTGACATAGCATTGAGGCCATTTAGTAATGTACGATTTACGCGTTCAACTTGACCATTTGAACGAGGGCTAGCTATTGCGTTTAAGATATGTTTAAACTGGGTTTCTTCGGTAAATTGTTTAAAATACCTACTCGTAAACGCTTTTCCCCTGTCTGTTATTATTCTTGCTGATAACCAAACTGCATAATAATTTCTTTTAGCAATCGACTGGTCTCTAGCGAGCTACAGTTTTAGCAGGTCGTGCGAACACGAATTTAGTAAAAGCGTCTATTACTACCAGAACATAAGTATTTCCTTTACGCGTTTTAGCAAAAGGACCTAAATGGTCAGCGTGCAATGTATGCATAGGTATGGCTGGCTTGTTAATTGGATGTAGTTCACCCTCCAACCTACCATAATTGCCTTTATTAAATGCACATTGCAAACAACTGTTTACATATTTTCTTATGAATCTCGTCATTCCTTCAAACCAGAACTGAGCCTTAATAGATCGTTCACATTTTTCGAACCCGGGATGACCTATTTGATCGTGCAGCTTTTGTAGTAACCCGTACTTTGCCAGTTTTGGAATAACAAAACGCTCACCGGAAACTGTTTTTCTAAAAAGTATATTATCTTTAATAGTGTAATTTGCAATTAAATTAGGATCAGGATTATCACGAAGTCTAGAAATAACGTTTTGAATATTATCATCCTGTAATTGAAGAGTTATTAACCAATCAGAGTTATCGATCACGAGCATTGTGTTAGTTACAGGGTTCCTACTAAGTGCGTCTACGTGTTTCATACGCTCGCCTGGCCTATACTCAATCTCAAGATCAAAGTCTTGTATTGTAAGCCACCAGCGAGCTATTCTTGGAATTAATTCTCGTTTAACTAGGGTAGTTCTAAGTGCTGAGCAATCCGTAATTACTTTAACCTTGATGCCTATGAGGTAAATTTTGAAGCGTTTAAGAGATTCAACAACTGCTAGTGTTTCAAGTTCATAACTATGATAATACTTCTCTTCTTTACTTGTCACTCTACTAAAATAAGCTATAGGCTTCAAATGTCTGTCAGTTTCGTACTGCATTAAAATCCCTCCTAGGCCAATTTTACTGGCATCACAATGCAATTCAGTTTTTGCGTTGCAATTGTAAATACCTAATATCGGTCTTTCTATTAAACGCTGCTTAAGAGTTTGAAACGAATTTTCTTGATCAGCGCCCCAATGCCATTGTGCATCTTTTTTTGTAAGTAGGGTAAGAGGTCGGGCAATTTGTGCAAAATTTTGAACGAACTTCCTAAAATACGATGTTAAACCGATAAATTGTCTAATCTCATGTACGTTGCGCGGTTGTTTATATTCTGCAACACATTTTATTTTAGCCTGACCCGGTCGTATTGTCCCAGCTGTTATTTCGTGACCTAAGTATGTGGCGGTACTTTTAAGGAAAGAACATTTACTTAGATTTAATTTTAAATTAGCCTGTGTTAACAATTGTAACACCTTTCTAATAATACTAGACCTTCTTTTACCGTTCTTGTAGGCAACATGACGTCATCAAGATACAGCGCAATGTTTTGATCGACCTTGCCTAATGTCATCTGTATTAAGCGAGAAAATACAGCTGGTCCATTCGCGATACCAAAGGGCATTTTTAGAAATTCAAATTGACCGGATGGAGTTACAAAAGCAGTCTTAGCTATTGAGTCCTCGTGAATACCTACTTGATAATAACCTTGGGCAAGGTCGAGGGTAGTAAAAAAAAGCTGACAGCTTATTTACCTGATCTTCTATATTCGGCAAAGGATACCTATCTTTTACAGTATTGGCATTTAACGATCTATAATCTACACAAAGCCTATAGTCCCCCGTCTTCTTTTTTACTAAGACTATAGGGCTGGCATATTCAGACATAGATTCCTAATAATACCTGCCTCTAGTAAATCTTCAATTTTGGCGTTCACGATTTCATTTTCCTTGTGTGACAATCTATATGGTTTGCAAGAGACCGGTTGATCATTTATTGTGCGAATGTGCATTTTTATGAGATTAGTGCAACCCAATTCCCTGGTAGTCCTAGCGAAAGTGTTAGCATACTTATTTAAAAGTATTAACAATTGTTTATTGTCACAATCACTAAGCTGCCCTGTCTTTATATCGGATAAGCTAATATGTAGACTATTAATATTTGAATGATTTATAGCTAAAGTTGTATACTCGTGAGAGCATGTTGGTATTGTTGTCATTTCAGCCCTAGCTACAAGTTTATGTGCCTCCCATATTATATCAGTATCACCTAGATTAACAACCTTTAAATGAGAATGATATGATTTAATAATAGCTGAGGGTATAAAATAATAGATGTTACCTAACTGTACCCAGACCGTATTAGTTAGAAATGTATGCTCATCTTTGTTCCCCTGGTTACATTTAATATATACTCTACATACAACTGGCTTTGTTTTGGTATTTTAACACTTTGCTTTAAATATACTGGGAATTTTATATAAAAATCTGTAGAGTCTAACTTCATATTCGCAATTAGGTCTTGTACCTCTTCACTTTGAACAAAATGTACAGAAGAGGCCAAAGTAATTCAGGACTAACATTATTACTATTAATCATAGTTTGACCAATTAATAAATCAATATCTGCCATTATGTAATGAGCTAATTCTACTACTCCATATAATATCACATTATCTATTATGACACTTAAGTAACTTGAACCGAGTGAATTTACATTTGCTCCCCCAAAACCTTGCATGACAGTTGAACTAGGCTCGATTTTGGTTTGCAATCTTTGAGCTTGTGACATACACAAAATATTTATTTTACTACCCGTGTCTATAAGTGCTCTGAGCTGATGCCCGTTTACAATGACTGTTCTTTATAATTATCAGTATTAATATCGTGGGCAATATTCATTATTCTACTAACCTTTTGTGGTTGTTGTCGCGAAGTCCCGGTGCCAAACCAACATGCAGCCGTTGAATGTCCACTACGCCTGCAGTTCTCGCAATGCGGTTGCTGCCTGCAGTTTCGAGCCTCATGACCCATTCGACGACACACGTAGCACAATTTCCCCTTGAACCGAGGATTCGATGCCGGAAAGGGTGTATAGTTTCTGGTATCTCTTCTCCATGTAGATTGTCGCGTTATATTTAGTTCTAACCGTTGAAAATTTTCTAGTGATGACAAGAAGCCGTAGTATAGTTGTTCAGGAGTGTCACAACTATATGCCTTAGCGTTAGTCCTCAATTCCTGGGGCAACCCCCGTATAATGCAGGAAATTGCGTCCTTGCCGTTGATACTACATTTATTCAATAAAGATAGTTTGTCGTGATAATATTTCGTCATACTTTCATTATCTTCTTTCTGTCGATCCAACATGCGTTCCAACGTCTCCGCATAGTCAGTCGATCGCGGAAATGCAACCGTTATTTTTTCTTTCCATTCGTCCCAAGTGAAATTATAATTTTCAAGGTTGTCGTACCATTTTCGAGCAGCACCTCGCAGCCGTAGTTGCATAACAAACATTCGCTCGGTTTGATTCCATCCGTAGACGTCGCCTTGCTGGTCTATTTTATGAAGCCACCCGATGATATTACTGTTGGAATCCTCTGGTTTAAACTTCGGAATTACTTCAGCGTCGCTGGGTACAATATGCCTTTTCGTATGCGGATAATCAGAGAAAAAAATCACGCCATTTTCATCTTTGGACGAAGTCGACTCGCTGTTTTTTCTTTTCCGCTGCCCAAAACCTTCTGCGTATGGTCCCGACATTACGAGCACGATCCCACTTCTGAAATGTTAGGATTCTGGTGGTTTCGTGGAGTAAAACAATCCAACAACTAATAACTCGCTTTATTCAGGCGGCGTAACGTTATTCAAGAATTATTTATAATCAACAACTGACAACTGCGCGTCCTCACAAATCCGTTACCAAAAGTGACAAACAAGTCAGATTAGGAACTAATAAAGTTAAACTATTGTTTACAATGCCAAGTTAATGTGACGATCACTAAATAATCAATTATGAATTAAAGATACAATTAGGTTCAGGTAAATCATCAAGATATTATAGGAAGTAGGTATTATGTATCACAATTGCCGGGTGTCATGTGTTGCCAGCTAACACATAACAATTGCCGGGTGCCATGTGTTGCTAGCTAACAGTAGTCATTCATTAAATATCATCATTACCTTCCAGATATAAAATCTGGCATTACACTGGTGCACTAATGCACAAACGCATTTGTGAAGAAAAGGAAGTTCTACTATCGATCACTTGGCAAACGGGCTCATTCCCCAAGAGCGAGTTGTCTAAAATATCACCAAAGGCCATAGAGGCCGCCCCTACTAAGCCTGTGGCCGCTTACCGTCCGCCCGGAGCCAGGAACAAACCGTCCACTTTCACGCTACATGAACACGAAAAGCCGCATCGTCCTGGACAAAATGTTACCGGTACGTAACTCTTTCAGGTGTCTCCCTAATTACGGCCCGTTTTATGTCATTAGTGAGCCAAGACATGTAGCTGTAATTAACACGTAGAAACCAAGTTTTGGATTTAGCAGGTTTATGGCTCAGACTAAGTAAGTACACTTTAGCCCTGTAGTTCTGGGCTCGTAGAATAAGTACGGTATCCCCCTTCCTGTCATAAGGGCCTCGGGTTCATGGGGCGACAAGGGTGGGGGCCTTTGTCGTCCGCGAAGTGGACTCGGGAAGAAGGCGACATGACTGGCCCGTGTCGCCTTGCACTGCGAGGGCATAGGGGGGGAAAGATTAACCTCCCCGGGACGTGCTGACGACCGAAGGGCTCTGGTGGGTTCCACTGGATATCCCGGAGCCCCTCACCATGCACCGGGGGGGTTTTAGTGGGTAAGAACCCCACATAACCCCGCCTTCCTTGGTATCTTGTTGAAGATTTCCCCTGTCAACAAAAAGAAAAAAGGTAAGTAGACTTTATCTTCGCCAGAACTTTTTTTATGTCATACTTCATAAATGAAAGTGTGTAGTGATTTTTAATCTGAAACTATATTTAAATAACTTAATTATTATAAAATAACTTAATTGTAAAGCGTGCGTTATTAGCGTAGGTTTGATTTGAAGTCCATTTTCGTTTTTAATGCAATAAAACTGATTCTTATATTTGTTTACTGTGTTTATTTTTTTAAGCGTATGGCGAAATAAACAGACCACAATATCATCCTTTTTGACCATGTAAAGTAATAATATATTTAACCAGCGGCGCCGTCGAAGCAGGCGATCAAACAGAAAGAGAAACGCGAAGCTCGGAAAGCTCGTAAGGCAGAAGAGAGGGCTACAGGGGACACCTCACCCACGCCCCCATCCGCTCCAGCCACTCCTCGATTGCCATTCATATCTACAGGGGATCCAGAAAAGGACAAGAAAATAAAAACGTGAATAAGGTAAAGTTTTTGTTTTCAATGTAGGAATCAATCAAGTAAAATTAGCATTAAAACTCCCTAACTATATTAGTAAATGGGAAGACTTTTTGTTAACTTTTACAGACCAAATTTTAGTTATACCATAAGTTTATAAAAAGTTTGTTTGGAGTCTATCTACCTATATATATATATAAAAGAGAAAGTGTGTGGGTATGTTCCATTTGGGCTCCGAAACGGCCGGACCGATTTCAATGAAACTTTAAGGGGATCTTCAGATTGACCTGGCGAGTAATCCTGTAAGTTTGGTGACGATCGGAGCACTCCTCTTTTAGAACTGTAAAAAAAAGCCATACGTTGTACTTTAATTCTGACATTAACTTGAGTCTGATATGTTTTTGTATAAATGATACGAATGATATTGTAATTACTGATATGTACATGGGTGTAGGTAATGATCTTCACCCGCTCGAGAAGAGAATAGAAGAAAATGAATAATTTAATCTATTGTGAGAGTTAAATTAAATATTTAATGATGTAAGTTTATTGTTTAAATAAAATAAAGCAAAATCTAGCCCGGCGAAGCGGGATGGGTACGCTAGTATATTGATATATATAGAATAAGAGTGAACGAAAGGTAACATCTATGGGATTGGAACAATTGCATTTGAAACATCGGTTCATTAGATATGAAATAGTATCTAATAATCCGCATATATTTCTTCAATTTCACGCGGACGAAGTCACGGGCACAGCTAGTAGACTTAGTAAATTAATCAATTTTATATAAATTTGAACCCGGTGATAAGCCAATGGGTTCACCACCTGTCACATGGTACCTTAGTAATTGAAGAGCCTATTTGTTTATTTTACTAAAGTTTTTATGTATTCGTAACAGAAACTAAGCGACATCGATAAGCTGAAGCAACAGAGGGCGGCCGGGAAACCGCTCGAGCTGAACCAGTTGGCGAAGATAGACAACGAGGCGGCACTGCTGCTGGAACTGGAGCAACTTAGATTATGATAACACTGAACACTGACTACATACTGAACAACTGTTCAATATATTTTTCGACATGTATACGCAGACTGTACGAATACGCTTCTTAGGTGTGTTGTTGATATATACAAAATTAACTCTCCTCCTCCTCCTCCTTGCGCCGTTTTCCTCATTGCTGAGGGTCGTGACCTCCACGAATTATGTGGTGGACGATCGCCTTCCACCTGTTGCGGTCTTTGGCGGTGTGAAATGCATCGTGGACTCTTTGTGTTGATGTTGTTGCTGATTAACTAAAATTAACTAGCATTTAATACCTTTGTTGCTTTACGTGATTTTTGATGCTTGATATTCTTGCGTGCATTTTCAATTATATATATGTAAAGAAATATATAATTTTGCTTTTTAAAAATTCTAACGTCACATGTGTCAACGAGACATTTGATCTTATAATATAAAATAATTCTAACGTCACATGTGTCAACGAGACATTTGATCTTATAATATAAAATAATTCTAACGTCACATGTGTCAACGAGACATTTGATCTTATAATATAAAATAATTCTAACGTCACATGTGTCAACGAGACATTTGATCTTATAATATAAAATAATTTAAAGTCACATGTCAACGAGACATTTGATCTTATAATATAAAATAATTCTAAAGTCACATGTGTCAACGAGACATTTGATCTTATAATATAAAATAATTTAACGTCACATGTGTCAACGAGACATTTGATCTATAATATAAAATAATTTAACGTCACATGTGTCAACGAGACATTTGATCTTATAATATAAAATAATTCCTAACGTCACATGTGTCAACGAGACATTTGATCTTATAATATAAAATAATTTAACGTCACATGTCAACGAGACATTTGATCTTATAATATAAAATAATTTAACGTCACATAAAATAACGAGACATTTGATCTTATAATATAAAATAATTCTAACGTCACATGTGTCAACGAGACATTTGATCTTATAATATAAAATAATTCTAACGTCACATGTGTCAGCGAGACATTTGATCGTATAATCGTTATAAATCTTCATGTATTTTGCGGATTTTTCATGTTTTTGAGGATTATTCGCAATCTCCGACGGTCGCGAATGGACGCTCTGTGGATTTGTATAGATCTAGCCGGTGTAATGGTAATCGCGTCGTCCAGATCGTGGAGAACGTGTCACGGCCTCCGGTCGACGCGACTGAAAAATGTCTCGTTGACACGATGATATTTGACGTTAGAATTTTTTAAAAATAAAATTATATTTTTCTTTACATATATTTTTAAAGTCACCGACTTAAAATTATTATATATATATAATATAATGACAAATAAATAACATAATAAATTATTATTCTAATAGGCGGGAAACTCAAAATGGTTTAACACCACATGGACCACAGGAACAAATTCATATTTTTCTTCCACAATCAATCAAAATATAGATCATTTTCAG
The DNA here is from genome assembly GCA_029286785.1 of Meandrusa payeni. Lineage (NCBI taxonomy): Eukaryota > Metazoa > Arthropoda > Insecta > Lepidoptera > Papilionidae > Meandrusa > Meandrusa payeni. The sequence continues at coordinate 10,694,954 of JAGSMX010000024.1, read as the reverse complement.
TATCTTAATCTCTACATATATATATATAATATATATATATATATAAGTCGATCCCTCCTGTTATAATTTGTAGGTTTCGTGGAATAAAATAGTCCAACAACTAATACACTCGCTTTATTGAGACAGCGTAACGTTGTACAAAGAATTATTTATAACGAATACCGTCACAACTGCGCGTCCTCACGAACTAATAAAGTTACAACTATTGTTTACAATGCCAAGTTCATGTGACGATCAACTAAATTATTAGTTATGAATTAAAGATACAATAAGGTTCAGGTAAATCTCTAAGATATTATTGGAAGTAGTTATTATGCATAACAATCGCTGGGTGTCATGTGTTGCCAGCTAACACTCCTTATTGAACACATTACTTAATTTTTTTATAATCCTTATGAAACACGTTATATATTTTGTTGATTATAATTTTAATTCTAAACACGTTTGCATTTAATTTATATATTCGGTTTTTATCTGTCAAACTCGAGTGCATATAATATACGATTGTTGAAATATTTATTATTTGTAAGTTTAAAGTATTTAAATGAAACGTTTGAACAATAAATAATATTAAATTTACGTTGTTTTTCATTTACAATCCTATTTTTATTAGTAGATCATATGGACGAATACTCAATATCGATTAGACGATTTTTTTTTATAATTTCTAAGCAAGTGCTTAACTACGATCCCACCTGATGTTAAGTGGAAATGCAGTCCTGGATGGTAAGGCGCACTAGCTTAGTAAATGCCTATTCACTCTACTCTTGAAAATACCCACGATGTATATATTTCAAGGGTAGTTTTGACGAGAATTTGGATGGGTTCTTATTAATTCTATTTTGTAATATTCCTACGATAATTCAGAAATACAAAGAAGGTTTAATGAAAAATAGCGTTAAATGATTTGTTTGATTCGGTTTGTATTTTATTAACTCGTAAGAGTTAATAAAACGAGTGCATATACTTGTGATATTTAAAATTAATAACCATCAGTGTATGGCGATAGAGACCGTATAAGCTTATCTTACATAATTATCAAATTATGAAAACATTTTAGAATCCCACATACATGGGATCGAATTTTATATTTAAATATTAAATAATTAATATTCATTAAAAGCGAACTGCTTTTGCTATATGATTGAATCAATTTTAACCTGTCGTTTGAAGTACGTTAGCGAAGGAAAGTAATAATAACGATTATTAACCCGGTAGTCATCTGCATTAGGGGGCGACAAAATTCAGGAGACGATCGGTGCGGGTGTGATTCTTCCAGAAATATAGAAAAAACATAGCTACAAAACTTTTTACGTCCACGTCGTTAGCTGTGGGTAAGGCTACAAGAAAAATAAAATTATTAATCCACATTCACATTTATTCAGCAAAAAATTAACACTCGATTTTGATTTGCCTCGAACAACACCTCAAGAGACGAGAGAGATGGCTGAGTCAAGAGAGATTCAATAAGGTTTTTCCTTTCATGGTTCTAACCACCAGTTGCTTACGCCCTGTTTCGCGGCCGGTGGCACCATGGGTTGGGTTTTAATGTTTTTATATTATGTATGATCTTTTATATGTATTTAACTTTTTATAATAATGTTGTAAAAACTGAACTTAATAAGAACTGAAATGAGTAAAGCAAATCAAAATAATAAAAAACTTAAGTAAGCTATGACAGACTAAAATTCAAGTATTCTTTGATGATTTAAAATCAATTTTTAGAGCTCTAAAAGACTTGTTAGAGATCATTTTGAAAAACTAAAAAAGTAGGTTATACTTAAATATTAAAGCAGTCGACCGGACAATATTATACATGAAATTCGTTACAGGACCTAAACATTTACGATCTATTTTTATAATCGACTTCCTTGCATTCCAAATATTTACATTCACACCGTAGTAGCTTGGTAATAAACAAGTGGCCATATCCCTTCGGAAGTTTTTTATTTACACCCGATAAGATATGGATAATTGTTGATACCGGAGGTAGTTCGTTCAGTGTTCAATCGGACAGTCGGGAACCGCCACTCGCGTTATTGACACGCCGATAAAACTATTTGTTTACGATTTGTTACGACCGCTGTTACCGGGAAAGCGAAATCGTGTAACCTATATAGCAGTGCGTATATACCGTACATATCCTATATCGGTGTGATTTTCTACAATTAACAACATGAATAGTTCGGACGATCAAGAAGAAAGCGCGAAATTACAGACAAAATTGAAGCCATGTGGAGTGAGAACTAGCGTTGATTCTAGTGTAGTTGATGTTATAACATCGTCGGTAGAGACAATAGACTTCGATAGTAATATGATGAAGACTTCGACGCATGCCGAGGACCTGGCGGCCACGTGGGGCGGGCGATGCTCCCTCGCCGACTCGGGCAGACTGCGTCGAGCCCATTCATGGTCGGGAGGACTTCCAGAAGATGGCACCTCTGAAATTAGAATCTTAAGGGAACGGTATGTTTTGTCCGGTACGAAAAGAAACGTACTTCGACGTATTAACTGCTAATAAAATATCTACCCGCATCTTTTGCACTTGGGAAATAAAAGTTATATTGAATTCGATTATATTTAAAAGTATTTACTCTAAAATAGATAGCATATTCGTAATTAACATCGATGTAAAAATTACACGTATAATGTTGTAGTACAAAATTATCAGCCATTAATCAGGATCATTATCTAGCGATAAATATAGTAAATAGTATCGTAAAAATTACGTACTTTTTTTATTTATGCATTAACGGTGATATACTATGTATTTTAGTATATAACAAATAGCATATAAATTTAATAATGACAATACTTGCCGTTGTTGTTGCCATATGTGTCTACTTTTTTCAATTTAGTCCAATTTTGACAATGGCATCCATGAGTAAACTATATAAGTCTTAATTTGCATCAAGTACATACTTAAGAACTGCAAATGGACGAATAACCCCCTTAGATGTTAGGAGCGTTGCTGGAGTTTCTTCGGCCACTTCTTCTCCCAGCGACAACGCTTCCCGAAGTAGCACTCAAAGTTAGTTTAACTTTTGAATGTCCCTCAGCCCTGTAGTTCTGGGCTCTCAAGAATAAGACTACGGTATCCCCTGCCTGTCGTACAAGGCGACTAAAAGGGGCCTCGGGTTCACCGGGCGACAAGGGTGGGGGCTTGAGGCGTCCACCAAAGTGGACCCGGGAAGAAGGCGACATCGGCTGGCCCGTGTCGCCTTGCGCTGGGGGGGAGGGAGTAACCCGGGACGTGCTTGAGCACAGTGCAGAGGGGCTCCCGTGCGTTCCACTGGAGATCTCGGAGCCCCTCGTCATACACCGAGGAAAGGGCCACCGGGGAGGTTTTAGTGGTTAAGAACCCCACATAACCGCCGCCTTCCCCCCGTCAACAAAAAAAAAAGCTTTTGAATATCCCTTAGATTATCCGTGAAATAGCAACCGACGAGTCGTGGTTCGGCTCTCTCGGGCACGAAAGCCGGAGGCGGCAGTATGCACCATGCTGTCCACTCCACTCATAACTGCATCCAATGGAGCCTGATACGTGATCACTATCTTTGAATAAATGAAATGGAAGAGATGTTTAATGAAGTCTTTATTGTATAGATTAGTCCGTACTCAGACCAGACCTCGACCTGGCGCTGTGCGGCACTTGTCCAGTCGACAACGACTCACGCTGGCCTCACTAGCATTGGTGGACTTCATGAGCTTCTGCTCTATGAGCATCATGGCGCCCTTCTTCCCGCGGGAGGCGAACGCGAAGGGTCTCTCGGACACTATGTGCGGGATGGTGTTCAGCTTCTACGCTGTAGTGATGTTCGTCACTTCTCCATTGTTTGGGAAATTCGTAAGTACGTTTCACTATCGCATGCAACCATCATCTTCTTTTCAACCAACTTCAAAAAAGAGGAAGGCCTCAATTCGTTTCTATGTTTTTTTTTTTATGTTTGCTACCACATAAATTTCAACTGGGTGAATCGATTTTGAAGATTCTCGGCATCCATGAGAAAACTATTTAAGTCTTAAATTTGCATCAAGTTTGTGCGCCACAAATGTACAAATAACTCAATATCACGCCAACCGATTTCGATAAAACCTTTTTTATGGAAAGGATGCACTTCGAGAGTAGTTTGATGAGAGTTTGGTTAGGCTCTGATTAATTCTATTTCGTAATGTTCCTACAATAATTCGGAAATACAAAGAGGGCGCCCGCGCTTTTAACGTTTAATTCAATTTGAAGTCTGTTTTTGTTTATGCTCTTAAACATTCTTTTATCATCAGTGAAAGTATTTGTTAGTAGTAATTTATTTTAAATTTTATGTTGGTCGTTACAAATCCCGTATAATTGAAATCGAATAAAAGAGTGAGGGGATTGCGATGATAGGATAATAGCCTACTAGGTTTCCGTTCGTCAGAGCCCGCACAAAATGGCTTCCCGATAGGAACCTAAATACGGGCGCAATGTGGATGACTTAATGAGGTATGTAATTATTGCTCTAGCAGCAAAGCTGACTTTACATATATATTGACGGTTAGAAACAAAATCTGACTTAAAATCAAAATTAGGCTAAAAGTTAATCATATTATACATATTTTAACGCTTCCGAAAGTGGCACTCAAAGTTAGTTTAGCTTTTGAATGTCCCTTAGATTATCCGTAAAATAGCAACCGACCGAGTCGTGGTTCGGCCCTCTCGGGCGCTCTCGGATCGGAATGCTTAACGTAACATAGTAACCGTCCAAGGAAAGGTTACCCCTCACCGGGGGGACTAGGTCGAGTTACTAGCGATAGAGGTTCAGGCTAAGCGACCTAGGAGCTATGGCACCTCTCAATCCGGCGAAGCAGTCAAGGCCAGCTTCTCTGGCCAATGTGTGTAGTTCGTCATCAAGTTAAGGTATTATAGAATCATATTATAGATATCAAGTTAAGGTAGGTAAGATATTTCTGAAATGTCATATTATGATGCTCTCGTGTAGGTTACATTTTGTCTCTTCCCCGTTCGTGTTCATTGTCGTAAATTAGTACTTACTTAGTCTTGTGTCAGAAACAACAAACATTTTTTCATTTTTTTAGGAGTTCTATGGTATATTATCAGAAACTAAGGTCTTAAGCTTAAGCTAACAAATTTAGAATGGCATCTAATTGAAAGTAAATCGTTTGAAAAAACATTCAAAATCGGTTTATGAATGATAGCGATTTAAGCGTAAAAATATAAAACAAATATACAGAGAACTTCCTTTTTTTAAAGTCGGTTAGAAAATAATTTTTACGAAGTTATGTGTTAAGCAAAGTTACTTATTTCCAGCTACCTGCCATGGGTGCAAAGTTCATGTTCATTGCGGGAATTTTCGTCGCCGGCGCTTGCAATGTGTTGTTTGGGTATGTTCAGAATATTTATTTTATTTATCTTTCACAATGTTTCTTTAGCTTCCTTCGCTGTAATGACCGCGTCCACAAGTTCCTTCAAATATAGATATAAATAAGTAAATCCTGTATTACACCGAAATATTACAAACGCAAACTTAATAGTAAGGGCGGATTAAGGGTAATGCCTCTAAAAATAGCGTTTTTAAAGTATTATATAGATAAATAAATATATCATATACCGATTTGTAATTTTTCATATTTTGAGTACTTTACACTCGAACTATGAAAAATTACAAACTTACATATAATTTCAAATATTCTGAGTAAAAGGCTTTAGTTTGCGAAGCATCCCAAATCTATTCTAGCTATTCCAGAGTTTTATAGCTGAACAGATAAATAATTGAAGAAAATTCTTATGACGTTTGGGGAACGTTAGAAATTTATTATATGTGCGAGGTAATGCGGAAAATATACCCATCAGTCAATAAACATAAGGTAATTAAAATATGTTTTATCTATCCCACCGCTGGTAGGATTACTGTAACTCAATCTCGTGTTCAACATAAGCAGATTATATTCCAACACCTGTATACCGTTCACCTTCCCCTCTGTGGTACTTATGACACCTGGGCGCCGACGTCTTCGCGGTAATCGTGTTATTTCCACGGTCATAACGACCCTTAACCTTGCGTCTCCGTTTGCGGTTCTGTATTATAATGCATTGATTATATTAAATGTATTAAATTAATTAAGAAACAATAAATATTATAATTTACAATATAAAGTTAAAGTTAGTTAAAGTAAGTGACTTTATATATGTCCTAGGGCGCAAGTCATCTCCGTAAAGAGAGTATAAATGCATAGCGCGGATTGGCAGACTTCACATGTCTTAGAACATATGTTCACATGTATATTTACCATTTAGGAATGTCGCATTTTATATTATTAGACATAAAAGATCGAGAACCTGTACGTTCTGACGAAAAGCTTTGTTGTGTTTCGTATTTGATAATACGCTGGCAACCTTGGTTTGACCCTCTGCACTAATGAAATTGTTTGATCCAATTTTAAATTTTGATTCATCGCGTGCTCGTTTACTTCGGTGAAGTAAAATATTGTGAGGAAACTTGCATGTCTTAGAAAATTAATAAGGCTTGTGAAGTTCGCTGAGATTTTCTTTTGTTCCAGAACTCTGGTGATGGTGGATGACACTTCTACATTTACCATTCTCTGTTTCCTGGTGCGCGGAATGGAGGCCCTCGGAGCAAGCGCGTACTCGACGGCAAGCTACGTGTTCGTGGTGAACGCATTCCCCGACACTATAGGCACAGTGCTTGGGATCTTGGAGACGTTTGTCGGGCTTGGCATGTCCGTGGGACCCGCCATCGGTGGACTTCTGTATTCGGTATGAACGTGGACATTATTATAACCATAGATTTAAAAATTACTCGCAAGACTTGACTAGGAACCTAAGTTGAATGAGCCACTCTCGCCATCGACTCGACGATACCGTGAACAATTTCACAATTGCGTTTGTTTTCTTTAGCCAATCAGCCAGTGCTGAACGAAATCATATATTAAAAGGGCGCAAGGGCGCCCGAGAGGGCTGAACCACGACTTGATCGGTTGCTATTTCTCGGATAATCTAAGGGACATTCAAAAGCTAAACTAACTTTGAGTGCCACTTCGGGAGACGGTTTTTGTTTATAGTTGCTTGCTTGGACAAAATTTGAAACAGAATTTATATATTAGAAGTGTTTCAGGTAGATCGGGGGATTCGGAGTACCGTTTTACAGTCTTGGCGTAGTTATGGTGTTGACTGTACCGATCAACTTCTTCCTGTTATCCGATTGCGAAGGTATGTAAGTCAATTATTTATATGTAAAGTGTATTTTGATTTTTAAAGTAGATGTTGCGTCATATTTGATAGCTTCTAATTCCAAACTCCCACCGAGTTCATATCTATTACGCGTTTTACATCTTTGAGCGAATCAAGAGAATTACACCTTCAGTGCTTGATAGATGGGGTATAAGGTGAATGTCTAACGGTAAAGGGAGTTCGGGTTTAGAATCTTTATATCTCATAAGTTTTTTTTTATGACGAACTACACAGATTGGCCAGAGAAGCTGGCCTTGACTGCTTCACCGGATTGAGAGGTGGCGTAGCTCTTAGGTTGCTTAGCCTGAACCTCTATCGCTAGTAACTCGACACAAAGGTCCCCGGTGAGGGGTAACCTCGGCTTGACGGTTACTATGTTACGCGTAAGCATGCCGATCCGAGGGCACCTGAGAGGGCCGAACCACGACTCGGTCGGTTGCTATTTCACGGATAATCTAAGAGACATTCAAAAGCTAAACTAACTTTGAGTGCCACTTCGGGAAGCGTTGGCGCTGGGGTTCTAACCGTACCAATAATTTATCACATGAGACCGGGCTTGAGCTTTATTATTGTTGAAATCAATGATAAATATCTAAATGATGAATTTACTGTTCTAATTTTGAATTGCAGAATACGTAACCGGTTCAAAAACCGCATCCATTCTTCGTTTGTTCACGATACCGTCCATAATCATAACCGGCCTCGTCATTGTTATCGTGTCTAACACGTGGGCATTTTTAGATCCGACTTTAGAGCCGCATTTGCGACAGTTTGGACTTTCCACAAAGCAAATTGGACTGATCTTTTTACTGTTTTCCAGTCTATATGGAATTTTCAGTCCAATATGGGGATGGGTTGCGGATAGGTAAGTCTTGTTTTGTTTCGTTTTTAAAGTTATTTATTATTTTAATTACCTCATTAGCAATTCATGCAGTGAAAATAAATGCCCATAAGCGAACCCACTGCTCACAGCCGTTAATAGCTAAGCCTTATAGCTAGCTAAAATAATTAGCTCTTTAACACAGGTCAATAGTATTTGGCAACATCTTCCAAGTATGCCATTTTGGAAGGTTCGATTCCATTGGTCGATTGGTTTTGGCATAATGTGAATAAGATTATAATTGATTGTTGGCCCTCTTCATTACGGGGTTAGTAAATCTTAGTGTTAATAAGAAAAATAATAAAAATTGAGTATATTTTTCGTATTTACTTTATTGAGTTAGACCAATCTGATTTTGATTTCTCTGATTAAAATAATGTAATGTATAAAAATGTAAGTGAAAAAAAAATACAAAAAAAAAATATTAAAAAAAATACTAATAAATATATACTTTAATTTACAGTTAAATTATTATTATTATTACAGTTATTATTTACAATTAAATTATAATCCCATATTGTTTAACATTGCATATTACTATACGAAGGTTGTTGCGTGAATTGCTGACAGATCCGGGACACCCCGCTCATAACGGCTGATGACATTCTCGGCAGGTTTAGTGGGTATGGGCCCACACATCCCTCCGGGCCCACCCAGGGTACCGGGGATGGTCTATAAACAGATTCCCCTGCGTTAAAAAAAAAAAAAGGTTGTTGCGTGAACAACAGGAACAAGATCTTCAGAACCCTGTAGGGATTACCATAAAAAAAAACTAAAAAACATATATATACTACTTATATATATGTGAAATAAAGATATTATTAGATTATATATTAAAAGATAACACTTACAATATAAACTGTAATTGTTTCACTTTAAGGGGGCAGATATAAAGTAAAGATATAAATCCTCTTTACTTATTTTTATTTCTTTTTTGTATTTTTATAATTTTAAATGTAAAATGTCACTGTAATATAATGTGTCATTTATATATAAGATAGAATTGGAATACGGACATTAAATGTTGTTTCTCTAAATATTATTAAGAAACGCAGTTTTGTCTTTTATTTCAAACAAACATTATTATATATATAAAAAAAGTGGACAGCCGTACCTGACCAAGGTTGTTCAGCTGGCTTTTTTTAAAGTTATATAATAATAAACAATCCTATATTTACATTTTGTTACCTACATACTTCTTTATAACATTTTTTCATGAGATAAGAGGCAAATATCTACTAAAGAAGTCGCAGGTGCATTGTTGACCTCTAAAGTCCTGTTATAGAAACAATATTGCGATTTCAGAGTACATAATCATTGGTGTATGATGGTGTGGGGGTTGTTTCTGTCCACCGTTGGACTTTTACTTCTCGGACCTTGTCCATTTATCCCTGGCCTCCCAAGGTAAGTGAAATTTAACAAAATTTACACATTGGTACTAATCCAATGAGAGCTTGGCCATCATTGGGACCAGAGAAATTGGTTCACTCAACTCTGCACTCGAGTATTAGTAGTTGATTTTTTATAGTTTATTAGAATAGAACAAACATTTATTCGACACAGAAAGAACACGTAAAACAAAACAAAAACAACATAAAAGTAAATAAAATTGTGAAAAATTAATAGAAAAAACAAAACAGTAATTGTGTCGAAAAGGGTTGGCTCAGCATGTGCTGTGCTCACACATGTAGCACAGCGCTGATTTTCAGCCAAAAACGACTGTGAACTGTGAAAACGACTTAACTTATTGTTATGTATTATATTTTGAAAGCGTTAATAACCTAATGGTTTAGGCAAAGGTCGGCAAATCGCGGCTGGCGAGCTACATGCGTCTCTTTGGGTGAAAAGCTCGGCCCTTTCATATTAACTTGCAAATACTATTTACTGTTGGCTAGAAAAAAAAAGTGGCTCTTAGTTTGGAATTTTGCAAATTGTAATTTTTGTCTCTTCCGACTCAAAGGGTTGCCAACCGCTTGGTTTAGAGTCCCTCTGCGAAACCTGAGGTCTTAGGTTCGAATGCACACAAACAGCACAAGCTTGAGCTTAGTGGGAATGGTTAAGAAGAATGTTAGTAAATTTCTGGAAAAAAAAGGAATATTGCTAGCTACCTATATTTTACGTAATATAATTTTCTTTAAAATATTCACAAAAAATATTTCTACGTCTAAAAAAAGTCTACGTTTTTATTCTCATAGACATCCTTGTTACACGTTCTAAATATGCTTAAGCTTGTGCTAGGAAATGTTTCAGAGTAGTCGAGTCGTGCGTTTGAACCTACGCCGTTACGTTTCGCAGACCGTATCCGAATCATTTTTTTGATGACGAACTACAGAGTTGGCTGGGCTTCACCGAATTGAGAGGTGGTATTTATGGCTCTTAGCTCCGAACCATTAAGTTATTGACGCTTATAAATATGCGGGCGTCACGTATTACACATTGAATAACACTGCTTTTACGTATTTTACAGGTCCCGTGTAAATAGATTCACAGACCTGAGTGGCCTTTGAATTTTAAAATAAATATTTTGTTTGTTTCAGTGATCTGTGGCTTGATCTTGTAGCTCTATCAATATTAGGAATATCAGTGGCGCTAACTTTGCTGCCAACCTTTCAAGGAGTACTCACCAGTTCCATGTGAGTACATTTCAATGATAGGAAGTTTTTGAATGTCCCTTTGATTATTCATGAAATGGCAATCGACCGAGTCGTGGTTTGTCCCTCGGTTTGGAATGTTTCCGCGTAAATAGTCAATCATAACAAGTTGCATAACCTTCCAAGCCGAGGTTACCTCTTACCGGGGGGACCCTTGTGTCGAGTTACTATTAATAGAGGTTCATTCTAAGTGATCTAAGAGATATTTCCACCTCTCAATCCGGTGAAGCAGTCACGGCCAGCTTCTCTGGCCAATCTGTGTAGTTCGTAAAAAATTAAGTGATAGGATAACAGAATGACATATGCGACACATTGACCGTAAAATTTATGCTAATAAATGAGAAAAGGTTCAAGTCATCTTTTATTGCAAGCAGAAGGGACAGATATCATACACCTTTTTATAAATTAACATTTAAAAATCACTTCACGCACTTATGACACTCTACGGTTTCAACGTGTAAAATTCGTTAAGAGAATAAAAACTGTTATGAATTAGCCACTGTTTGAGTTTCTTCTGAAATCGCTGCAATGGTAATTCTCTCAGTTCCTTGGTATTTCTTAATGTGTTTTCTGTGTCGACTTCTAGATTTGAAGGTGGTTGTCCTGAAGCTCTAGCGACGTACAGCGCAGTGGCGGGTGTTTGGTCATGCTGCTACTCGCTGGGCGAAGTCCTAGGCCCAGCACTGGGCGGCGCCCTCGCGCAGCGGTACGGGTTCCCTCTGTGCGCCACTTTGTGCGCTGCCGCCTGCTTTATAATGGTTTACTTTTTGGCTATTCTTTTAACATTAACAAACACAAATGGTATACATGCATGGTAGAAATAAACTCATAGATTTTCCGATTCTTGCACACAAACAAAAAAAAGACAAGCTCATCCTTTTTTGAATTCGGTTAAAAACACTATTGTGAAATAAAATGAAATGAAATATTTATTTTTTACACACACACTTTGTACACATATATGTACATACACATATTTATCACATACATATTAATTTTTATATACACATTTTCTCAGAATTTCGGTACCCAGGTTCTAGACTGGTCATTGCCTGTATTAGGGATATATTGTACTTACTCCGAGTTTATCTTAAGAAATAAATATTAATAATTTATATGATTGAGTGTGTTTGTGGAAAGAATAGTGTGCATGGGTATACTATATCGTATTAGAGACCACAGGTTAATTGTCTCTGTTTAAACGCCAATGCATATGACACTATAATATAATAATTTGAATTTCATTTCATTCGATGTGATATTGAAGAAACATACCCTATTCGTTGGTCCACTTTCCTCTAAATAAGTGATATTATAAGTCACTGTTTTTTGGATTTTATTGCTATTTAATCCTATTTTAAAGTACCGAACTCGAACTCTTTACAGTCATTATTTTTAAATATAAAAATATATTTAAAATAAATTGTACAAAAAGGCCGACTTAATGCCATTCCTTGGGGTTGTGTACACAAAAACGGGCATCCAGGACTGCATTTCCACTTAACATCAGGTGGGATCGTTGTCATGCACTTGCTTAGAAAGTTTAAAAAAACAAACTAGGTGAAAAAAAAGAAAATAAATATACATACATGTATGTAGTTATATGAGAATAATTTAGGAAAATAGAACTATATAATTATCACTGAGGCATTTCGTAATCCCTTGTCATATTTGTTGGAGCATTCGAACTGATCTTGGTACTCAATTCGTCAGTATGTTGTACTTGTGTTTGTTACCTTATAACTTTGGACTGGATGAACCAATTTTGATGTTTCTTTTTTTATTTCCAAGCTTGTACGTGCCGTGTGGCCCCAATCGTATCCATGATAATAAAATTTAATCTTAAATTTGACTTCAGTATGTGCGCGACAAATGGACAAATAACTCACATTGAATTTCGATGAGTAATTTTTTGCGCAGTAACGCTTAATTCAATTTGAAGTCGGTTTTTGTTTTTGCTCGTAAATATACTTGAATTATTTATATTCTTAAGTGTAATTAGTAAGTTATTTAGTTATATTATTTCAGGCGATTGTAACATTAACGTTTTTCTCGCTACGAGAGTCATCCAAATGTGTTGAACCGGAATCATTGGAAGATTCTATCCCGTACAGCGACTCAACTTGGAACAGCAACTTCTGTCGCACACGCAGCGCCCCCTGCAGTCGCATGGCGGAACAGTCGCCGCTACTCACACCGTGTAATTGTAGCGTTAAAAATGGTAATTTTATTTACTAGTATTATTATATTTACACTTATTGTTGACATTACCGTACCATTCCAGTAGCGCGGCCAATATGCTACAATTGTGGAACATCTTGTGGTTTTTGTCAGTGCGGGCCAGACATATCTCGGCCTTCTCCCGGAGAACGAGTACGCGGTTAGACGTTTCCACAAGTAAAAAAGAGGTTCACAAAGATGGACTTAGCCGTACTGGCATTCTCTACTAGAAAATCTTGGGTGAGAGAGAAAAACATACTTGTAGGTGTAATCATTAAGCAAAAGATAAGAGATTTTTTAAGAGTATACGGCAGATAATTATTACTGTTAGCTAGCAACACATGGCACCCAGCAATTGTTATGTAATATACCTACTCCCAATGATATCTTAATGATTTAACTGAACCTTGTTGTATCTTTAAGTCATAATTAATCATTTACTTGATCATCATATTAACTTGGCATTGTAAACGATAATATAACTAGAAAATAGTTAGTAATCTGACTTCTAATTAATTTTGTATAAAGATTATGAGGACGCGCCGTTGGACGGTATTCGTTAAAATAATTCCTTGTACAACGGAATGCCGTATGTATAAAGCGTGTCTATTAGTTATTGGACTATTTCATTCCACAAGATCTACAAGTTATTACAGTAGACATGAACAGTGCTATTTGATATTAAGTATTAGTGAACATTTTTGTTAGCATCATTACAAGTCTTTTGTGACAAGGGGACTGATTATATGTGTTTCCCCGCTAGAGTTGTAAATACATGAATGATTTAGTTCATCAAATAATTTTAATGTTTTTAGGTTACGGTTTACCAGCATACGGGACATCAAATCCTACACAAGCTAGTCTCAGACACGTAAAACACAAAAAGAGCGGGTGGGCCAGTGCAAAAGAAGCTATAACATATTTTCTCAAGTTTCAATATCTTACAAACGCCTACATAAAAATACGAAGACACCGAAAACGTAAAAATAATTACAGACTAAACAACGATGATCTGTACCAAAACTATTTCCAAGACCAAGAGAACGAGAGAAACGTACGCGTGAATGTTGGAAATGGTCACAAATCAATTGATATTAAAATTAATAACAACACACTCCATCAGAACTGTGGACAGACAGAAAAGGAGAACAGCTACTGTGAATATCTAGACAACGCAATCTTCGGTAGTCCGGTTGTGATGGCAAATGTCAATTCTGATAATTTGATTGTGAAAAAGAACCACAAAGGCCTGGTGGCGAAGCTGACGGACAAAGTGACCTCTGGTGACAATAGAAGAACATCTGATGAGATAATTAAACATAATTTGCAGAAAGTACATTTCTATGAACAGAACCCTTCGTGTTCAACCAGCGAAGACATTTTTGTAAGTGAATTTTCGTTTTAACCGACTTCAAAAAACAAGGCTCTAAAAATGTTTGTGCAATCATAGTGCTATCATTTATAACTAACATTTTCACTAATTTTTTTTAGTTTGAAAGGGTTTGGTTTCGATTCAATTAGGTCCCATATTAATTTGGATTCCGAAAATATACCAGGGAACACCTATAAAGCTAGGTAGCTGAACTCGTAATCTAACTATCCCGTGGTAGCGTTTAATTTTTGCTTCGTCAAGTTTGATTTGATTTAAAGTCGTGTTTTATTTTTACTCCTGAATATACTTTTTATGTTTTTATGTACAAAAAAATCATTTGTCTACTGTTGTAACTCTTAAAGTTACAACTTCGATTATAACCGATATCAGCAAAAGCAAAGCCATAGAATAAAGATTTAACGGACAGAAATTGAATTTTAGCTGCCTTGTACTTGTGAGTTTACAATTTTTGCTAAAAATTAAAAACTAAAACGCTTACTAAATTTGTGTCGGTGTATACGGCGTGATCACCCCTTGTCTAATTGCTTGACGAAGTAAAATAGAACTTGAATAATAAGTAGCTGACACTGAGCCTCTACGAATAAAATGACTGAATGAATGATTTATTGGCTAATTTATTTCGATACAATAATTTGGCAAGATATTATATAATACTAAAACAACGTAATAATATAAAATAATCACTTAAAATTTGACAAATTTCACAAACAAAAGTGATGCAGCCGGTGCTTAAAATAGGAAAATCCTGCTTATTTCATATTTAAATATATTAGATAAGTAAGATTTGCATCCCGAAGTACATTTCACATTAGTCGTTACTATACAACTACGATACGCTGTACGTTATGTGTTGTACAGGTTAGATTTCAGTGAAGCATCGCTAAAACGATAAAACTTACCAGGCTTCTATATAATAGGATGAAAATCTATTTACATATAACACATTAACACGACACTGTTTCTCTCTATATTTGAATAATACAACTTTTAGGGAGTACTCTTTAGATGTTAGGAGCGTTGCTGGAGTTTCTTCGGCCACTTCTCCCAGCGCCAACGCTTCCCGAAGTGGCACTCAAAGTTAGTTTAGTTTTTGAATGTCCCTTAGATTATCCGAGAAATAGCAATCGACCGAGTCGTGGTTCGGCCCTCTCGGGCGCCCTCGGATCGGCATGCTAACGCGTAACATTGTAACCGTCCAAGCTGAGGTTACCCCGGACCGGGGGGACCCTTGTCTCGAGTTACTAGCGATAGAGATTCAGGCTAAGCGACCTAAGAGCTATGCTACCTCTCAATCCGGTGAAGCAGTCAAGGCCAGCTTCTCTGGCTTCGCCCAGCGTCCTGCCCTTCCCGCCTTCTCCACTGAAATTTTTTTTTTCATTTCGCTTCCAAATACATGACAACAAACTCACCAGATACGTTTGAACCTAAATAGGCGTGATTAAAATGTATCTGTATATAAAAGGATGACGAAATCTTTTAGACGAAACATAACATACTGACTTCTTTTTTTTATGCGAATTTATCATTAATTAAAACGGATAGAATCCGAAACGGAGAAATTCGACGCAGAACAAAGGTAGATATAGCTCTTAAAGTCAGCAAGTTGAAGTGGCAATGGATCGGCCACATCTGCCGAGTTAGTGACGGTAGATGGGGAGGAAAGTCTTGGAATGGAGGCCGCGCATAGATTGGAGAAGCGTAGGGTGCCCTCCTCCAGATGGACCGACGACTTTGTATGGATAGCCGGAAGTGGCTGGATGTGGAAAGCTGAGGATCTTATATGGTGGAAGGTATTGGGAAAGGCCTATTTCCAGCAGTGGATAGACACAGGCTGATGATAAACTGGATATTAAAGGTCATGTGTATTTTTTATATAATCTCATTTTTATATTTTTTCAGGATGTCTGTGATTGCAAAGATGGTGTCACATACGTAAGGGGCACTGTAACAGTGTCGTCAGCTGGTGCATGTGAAGTCTAATTACTTATTTCTTAAAACTCTTTTTTTTAATTAAAATAATTTTCTATGGTTGTACACAGAATTTAAATTAAATTAAGATGATATAAAGAAAAATCATTTTTTTTTAAAAACATATAATCCTGCGATTTTGGAATAGCAACGATATTTTCCATTGCGCACATGTACTAGGAGTGCATAATTGTGAAAGAATCGATGTGCCCCATTCCCTATTAATACTCTCTCCATCACCCTACAGTATGGCCCCTAACTTCACTTCCTATTATTATCTATGCTCCCCTAGTGTAAACGACCTCTGTAGACGAATTCGTGAGAGTGTTGTCAGTTAACGCACATATACATACATGAACAGGGGTAGCAAAAACATGTTGAGTTTTTTTTACGTAAGAGATCAAGCAAACAAACGACTACAGCTGATACTGTATAACTAAATCAAAATATTTATTGTACTTGTACAAGGACACCGCCAAAACAGACAACGCCAGAGGAATCGCATATGTGTTGCCAACCTATTTTTAAGTAGAGTAAAGCTATTAGGCAACCAGTTAAAAAGTTGAAATAATACATGCCTTAGTACATAGTACGAGTCTGCTAAACCAATTGTGTACAAAGTGAACTCCATTGGTATTATAATTGCCCATATTTGTTAGTAAAAGTATCTTAGTTAATTGCTGTCACTATCGTTTACCGACAGCACGGCAACGGTGTGCTTCGGCGTCGGCGGGACTTCTCTGAGTGGCGGAGAAGTCCCCTTTGAGGATGAAGTCCGGTCTTTGCCGGGACCGGCCGGTCGTTGGGGTGTCCTGTTGCTGACAGATCCGGGGCACCCCGCTCATAACGGCTGATGGCATTCGCGGAAGGTTTAGTGGGTAGGGGCTGCCCAGGCCGAGTCCCACACATCCGTCCGGGCCCACCCAGGGTACCGGAGGATGGTCTGTAAAAAGATTCCCCCGCGTGAACAAAAAAAAAAAAAACGGTGTGTGTTTTATTTGACGTATTTGGTAATGATAGAATTATAATTGATATGACTGTAATAGATAGAACATTCGTGGTTCATTATGAAACCATCATAATGAATCACAAATGTACTTAAATTTTGTTCAAACATTCTTCTAACAATTCCCAAAGTTTTGGATAATGTTAACACATTAAGCAATTGACGTCTCAGAATTATTATGAATCCTATCTAATGAGGATTCTAATACGAAGGCTTCAACTGTTATAAAACTTACGACGGAATCTGAAAACCAAATCAATATCATCAATATACGAGTATTTCACAAAATTTACCGTAAAACTTTCGAAGCCCTTTGGTAAGGCGCACAGTAGTACAAAGGATATCTTTGGTGAATTATATATAACTACAAACATTTGTCGCCATAAAAATACAATTTGCTATAAGGAAGTACGCAAGTCGAGATTTTAAATTCACTAACACCCTTTCCTTATAACCATTCCATAACAAGCGTACATGGTTCATGACAGTAGTTAAGTACTGGGTTTGAAACTATTACCTTATGTTTTGCAGACCGTACCTCACACATTCGATATACACTATAAATTAATTTTATGAGCGATTACAGGGTTAGACTGATAATGGAATTATATACGGGCAAAGCTGTTTTTAAAATACGTTTAAAAACTAACTTAAACGTAAAGAAATTTTGAAATGTAAATTACAGAAACCAATTAAATAGATTACACGGCTATCGATTTACATTCAACGTTGATGACGTAGGCAAAAGACTCACTCTCCTGCTCTAGAATGCTAGGGTTCAATCGCGCCGGGTGTATTTGATTAAACAGGGGTTGGGGTAAAATAGGGTGTAGTGCCACCCTATTGTCATGCGAGCGAGACGGATTCTAAATCTATCCTTTTCCCCCGTTAAAACTTACCTCTGCTGAATGATTATCTCCTAGTACATTTTGCCTTCACGCGGGGTTAAATTGTAACCCTCAGAACGTACCTGAAATTATTGAGCGTGATAGAATTTCGAACCTTTGGAACTAGTATAATGTTTTGGTCACACCGTTTTGAATGAAATAAATTACGTAGAGGAATATTAGTAAATAAGAAATAAGTATTTAAGAAAAAGAATGCATATAAATGATTTTCACCGAGTTAAAAACAAGAGGAGTTTCTCTCTCGTTATCGACAAGGAGTGCAAATGGGGAAGAAGATAGATAATACAGAACATCGAAATAAAATACTGGCTATAGCAAAAGTTTAAAAAATAAAAAATATTTTCAATGGTTCCGCGTTGACCACTATATTAAATTCGTCACATTTGATTGGTTTTGTAGTCTGGTTTTTACTTATAAATCGTAAATTCCTAAGAAATTTACTTTACATAAATATATTTTATAAATAAAGAGTAAAAACGTAACCATATATATTTTAATAGTTGTTTGTGTATCTGCTGAGGGATATACGCCCACAGAATCGATACGTATTAATTACATTGGGATTGGATGTATCATTTTATGAAATATTAGACGATAGTGAACAATTCATCCGAGGACACATCGAGCTCAGCTTATGCACAAGAGCTTGTTCCAACTGAAAATGCGAGTGTTAATTATACTTTGCCTTATATTTTGTAGTTTTACCAGTCGTTTAAACGGTGAAAAATGCGACGGCATTCATATTAAAAATAAATTTTATAGAAAAGAATATCTGGCTAAGAACATCGATCGACCGTATCAATTGTCTTATGACAAACATCGGCATAGAGTTTACTTCAGCTACAACGTGGGAAAGGAAGAGGAAGACCGCTTCAATATTGCATATATAGAGAAAGGTGAATTAGAACACAAAGTTAAGCAAAACATTGAAAATGGTTTCGCGATAGCAGTCGATAATTCAAATGACAAAATTTACTTTGGAGGCAGTCTAGGTGTATACGAAGAATCACTAAAAGGTAACGAGACAAAAAAAATTGTCGATGACTTTAATATTTGGGATATGTTCTTTAAAGAAAAACTACATTTCATAACCTACCCTCAACAACGATTATACAAATGCGACCACGAAGACTCCGGAGTAAGAGCAGTGCGTCAAAAGCACATCCATGAAAAAATATTTCAATACGCTATCGATGGTCACGAAGATAGTTATATAACAAATAAAACCGGCTTATATATAATAAAAAATGGTACAACAGACCGTATTTTACTAAAAGGAATCAGTAACTTTAGGTGCATCGAAGTCAACCATGAAGGAGTTGCTCACTTCTGTGGACAACATGGTATTTATATTGTTAATAAAAAAGAAAACACTCTTGAAAAGGTCGCAGATATCAAAAATATATTTGGTTTAACATTTGATGATGAAGATAATATAATCTATTCGAATCCTCATGAAATTGTTAAATTGTTGCCTGGAGACTGTAAGTAAGATAGGTTTTAATACTGTGCAATCAATAAAACCAATAATTTACTAATTATAATATTATATAATCGTCCCACTTACAAACTGACCGGGTCGTGAGTTCGCAATGGGTTCGTAATACGGGCTTGTAGCAATGAATTGCAGTTTTTAGGTTATTTTTAGTACAAAAAAATCACTTCCTAAAACTTTGAGATAGGCTTACCACCTGTCACATATTAAAATAGGTAAAAATCGCAGTCCTTGCTGTCTCTGGAAAAAAAGTGTCTGTTTAAATATTTGTTAACACAACAAGAAAACATTTCCAAGAACAATGTATTTGCTTGTGTGAAAAATAAATCATAAATTTATGTTATATAAATTGTTGTAAAAATACAAATTGTTTGTAATGAATAAGCTGGTATACAGAGACAGATTTCGCCGTCCATAAGAACTCCTGACCCTAAAATTGTAATGGAAAATTTAGACCTATGTTTCTAAGTAAGAGCTACATTTTGTCCACGTGTTTCAATTAGACTTGTATATCATAAGACAATAATGATTTTTCGTATATAATAATCATATATACTATAATCTGATAATATATATCATCTGTATCTGTATCATTTATATATCTCTCGAGACTTCACACCACACCAAAAAATACAGACAATCAATAACTCAGTCCATCACGCGAATACTAGTCGCAGCTGGGAATCGAACGCATCGAAACATAGACTTGGGGTCGGCTATAATTACTAAACCATCCAACTATTACTATTAAATGAGAATAAGTTACAAAAATAAATTATTAAAGGTGGTACTTAGAGTTTTGCACGAGTAAAATGATCACGTGTACAATACACAAGTCGATTAAGAAATAGAACGCTTTGGATTTCAAAGGGCGTATAAGGCCCTCTATTAAAGAATCGTGCCACCCGTCTCCCTAATATCCCGTTCCATAAGACTGTGACGTCACCAGTGCTCCACTGACATTTAACCTTCAACAAAGGATACGAAAATAGTAGACGAAATTTGCTTTAGCTCTCTAAAAATAAAACGCAAATTGTATGTATTAATATTACTTTCTTGAATTATGTTTCATAGAGTCTATTATTTCTGTATATTCTACATACATTTATGTCACGTATATTAGGTACAAGGACGTTCTGAAAAAAAATTTAAAGAGATGCGATATAAATACGTCGCATGAGAAGGATATGGCAGCTCATCGAACTGAGTGGCGGAACCTTATAAGGGAAAGGTGTACGCTTTTGAGCAGAAACGCATGTCTGAGTTAGATTAAAAGTGTGACACCTAGAAGGCCGACCACGAGCTGCCATATCCTACCACATCAGTAACGGTGCGCTTAAGCGCGCCCAATGCGAGCACATTTACAAGGTACATTCAAGCCACATGGGGCACACTTAAGAGCTGCATGACCTGGCTCATGACTTGGTAGTCCTGAAGCGTAGCCGAAACCGGCAGGACGTAATCATCATCATGATATTCTACATACACTTATGTAATGCCTGTGTGTTGATTAATGATGAAGAATATATGAACAAGTTCTTGTACACTTTCAACAACGCATAAAATACCATAAAACACTTATTTCATTATTAACATCATAAATTGCATTTTGTATCTTTTATGATTATTCTAAATTCTTTAATTCATTTTAATGTATCATCAGTATTGGAAGGTTTTATATACACACAATATACGAGTGTCTGTGGTACGCGTACGGTTCCTAAAACAATAGTGGCACCAATGAACTATAAGATTACTTAAACTAGCAATTATCGACCACTGATGCCAATGAACATTCAATTGTACACAATTGTTATAGTAGACTCATGAGTAATACTTGCTGTAGTCACATAACTACTAATATCTTTTTTTTTTTAAATGAAAAGTGGCAAACGAGCATACGGCTCCCCTGATCTTAAGTGATCACCGTCGCCCATGAACATCCACAGCACCAGAGGAGCTGTAGGTGCGTTGCCGGCCTTTGAGATAGGAATAGGCTCGTTTCTTGAATGTCCCTAAATCGTAAACGTTCGGAAACACCGCTGGCGACAGTTGATTCCACAAGTTGGCAGTGCGTGGAAAAACTAAATAAATACCCAAGGTACTGAGATTTATGTCATTTATTAATATCAGATATAAATAAATAATTATCATTAAATATTATATTTGTATTAATAAAATTGTAAATAATATTTACCATTTACAATAAAAAGAAATAATTTGATATTTTTGTCTTAATAAAGACAGGTATGCGATATGTTTTACTTACTTTAAAATAAATATTGTAATATCGAATTATTATTTTTTGTAGACTTAGAGATTTAAAGATAAGAAAATTTTAGCAACAGTTTTTAAGTGATTGGTACATTATAATGTTCTTTATTATATATTACTCGTTAGATGAAAACATTAATCAAATTTAAATGGAGTGTATAGAAGCCATTTTCTAACTGTATTCTGTGGTATTCCTGGTTTGTCTGTGTTTCGAGTTTATGGTTTTGACACATGTCATTTAGGTTATAACCTCAAATAAAGGAATAAAATATTTTATTGGATTATGTTTTATTTCTAACAAAATATAATAATTTACGACCATTAAGTATAAAAGAAATTTAAAGACTTTACCTACCTTAATATAAGTAACCTACTTAATTCCAGTTTTAAAGGACGGATTTAAAAATGCATTGCTGGCAGCTGATATAGAAATTTAACGAAAAGAAGCTTTATTTGTAGTTAGAACGTTATGCAGTTCAGAAAAGCTATTATTGTCTTTATACAATATATAAATTGTGGAACGTTTCGTTATTTCCGTTATATGTAAATATATAACGGAAAATAAATATAGGTTAAAGTTGCCAGTACTATATACTATCATGATGTCGTATGTTGCATTTTTTTTCTATTACTGTATGAGATATATTTATGATATTATAGTTCTTTAAATAATAAAATAGAAAACAATTATAATAATTTTTTATAGAAGAAAGTTAAGCGATTAAATAGCTTATATTACCTTATTTGCAGTACATTATTTATATAAATTCTAATTAATGGCACAAATGTATATAGAGCTAAAATGTGAAATTCCATGATAATCAAAAAAATTCCTATAATTGTTTTGGTGCTTATTTTAGATACTCAATGATAATTATGACAAAGCGATAGCATATGCCAGTAGGCATGTCAAGATCGAGAACATAATACTGTATGGTCGATCCGCCCCGTTTCCGCACACCATTCTTCGGGAAGCCACAGAAAGTTTCTTATTCTGTAATAAAGCATGGACCGAGTCGATCTCCCAACGCGGCATAGTGCCTGGGTCGCGAGAGAAGAGGACAGAATACAACTGGGCAGGTGCAGTGTTTGTGCCTTCTTGACAGAAGTTCAATACCAAATGGTCGTTTACCGCCTTCAATACTTGTACAGTCCCGCTAAACTGCTGATAGGTCGGTCGTTTCGCTATTGTACCTGTAATTTGAAAGGTTTTTTTTAAATTATTTAACTACGGTAAGCTAGGGATGTTCATGCCAAAAATATATCGATATATTTTTCTATATAATATACCGTAAGGTTATATCGATACTATGCGATATATTGTACAAATATATCGATATTTTTCATATATAGAATTAGCGCTTAATATTAAATATTAGAAAAGTTTCGTACTAATAGAGTAATCGGTGGGTAACTGAGAGGTTCTAGCTTCAGATACCACTCCAGACCATTTGATTTGATTTGATTCAGCTAGCAGTACAGACTACATGCAAAGATTATAAAAGTTATACAACGAGTCCTGCCATCGTGAAGAGTAGGAGTGTAGTAACATACTACACTACACTCTTCGTGATGGCATCGCAAGTAAGGTTTTTATTTTATTCAACCACAAATAAAAGAAAATATGGAATGCTTTTTTTTATTTAATTTCTTACGATATTTCGTATATTGAATGAAATACATCGATATTCGATGATTCGATAATATCGGATTGAAGCGATAAATCGCGTCCAAATATCGATATTTTATGTAATATCGATATATATCGTGCACTCCTACGGTAAGCCAATGGTCGCTTTGTGCTCAATATTTGACGCTGATCCAGAAAAGAGAACATTGAAACAAAATTCATTGCTCGGAAAGCTTTTTTTTATGAGAAATATTTAACAATTGATTGCACCGGTCCTTCATTTTCAGCGGTGCCCAGGAATATCCTTACATAGCATTTATACCCAAGAATAAATATATAATACAAAGAAGAAGATGAATATCAAAATCTAAAAGTATCGTCGTGGAATAAACATTACCATTTTGACCATCGAAGACTTGCCAGTAGCCAGCGGAATCGTTTCGGAAGTACAGCGCGTACTCCATGGTCTCGCCGGCCTCGTCCCACAGGAGGCGCAGATGCCTGAACTGTTGGCGGAATTTCGCGTTGATGTGCTGGACATGGAACAGCTGGTTCTCCGTAGATGGCTGGAAGGAGAGGAGAACTCTTCTATAGCAACGAGTTGAGATGATATCACGTTAAAGGTGGTATAATTTTAAAGATACGAAGAATAAAATTTCCAGAACGAAAGCGAACATACCAATAACGGGTTGTGCTTTGTTTGTAGTGTACGCTCCGTAAAAGTTGACGACAATGATTTAAATGTGATAGATACAATACAATGATTAAAAAAAAACCTTTCTTAAACTAACATTAATTTGAAATTAGAATTCATAAATATAAACTAAATACTTTTTATTTGAATTGGCCAGTACATAAATTGAACTATTAGTTGGACAAAGATTTAGATATAGATAGACCCATGGTAGCATAATATCCGATACGAGTTTCAAATCATTATCATCTTGAGTTCGAACCCTATTTATTTTAGAAGAGTAAATAATAAATACATTAATGATATTCCTTTTGAATCATTATTTTTATCTAAATGAGTGACGATCGAGTGCTATACCAAGAATTTATTATTGCAATTTCCAACCGAAAGCCATACTTCTTGAACAAGCGAGTTATTGGTATTACTGTATGTACATTTGATTATTTGCTCACGGTAATTTTGTATATTAATATTAACAAAATATTTATATAATAGGTTCTTATGATTACCCAATCTCTGTTTATATTTATGGAAGAGTTGGATCTTCTGACATAAGTGTATGTTATTCTATAAGATCCAAAGTTATGTTGATTTTTAGAACATTTATCATTATTTATATTTTGCACATCGTATATAAACTGAACTTTAAAAAGTATAAAAAAGAAGTTAAGTAAGACCAATATCTATCCCACGACTGGGATTCTCAACGGTAAGTAAACAATCTTCATATGTTCAGGGAGAGGTTCAGGCTAAGCGACCTAAGAGTCATGCCACCTCTCAATCCGGTGAAGTAATCAAGACCAGCTTCCTAGCTAATATAAAGCTTTTGAAATGTTTTTAGTTCTTTAGATTTCCTTAGGTTTTCGTCCAACATTGAGAGCCTAGTAAAATAACAATTTTAATATTAACGTTACCGGAGATTGATCGTAAGCTTGCATATTATGAACGTTAATACGAGCAGCCGCATACCGCACCAACATCGGCACGTAAACACATAATTAGGTTGATCTAGACCAGTGATTTCCAAAGTGGTCTAAATCGACCTCTAGGGGTCTTTTTTTGGGGAGGAAATCTTCATAAAGATACCCCGCCTTGTGGAGGGAAGGCGGCGGTTATGTGGGTTTCTTACCCACTAAAACCTCCCCGGTGGCCCTTTCCCCGGTGCATGACGAGGGGCTCCGGGATCTCACGTGAAACGCACCGGAGCCCCTCTGCACTGTGCTCAAGGAGAGCACGTCCTGGGGAGGTTACTCCTCCCCCTGTGCCCTCGCAGCGCAAGGCGACACGGGCCAGCCGATGTCGCCTTCTTCCCGGGTCCACCCTTGTCGCCCAGTGAACCCGAGGCACCTTTTAGTCGCCTTGTACGACAGGCAGGGGATACCGTAGTCTTATTCTTGAGAGCCCGGAACTACAGGGCTGACCTCTAGGGGTCTATGACAACCTGCAAGGGGTCTACGTCAGCGAAAAAAAAAACAATTTGGGTCCATGAAATGAAAATGGGGGTCCACGATAGTTGATCTTAACACATTCACTGATAGCACCTATTTATCTATTTCTCATTAAAAATATTGACTTATTGCTTTTGTTATTTTATTTATAGTTTATTTTTATGTTTATTTAATGTTACGTATATTTTACATTTTATTTTGAGTAGTTTTAATTTGAATTCAATTAATAAATGTATAAATTAAGGTGTGTTTTTACTTTAAGTTTTTAACACTAAACTTCACTACAGTTAGAAATTTACAGGAAATCAATATCAGGTAAGTAGTGGGCCAACACAGAAAAACATGGCGGGGGGTCTACGACACAAAAAAGTTTGGGGGAACTCTGATCTAGACGTTACCAATACTATTATACATATACAGTCGTTAATAATACATATACATAATCCAATAAGACAACAACAGTTAAAATGTCTACATAGAATAAAAGACTAAACTGTAAATTGTTCTCATATCCTTACAATTTTGACACAGCATAAGATCATTGTAGATTAAATGGGTCAGGCAGATTGACCTAAACAATGTCACCCATGACTCAACGTGAGGTACGTGGGCCGTGAAGATGAGCCATTCGGGTCATTCGCAATAATTAAGAAGCTGAAATTTAATTATACCAAAACTTGTATTAATAAGCTCTCACGTTTGTTTAACCGTAATGTGATAGACAGACACAACTTTCGCTGTCCATAAGTGAATACATAAGTACTAAACTTTTAATATATATGTGTCAGGGGATAAGCCCACCGCCATACAATAAGTAATTTTTAGCAAGTGATTTTTTCTTACTTAAAAACCAAAAATCGAAATTTAATGATACAAGATGACTGGGTTTCAAACTGCGACTATCAGATCGTAAGTCGAACTGCTTAGTCACTAGGGTGGACAGCGACAGCCCATATCACAGTCCACCCAAAATTTCTTTACGAAAAAAATCTCCTCTTAATTAGATTTTTAACCGACTTGAAAAAAGGAAGAAGTTATCAATACGTTTGTATGTTTTTTTATGTTTGTTACCTCATAACTTTCAACCGGATGAACCGATTTTGATGATTCATTTTTTTATTTGAAAGCTGGTGCTTGTAGATATATAATTGTATATATATATATATTATATTAATATATATATAATATATATGTATATATACCAAATGACAATATATATATATATATATTGTCATTTGAATTCATTTCACGGGAAGCACCAGCTTCATCAATCATCACTAAATTCGATTCATTTTATCGTAAGTTATGAGGTAACAAACAAAAAAATACATACGGACGAATAGAACACCTCCTCCCTTTTTGAAGTCGTAAAAGGTAAAAACGAATTGATCCAACCCCATTTCAGGATAGTTATTTAATTTCCAATTTAACATTCAATGAGAGCGTGCCATACACGATGAAGATTATTAAGAATCGAACCGCCATTACCTATTTTAGAGGCTTAGAGAGAGCTATCGTGACATTCCGTGTGCTATTAATTCCCCCAAACTTTTTTATGTCGTAGACCCCTGCCATGTTTTTCCGTTTTGGATAGACCCCCTACTTACCTGATATTGATTTCCTGTAAAATTCTAACTGTAGTGAAGTTTAGTGTTAAAAACTTAAAGTAAAAACACACGTTAATTTATACATTTATTAATTAAAACTGCTCAAAATAAAATGTTGTATCTGTTATGTAAAATATGCCATAGTAAAAAGTACTCCGATTGGCATACGTTGTAGAGGAAACGGGGATTCGCGAGGGAAAGGATGTTAGGTCCGGATAATGCAATGAATGGGGATCCCAGTATGATAACGACTTCCTATAACTGACGGCGTACTCGTAAAGCAAATTATAACATTTGATCGTGTAAATTTATTTATAGGCAGTGAAGGTTTTTATTGCTTGATACGGTTTGTCCATAACAAAGCAACGGAATACAGGATTTATTATCTAAAATGTATTTGTTGCACCGTGTTTGTGCTTCCAACCTGAAGATACAAGATCAGCATAATAATTGCAATAACTACAGCGGTCTTTTAATGAGTATTTTGATGGCATTGTATTATGTATACACACTTCTAACGGCAGAAATAGTCATTGTGGTGGGTACTCACCGTAAAAATAAATACAAAATTTAAATATCTAGCAATGTGTAAATGAAATAAAAAGGAAAATGTCTCTATAAATATCTTTAGCTTGGAAATGATGAATATTAGGATTACGGTCCCGTTCTCTTGTTAGTAAGGTGACAATAGGGGAATTGGTTTGAGTAAAGGATCAAGGTCCAAGCCCTGACGGCAATAGGTATTGTCCCTGTTTTTCAATAGCATAGTTAGTGTTCAAAAGGGAGATATTTCTTTCACATTGCACATAAAAACTACAGGATTGGTTTCATCTACCTGTATTTTAAGGATACCATTAAAAGATAATTTTAAGGGTTGTGTACTTTAAATAATAAACGCTTTCAAGCGTAAATAATATAAATAACGTAATCTCTCACGTCAGCTTCCGGTATCCAGTTTTCACCAAGCTTAATAGGTACCATATGTGACAAGTGGAGAGCCTATCGCCATACACCGGGCACATAGTTTTAGTCTTTCAGTAAACGATTTTTTACTAAAAAAAACTTCCATTCACTGATGCAAGTCAACTGGGGATTTGAACCCGTGACAATCAGATCATAAGAGGAAACTCTTAGCCATTAGGCTTCTACTACTGTATCACGCAAATAACATTGGACAGTGGACAGTGGGTGGTATTAGCGTAATGGAATCTAAAAAAGAACTCTAGATAATAATATTGGAGACGTATACAACACATCGACAAGCAAGTACTCGTATATTTGTGCAATTACACACGACGAAGCAATGCCCAATTGAAGCAGTTCCACAACATTCTCGATGCTTCTATTTAGATTGCGACACACATTTTCCTGTTATTTACAATTTCATTTAGATCTTTTACGTTAAGGTAGTAGAAGGCCTTTTTAAAATTTTGCCGTTTAACAGATATGCGTCAGTATTTAAATATATTTAACGTATTTAAACAAGCAACGCAATATATTAATGCAATTTTTTTTGTACGCATAATAATTTTATCGTTATAAAAAAAAACTTGAGTTTAGAAAAACTAATAAACCTACCCCAAAAGTAGATCGAGGAAAATTATCCGTTTCCCATATAGTTATCATCGGGCAGCTTTTATATGTGGTCATTCCTTCCTTGCTCAAATGCAGATAAAGCTCAGCCACTTTCCATTTGCCCATAACCGTCCTGGTATCCAAATCGTCGTATTCGTGTTCTTTCACGCAAGTAACTGTTATGTTATGATTCGTGGAATTGGAAATGTTCATTGCCGAAGCTTTACAAAACAAAAGAAAAAACCACGTGAACAGTAACGTGGCTCGCCTAAATAAATTCATTTCTTTTAAAATCGTGCGTCACTTCTGACGTATTTTATTTGTTTCCAATTAATTTGATTTTCGAACGTTGCGCCCGCGAAAACTTGCCGCGTATAACCGATTGCTACCGACTGACAGCCGATTCGACGCGGCGCGTTCTTTACTCACCGAGAAACGATGTTATCACAATTGACCCCTGGCTTACGTAGGTTTAGAACTCCCACTGACCTTCGAGAAAAATGAGTGGAGTTAGATCACAATAGGTGACTGAAATTTTGTGTTGGAAATTTTGTGTGAGAAATTTCTTACGTTATAAATTTTATCATAATTTTTAAAAAGTAAGTAATTTTTGAACGAAACTACAATAATTTAAAATATAAAATATATTTCACTTGTTTTCTTTAAAATAAATCATTAATAAATAATGAAATTTACTAGATATTGTATTTTTATTTATAATTTTAAGATGCGCAACTGGTCGAAGCTGCATACTTCTTTAGGCGCGTTATAATAAAACTTAGATTATTCGTGAAATAGCTACCGACCGAGTCGTAGTTAGGCCCTCTCGGGCGCCCTCGGATCGGAATGCTTACGCGTAACATAGTAACCGTCCAAGCCGAGGTTACCCCCCACCGGAGGGACCCTTGTGTCGAGTTACTAGCGGTAGAGGTTCAGGCTAAGCGACCTGAGAGCTGTGCCACTTCTCAATCCGGTGAAGCAGTCAAGGCCAGCTTCTCTGGCCAATCTGTGTAGTTCGTCATTAAAAAAAATTATAATAAAAAATGAGGCTCCCGTAATTTATTATAATATATACTTAATTTTTCAAATTAAAACTGAACCGTTTTGACTGTGTTGAGTATCTTTTTCCAGTCCTTTCATTAATTTATTGTAATTATTTGCATGAAATGAAATTGTAAGACTCCTGTATCCTTTGGTACATCAGCTTTTACAGCTATTTCAGGTTTAATCGCTGAGTCATATTTTGGGGCTTGTAGACATTCTTAGTACTATGGATTAACTGTGCCAGTATTGTCGCAATGATCAAGTAGTGAATGAAGATCACTAATTGTCATTGTTAGACTACGAGCATGTTTGCTAGCGGTCAGGAGCCGAGAATATAATCGAGCTTTTGTAATGACGGTTCGTGAAAGACAACTTTTATTTCTTACATAAAAATTGAATAAATGAAAACGTTTATTTAATAACAATATTTTTTATAAATATTATTAACATTCTTGTTAATTATTATAATTAAGCTTGAACTTGTGCTAGGAGATGATTCACGTCAATAGTACACTAAACCATCAGGCTATTGACGCTTCTAACGATTATTGCAAATAAACAGAAAAAGCGGTTCATGTACATATAATTTATCTCAAATAGTGATAACCTAGTGACTAAGCGATTCGTTTCACGATGGGGATTCACAAAAATTCAACGTTGACTGTAATATTTTTTCGATTATGATATTTGTGTTCTAAACTACTACCTTAGTAATACAAATGACTTTGAAATTATTACAAAGTCATTTCTATTATTAGGATCCACAAAAACATGAAATAAGATTACACACGAAACTGTAAAATAACGATTTTTACAACTACAATACAAAAAAGAAGAAAAAAATAACAATTTTAGTGACGTAATGCCAACATTGACAGCTGAGTCTCAATCTGGAGGTCCAACCCCCGATCGTGAGATAGTTAATCAAATACTCGACCTTTAGGCTATCACTGATGCATGAACTGAGTATAAACTATCCTGAACAAATATATTACTGAGAAATATTAGAAAAACATTTTTTTCTTAAAAACCAGTAATGTTGAACTGCCAGGAATAAAAAGTTAATTTTCAACCAAGTCATCTGTATGTGTTATTATGTTTGTTACCTCATTTCATACTTTACCCTTTCTTTGTATGAAAGATTTGAAAGCTGGTCCTTCCAATTTGGTCTAATTTTGACAATAGAATCCATGAAAAAACTATTTAAGACTTACATTAGCATCAAGTATGTGCGCCACAAACAGACGGTTAACTTATTATTCGAATCCAATCGATTTCGATGATTCATTTTCATTGGAAAAGATTTACTTCAAGGTTAATTTGATGAGAGTTTTGTTAGGCTCTGATTAATTCTATTTCCTAATATTCCTAGGATAATTCGGAAATACAAAGCGTACAAAGTTTGATTCGATTTGAAGTCGGTTTTTGTTTTTAAATATACTTGTTGTTGTCACCTATAACTAGAAGTTTAACTTTAAGCAAAAATTAAAGAAGAGATGATTACAAATACCAAAAGATGCAGCGTGGCTTGGAGGTTATAGTATATAATATATTGTTGATTACTAATTTATAATGACATGTAATTCTCTTATAAAATATTCAATTTTACACATGATAGTTGAATTATAAGGCAAAATAAACCAAAGATCTGCCGATGGTTTCACCATAAATAATAGAAAAGTAAAAGTAATAAAAAGTAAAAGTAAGTAAAAGTAAATAATAAAAAAATAAATTGATTCTCGATAACTCTAAAATATAATTTTAAGAATTGGCAAAATAATATTACTCACCAGATCATGTGGCTCCGAAATGTGAATAACAATACATGTCTTGACATAGTCGACCCTCGAGTCCCCGGCTAGATGTTGAATGAACTCCACGCCGTACCATATACCGGTCAAGCTGTCCACCCAGATTCCGGTCTGCGGCGATCTATTTACACAATAGTCCCTTATGTTCTTCATGAAGGGTGCCTCGTACGAAGTGAACCCTTGGCCGTAACCGGTTCCGTACTGCGGGGTTGTATACCCCGGCGGCATGAAAACATTCTGTCCAGTATTATAGCTGTTGTATCTAGATGTGGTATACCTTGAATTGTAATTGGGATATCTAGTTACATCAGGGAATGCCGCAATATCGCTTCCATGACTTCCCGTCTTGTATTGATATTGGTTGTATAGATTGGCTATGGTCGTATAGCTCGGGTATCTGGTCGTTTCATCATATCGCTGGTAACTTGCACAACTCGCATGTGTAGTGATGGCTAACAATATAGCCGCTACCCGGTACATTTCTTCGTATTTTCGATGAGTAAGTCGATGCTGAATGTCAGTCATGTGGCGGGCAGTGAAGTGCGACTGCCGCGACGTGCATCAGAGTGGGACGTAAACTAATTAGGACTAATTGTAATCTGCCAGCTCCTGAGTCAAAGGCTACAAGTAATTTGTTTTATCTTACGTCTAATAATAATTCTCTTTTACGTTGTTTCTAACAGTAACAAATTTAAAAATAATCTCTTATATATAATTTTATATAAGCGCAAACATTTATACTCTTTATATTACCAAAGTATAATCTAACATTTGTACTCATTGTCAAGAGAAAGAGGAGGAAAAAACAGAGAAAATCTCCTCCCATTTTGAAATGAGTTTATATATAGTCAGACGACTAGACTGATGGCTTCTTTTCAAAACGACATCATCAGAGTAGTATATGTGTAGTACATGTCTATTGATTTAGTTCTTAATATTAAAATTATAAGATTTTTTTACAATTCACTGATCAAACTTTAAAAGACCACATAAAATTATATTTTTTTGCTGTTTTAGGCTTGTAAGTCGCAATTTAGAAGCGTCAATAGCCTAATGGTTTAGGGTACGGCCTGCGAATCGTAAGGTCGTGGGTTCGAATCCACCATTGGACTATTGCCGTGAACCATGTCCTAGCACAAGCTTAAGCTTAGTTGGAATGGTTAACAAGATTGTTAGTAATGTTTCTAAAAAAAAAAAAAAATATTGCTAGCTTTCTTTAAAAAAAAAAAAAAAAAAAAAAATTAAAATAAAAAATACAAAATATTACGTAAATTAAAAACAATATATATTAAAAATCTTTTCATTAGCAATTTATATTAGATTTTTCAATAAATCTGAGAAATTATGTTTTCAAAAGATTTGATGAGCGTAATATTTATTGATTTTTATTATTGATTATATAATATTCTTATTAGCAATCAATAATTAAACCTTGAACCAATCATCAATGAATGTATTGTCATTGGATGGATTTCATTAGATTGGAGAGCAGTGACGATAAACAGCAATATGTAAAAATCTAAAATATTTCAATATTCTGTGAGTTTAACAATTTTCTCAATTTTCTCGGAATCTATATCCCGTACAAATATTTTCACCCTATAATTTCTTTGAACAGTTTTTAAGATTTTAGAAGTTCAAATGTAAAGTATGCATGTAACTATTGCTATCTCTTAGATGGTTATTAGAAGTGAAAACTTTTCTCTGTCTTTTGAAGTCGTTTAGACTTCGAAATTTTTTAGATATATCTGTCTATATATTTTTGTGAGCCGTCATTCCATAGCTTTTTGTATTTAGATTATATTAAGAATGATAATATAGGCGCTAGAACTACAAGGGCACATTGAGTCCGACCTTGAAAAAAACGTTTTTTTTTCTAAATGATTATTTTATTTCTCTACATTGTCTCTAGAATGATCTATACACTTTTGCCGTCTTGTGTCTCTAGCTTTAGTATTCCTTCTAAAAAACACCTTCTTATACCTGTCATTCAAAGTCAGGTGTAATATTTTATCTGCGTTTTCGTCTGTGGTAACCGTCGGCGGCCTACCACTCCTGAGTTCATCTTGCACTGCTTCTCTTCAACGTTTGAAATCCGCTACCCATCTTTTGATAGTGGCAAATCATGGAGCAGATTCCCCCAAAGACTCATAAATTTGTTTTGACGTTAATCCTTCTTTTTGTAAATATTTTATCACGTAACGGTGCTCTATTTTATCCATTTCTACGGAAACCGTAAACTTCGTTTGTTAAACCGATTACAAATTTTGCGAATTCGACAGAAGAAAAACAAAACACAGCAGATTATAATTAAAAAAGAAATGGCTATTACGTGCCAGTATTATTTTTCTTTTGAATTTAAATGTCAACCTTAGGCTCAAAACTCAATGTGCCCTCGTAATAAATCTTCGGTGCTTCGAATAAAAAAGAAGGCGACAGCGCGTAATAGTGTTTAATATTAGATCCATCACTTTTGATTCGATTTATCTTTGTTGAGTTGTCTTTTGTTTGTATTCGTAAATATACTGACTTTTGTTTTACCCCGTAAATTATAATAGTTCAGATGAATGCCGCCTTTTTCCTCGTGAAAATGAGGAGAGAAGTAGACGGATCTATTATCGATGTTACCACACTTAACGAGTTATCGTTATCTACATAGTGATTACAAACAATCCAATTGTCTGTTGGTTTGTCGGTCTTATCGATAGTTAGATAAGTAAATTTGTGACATTAATACAATCAATAAAAGTATTAAATGACGTCATTTATATCATTAAATTCTCAAATTAACAGCTATGGTCTAGTCCTGAGATGTATAATTGGTGTAATTTGCTTGCGAAAGGACTTCCTACTTATCGTAATAATACACGACCTCGCATTTAACCGGTTGGTCGGAGATCAGAGGTCACTCGCTCACCACATCCTCGAAAACAATTAAGGTATAACGAAGAAAATAACTTACATGCAATCCGTATCCTGTCAAACCAATAAAGGATAAAACAGCTACGTATTACAAAAAGATTCCAGCACACATAAGTAATAATTAATTGTTTCACAATTAACACTTAACTAAGATTTTGGATGTGAGGTAAAAATGTCCCGGGACAAAACGCGACGTGCCATTTGGCCAGCTTCGCGTCCTTTCGTCTCTTTCGGACTAGCACGTTTGGATGGGAGTAAAACACACACATATCAACGTGTCATTTTCTCCTCTTGGAGTTCGCCAAATTACTCACAAGAGGAGAGCTTAAGGCTAAACGACGTAAGACCTCTAGAACTTTTTAAATCCAGCTTACATTTGTCACAAAAAATGTCATTCTTTCAGAAACCCAAATCTGCTATTGTCATTTTGAAATGCTGCTATTCGCACAATTGTTATTGTGCCAAAAA
This sequence comes from Meandrusa payeni, assembly GCA_029286785.1. Lineage (NCBI taxonomy): Eukaryota > Metazoa > Arthropoda > Insecta > Lepidoptera > Papilionidae > Meandrusa > Meandrusa payeni. The sequence goes on along the minus strand of JAGSMX010000024.1, from coordinate 10,659,714 downwards.
CGGTTATTTAATTATTTCAAAATGATGGTATGATTTAATTTTTTTAATTAAACAATCTCATACATATTCTAAATATGTATGAGATTACCAAATCCTAAGAATTGATATAATATTGTAATACATAGCAGACTACCTTTTTTATTTATTTACTCGTATATATTTAATAAGGTTTTCCAACAGTAAGTACAATTATACTTTGCTAATTTAATATATCCACAAATACCTTCTAATTGCCTTACTAATTATAGGAAAACACAGCATACACAAATACATACAACATAGACAACACTACTTAACTAATTTCTAAATTGAAAAATTTACTAACAAAGGAAATAAATAGTTATGATTTTGTTTTAAAAAGTAAAAAAGTAGAAAAATAAAACGTTAAATTTTAAGGCCTAGGTTAGTTGCATATTTTTATTATTTTGGTGGAGCAAATATTTTTTTAATCCTATTTACAGACGTTTCGTTTTTACACGTATATTTACGAGTACAAACTACTAACGACTACAAATCCGACTTTCTTCTTTGTATATTAGAATTATGGTAGGAATATTACGAAATAGAATTAATAAGAACCTAACCAAACTCTTATCAAACTGCCAATTAAAAATGATTCATCGAAATCGGATCGAGTTATTCGTCCATTAGTCGCGGACATACTTAATGCAAATTTAAGACATATGGTTTCTCATGGATGCCATTGTCAGAATGCCAAATTATATTGGTTATGTGGACCAGCTTTCAAATGAAAAACCATCATCAAAATCGTTTCACTCCGTCCAAGGTTACGAGGTAACAAAAAATATACAGACGAATTGAGTCCAACTCCTCCTTTTTTGAAGTCGGTGGAAAAGTAGTAAAATTGGACTGCAAATGAATGATCATTTTGGCGCAATTATAATAGGAGTTTTGGGGTCCAATACGACGTCTTCCCGGCTGCATTACGACTGGCGCGATATAAAATATATCTGAGTTATAAAGATATGAAAGTGGCCAGTGATTGTAATTTTAACACTTTCACAAAAATCATTAGAAGTCGTTTTAGTGCCATATAATTGTTTCAATAATTTCGTTTCAATTGCACGCAATAGGTGATCGCTCTAGACTGCCCTAACCTAAGAAAATTTATAAGTTTCGTGGTCGTATAGCTTATTAAGCACAAAAATCCATAACCCTAGCTTAATAAACGAACTATTTCAAATGTTCTCACGCGAGAAATGTATTGGTTTATTTCCCTAGAATCCTTATTTATGGACGTAAAAATAACAATCGATTTAACAAAAAAAATATAAAGTAGATAATATTTTATTTTATAAATATAAATGACATTTTTGTTTACCATTCCAATTAAGCTTGTGACAGGAGTTGATTCACGTCGAATTATAGATTCGTACCTTTGGCGGGTTTCCCATGTCTAAGAAAATTTTCCAACTCATGCAAGTTTTCACATGTATTCTTTCTCCACCAAGTGCGTGGTAACACTTAAAATTTCAACAAACAATTATATTGGTACCGGCGACGGGGTTCGAATTCAACCCGAGTTAGCGTAGTTGAGTAAAATTTGAGACGACCGCCCGTACACTGAGCTACCACGACTCTGCCCAAAATGTAAATACAAATAGAAGAATGTGGAATCAAGAATAAAATCGCAATTTAAAATTACTTACAAATTTTATTTATTACCAAATATAGGTTATTGAAAAATAAACTAAAACATATAATTTATAGTCGTATATAATGTGTAATCGGGATAGTATTAATTAATTTTTATAATTGATTTCAAGCCATAGATTCTATAAGTTATTTTTTTTAAAGAAAGCTAGCAATATTTCTTTTTTTTCAGAAATATTACTTACAATCTTGTTAACCATTCCAACTAAGCTTAAGCTTGTGCTAGGACATGGTTCACGGCAATAGACGAATGGTGGATTCCAACCCACGACCTTACGATTCGCAGGCCGTACCCTAAACCATTAGGCTATTGACGCTTTAAAATTTTATGACATATAATTTACTGAGTGAATTATACGTAATAAAATATTACATAGAAATAGATATACAATCGAACTATATTGCATATAACCGGAACAAACAGGGGCGTGTCGATACACTTTAGGTAAATCGTATTTGTAGAACTCTTGCTGGTATTTGTACCACTCCCATCGTTGTAGTTTAGTGATAGATCTTTTTAATATCAAGGTAAAGATACCACCGTTACCGACTTCCGAACAATGATTAATTAGAAGTGTATGTGGATTGGAATTTATCACTCGTATCACTTCAGGATGGCGCGGCGGATCATCTGCGTACCATATATCTGAAAGCAAGAAACAAACGACAACACATATTAGCAGCAATAATGTGTGCACATCCTTGATCCTTATGTAAATCAGTGAAGTAAAATTTACAATGAAATATAGACATAGACATATTCTTTATTGCCATCATTTGAATACATAACAAACAAAACATGAAACATATTAAAAAAAGACTAAAAAATACAGTTAAAGAAAGAACAAACAGGATATAGGACATAATGCCAACACCGTCCAAGCATGTGCTGCCTCAAGGATGCGACAGCGCTGGTTTTCAGCGGTGCCCTAAGTATACCCGAACCCAACCCAAAGTCGTGCGCGCGAAATACTACCTTTACATGGCATTTATACAGTCGAGTAAAAAGAAAAAATATATATAATACATGTATAAATAGATATTAGATTATGTATATTATATACAATAAAATAATAGATGAACAAAATATTTTCATAAATAAATGTATTATTAAAAAATATATCATAATATAATATGCAAGATACGATTCCAAATATTTTGTTATATTTGCTATTGACTTTCATAGTTCATTATTTAACCCCATCATAAGATCATCGAAATATTTTAAGTTCACCTTAGTAGCCCCATTGAACAAAAAGAAAAGTCGAACGCTTCCCCCCCACCGGGGGGACCCTTGTGTCGGGTTACTAGCGATAGAGGTTCAGGCTAAGCGACCTAAGAGCTCTGCCACCTCTCAATCCGGTGAAGCAGTCAAGGCCAGCTTCTCTGGCCAATCTGTGTAGTTCGTCAAAAAAAAAATCGAACCCTTCACTTCCCCGCAGAAATGTCACAGACATTTAATTACCGAATATGTTTTTATTTTAATAAAAGTAGACGCAATTGAGAATTCGGCTCACCTGATATTAAGTAATCACCGTTGTTTACAATCACCTAACAGAGGTATTATTATGTAATGTTATATTAATTTGTCGTATTATATCAAATTGTCTGCATGTTTATTACCTCGTAAATTTGGACTGGGTGAACCAATTTGCTTGAATTTTTTTTTGAAAGGTGCTACCCGCGTGGTCCAATTCGGACAGTGGTATTCACCAAATAAGTCTTAAATCTGCATTAAGTATGTGCTGAACAGATGGACGAATAACTCAATTTCATGCCAGCCGATATCGATGATTCATTTTTTATTGGAAATTAGGTAAAAGGGTAGTTTGATGAGAATTCGGTTAGGTTGTGATTAATTATTTTTCGTAATATTCCTACGATAATTCGAAAATAGAAAGAGAGCTTCTGTGTGTGTGTGTACTCGTAAATATACTTGTTTTAATTCATATAAACAATTAAAAGGATAGGAAGACAAATAATGCATAAAATTACCTACACCTCTGGAACGCATCTCCCTTTCCCAAGGGCGCAATTTTTCAGCAATCCATATACCGGGATCTTCTGGCGAGTAAAGGTATATCTGCTCCATAGTTTGTCCATCTTCATCCCACATGACTCTTACTCGCCGTTCCACGTTGACGCTCCTTTTCATTGCTCTTCTCAAAGGTATATCTAGCCAAGAGCCCGACAAGGAATCTCCAGACCAAGGATTGCTTTTATACGATCTCCAATACTGGTCCGTGTAGTTGCGTTGAGGAATCTAAATAAATAAACGTGGCTATTTACTTCGTACTTATAATACGAAGTTCTGGCGAATGTATTCTCATTCTTCTTTGTTATTCATTTTCGTGAGCGTTGTCGTTAAAGAGTACTTACCCAGTCTTGGATTATCATAAACAAATCAATACCACTTTCAGCAATCATTCTTCCATACAATGATAATAAATAAAAATATCAAAATCGGTTTATACATGACGGCGATACCATTCATCATCATCAACATTTCAGCAGAAAAATATACACAGCTCGCCGGTGCGTGGTCTCCAATCGAGAACTTTTCGGCTCCATGTCCTACGCACTATGTGCCCTGTCCATTGCCACTTCAACTTGTTTACCCGGCGGGCTATGTCGGTTACCTTCATTCGTCTACGGATCTCCTCATTCCTAACTTGATCTCCTAGACACCCCGGGCATAGCCCTCTCTATAACTCGTTATGCGACTTTGAGCTTGCTTATGAGACCATAGTGGGAGACCACGTTTCTGTGACATACATCATCAACAACACACAGCGATTTCATCACACACCTTCGGTTTGCCGACGATATTGTGGTCGTGGCGGAGACGCTGGATCTCAGCACGATACTCGAAAGCCTCAACAGAGTTTCCCAACAGGTGAACATGAAGAAGATGAAAGTCATGTACAATGCCCACGTAGAGCCAACCCCCATTTCACTTGGGAACTCAGCTCTTAAAGGCGATAAGAGTCCACAAAATAAAAATGAATTATACAGAAGAATTGATGACAATAAACTCTTCCTTTTTGCGAGTAGGTTAATAAATACATAGTGTTTCAAAATGTGTGATAATTTATTAAAACTATACTCACAGCCCAGTTAAGCCAATCATCGCGGATCTCGTACGTAGCATCGGTAATGTAGAGTGAAACGCAGCCTATTTCATTCGGTTTGTTAGTCATATCGGGCGTGTGTTGTGCGTACCCCACGCCATACCACACTCCAAGCACGTCGTCAACGTTAAAATTATGTGACCAACGAATACTGTCCCCACAAAGACCTTGAACTGGAAGCGTTTTTATCAACGTTGTTAATAAAAAAAACGGTAGCGCACTATACATGGTGACACTCGGAACAGCGCAAAGAATATGGGACTCTGTGTGTGTTGATTCATTTGATTCAATTAGCAAATTAATGCAGGTTGTTTTCGATTCATGGCTCAATGATGATTCAGAATGAAATCTTCCTTCATAAGTTCAAAAGAATACACATGCATACATAACACATATAGACATGGCACACACATAAGCACGTGACAAACAAAATATAACACACATTGAAAAGAAAGATAAAAGAAATACTATGAATAACGGCCAATTTGGACATGATGCCAATATTGGATACCGTCTCAACAAACGCTATCGTAAGGCTGCCACAGCGCTGATTTTCAACGGTGCCCAGGACTACCCAACGTCGTAGTAAAATAAATATTTCACCCTCTGCAATTTTCCCATAGAAAGAGAAGCTATGAGAGAATACATTCATATATTACATTATTTGTGTAGATGACATATAAGATGAATTCGGAATATCAATAAAGAACAAGAATAACTATGTGTTGCTCTGTATTTCAAGGAAAGCACATCAAAAGTTTATTCCTGTTTTTACTAAACAAATAAATTAAATAATGACATCTATTCTATCTTATTTTACATCACGGATATATCTTTTTCAATTATGTCACAACAAACCTCCATAGACTTCACCATGGAGGTTTCGTACAAATTAAAATATAAAATACAAATTGAAAAATAAAATAAATATTATTATTTGTGTACAATGTATATACGCAAAATACGTATTATTTTTATACACGTGATGTCACCAAGCCACATTACGTATTACAAATTACGTGCGTAACCGTCTATTACTATAAAAGAAGATTTATGATTTTAACGCGTTTTTTTTTGGAATTTATGGCTTGGTTACAAGACCTTTAAGCCAAATCTTTATTTCACATTTCGTTACAATTAATAATAATTTCACGTCCAGTTTTCAATTCTAAGTCGTCACATTTTAGTTTTCAAATCTTAGTCACATCTTAGTTTTTAAATCTTAGTCACGTATTTTGTTTTTTACCGCGTTATTTTAACAAGATGCACAGATAATAATGACAGTCAAATGTGTGTCAAAATAGGATATTCAAGGAAGCGGCAAAAATCCTAAACCAGGCCAATTACAGCTGTTCATACAGTTGAAACGTTTTAATCTCATCATCAGTTATCAACATTCACATTAAACGAACTGCTCCTTTTCAAGTAGCTTAATATTTACTTAATATTTATTCAAGAGTAGAGTAAATGCATATTTACTACGCTAGTGCGACTTACCAAACAAGATTGCATGTCCTCAGTGTCCGTGCGGTCGCCTCAAGTTGTACGAACGCTAGCAACCCGAGTTCGATCCCCGGTGTCGGCACCAATATATTTGTTGTTGCAATTTTATGTGCTGATTTACCACGCACTCGGCGGTGAAGGAAAACTAAGTTTCCTAATTTTTTTTTCTAAGACATATGAAGTCTGCCAGTTCGCACTAAGGCCACGGACTATGCCCTTATACTCTCTTTTTAGAGAAGCTCTGTGCTCAGCAGTGGGACATAAATAAAGGCTGTTACCTGCCCCAAAAAGAAAGGTAGGTGTAGAAAGAAAGAATGAGGTAAGGTGGACGAAAATTGATGATGCAAATGTGAGTGACATTGTTGGTAGGGAATGAACATATTACGATATTTTATTAGTATTACAGATTACTCTATATAATTAAATAGGAAATGAACATATATAAACCACATTGGCGACACAGGCGTACTGGAAACCGTCTGCCATGTATGCAAAGATATATGGATGTATAAGAAGTGCGACAGATGTGATCATGAAAATACCCATTTGCTTTGTCTGTCTTATAGTCCTTTTATTTTAAGTATTTTTATAAGACCCGCCTTTAGATAAATTCACATACATAAAGCACCTTCATAATAAAAGATGTTTGAAAATCATATATAGTAATCATTTACTCCCAGAATACATTGACATAATATAGAAACTGGCTTCAAAACTGCATTACAAAAAGCGATAAAAACTCGATAGGAAAAATGACATAAATAACAATACAGCTCCTGTTAATTTAAGATTCGTGGCAGAATTTTCACACACACGCTTCAAGGCAGATGTGGATAAATGTTTGACGGTAAATATATTATGGATACTGGCAAGATCCCCAGATGTCAGCTGATTCTCATTCCTGGATAGCACTACACTGTACAGTTGAGAGTGCGGTAACCTCATGCAGAAATTGAGCACCAAGTGATTCTTCGCAACCTTCAATACTTGGATCACTCCACCGAAGAACCGGTACATTTTGTCAACAGCTGTAAATCAAATTGATATAAGTTATTAAAGTTTGGCGTGGATAATGGTTAATATGCTTGGTGAAAAGCAATTAGCGATCGATGTCTCGTCTTGATAGGTTAAATTTCCTATTAATATCATAAACGTAAATGTGTGTGTGTATGTACGAGAATTGTTACTCTTTCACGCAAAAACTACTGAATGAAACTTTACAATAATATAGTTTGCAAATCATATTTATGTATTTTTTTTATATGAAAAGTGGCAAACGAGCATACGGCTCACCTGATCTTAAGTGATCACCGTCGCCCATGAACACCCACAGCACCAGAGGAGCTGTAGGTGCGTTGCCGACCTTTGAGATAGGAATAAGCTCGTTTCTTGAAGGTCCCTAAATCGTAAACGTTCGGAAACACCGCTGGCGACAGTTGATTCCACAAGTTGACAGTGCGTGGGAGAAAGTTACGCGAAAAACGTACAGTCGTTGAACGCCAACCATCAAGATGGTGGCGGTGGAATTTGGAATTCTGCCGAGGTGTGCGGTAATGGAAATACATAAAAGTGAAAGTGTAGGCTCCGAAACGGCTGGACCGATTTCAATGAAACTTTCAGAGAATCTTTACATTGACCTGGCGAGTAATCCTGTAAAGTTTGGTGACGATCGGAGCACTCCTCTGTTTGAACTGTCAAACACATCACTTTTACAGCTTACATACAGCTTTTAATTACTATGATGATATTCTATTGTTTTATTATTCAAATTTGTATTTACACGTGCGTTGTGTATATTTATGTCATTATGATACATATTGAATACAATGGAGTTTATTAGAGTTTAATAAAGTATACTGAAGTATATTAAAGATACTAATTAAGTATTTTGAAGTATTCACAGTAAGTTATGGTGCCGCGAATGTATCCGTTTACCATCAGTAAAGTTTATTGTTTAAATAAAATAAAGCAAAATCTAGCCCAGCGAAGTGGACTGGGAACGCTAGTAGGCTATATTTAATAAAGATGTAGTGTGAATTATCCAAAATATTACATAATGTATAAAAATCTAAAATTATAACGATAAGTAGACAAAATCTCTCGCAACGCAATTCTGGCGTGTGCCGCAACAACCGTAAGCGTTACACGTATATAATGTATAACGGAAACGTTTATTTTGAATAGTCATACAAAAAAGCTTGCGACAAAATATACCCTATCTTTTATGTGTAAGCTATTATCACCAAAATAGTGAACCACAAATATAATTAAAATTGATAATTAATTTCGAACTCACATTTGGTAGTAACAAATTAATCCTTATATCAAAATAAATACTTTTTATTCAAATCAAAATAAATAAGGATATACTTTTTAATCGCGGGTAACACCGCAGGGCGCAGCTAGTGAAGAAATTTTTTATATTTACCATAAAACTAGTTTTATTTGATCAAATGCATGTTTATTTTTAATTAGTAAAATAAACCAACCATAATTACGTTGAAATTTTAACCTTTATGGGTTCGATAAAGCGATTTCTAAGCACGCAACTTCAACAACGACCTCCATTCAATCATGGATATTAATATTACTTTTATTGAAATTAATCGTTTAATATTTTAATTTTAAAATGTTATGAAGTGTTTTTCTACTAGACTAATAAGCCACTCGTATAGACTATTGCTACACATAGCAGGTGTACAAAACATTTGTGTAGATTATTTTCATCTTTTTTTGCACTAAGCTTATTAACTCACATGTGGTGAGCTCATCGCCAATCACAGGGCACAAATTACTAGCAAGTGTTTTTTTTGTATGTTGTCTGAACAAACGGCAAGTCATAATAATTTCAGTATAAGTCGACTAGGATTCGAACCGGCGACCATCAGATTGTATCGTAGCCACTAGACTATTAATGCTTGGCAAAAAAATAAAAGTGGACGGCGAGACCTGATTTTGTCTACCTCGCTAGATGTCAAGTCAAGTAAGCTCGTTTCAGCCCCGTAGTCCTGGGCTGGCATAGAATAAGGCCACGGTATCCCTGTCGTAGAAGGCGACTAAAAGAGACCGTCGGTTCACGGGGCGACAAGAGTGGAGGCCTTTATCGTCCGCTACAGTGGACCCGGAAAGAAGGCGACATCGACTGTCCCGTGTCGCCTTGCAATGCAAGGGTGCTGGGGGGAGGGATGTGGAACCGGGACGTGCTGTACGGCATAGTGCAGAGGGGCTAAGGTGCGTTCCACTGGAGATCCCTCACCGTGCACCGAGGAAGGGCCAGGTTTCAGTGAGTAAGAAACTCGTATTATAAACAAAAAAAAGTATGCTCGCAACGGGCAACCTCCAAAAAAATTAAAAAAACTTAAATGAAATAGCATAAAATAAAAAACTATAAAAGTTCAAAATTAGAAGCTTCTCCACGTTTGAAATACGATAACACAATACTTTGACAATACCACTAGGCAAAAAGTTGACTAAGGGAATACTTTTATATGTTGACTGCATTTTTTCTTTGGTTAAATTGAAAGATTGTAAAAACTTAATCAGCTCCGACATCATGACAACTTACATTCATTAGGCACGTCCGTAGGCCAGAAACCTTTATGCGAAGTGTTCACTTTGATGTGGTACTCGTCCTTCCAGAGTCCTTCGTTCCATTCAAGAACAAAATATCGGATGCGATATTGTTCGGGAAGACCGTAAGTCCGGCTTACGTATGGAGAATTTGTTATCGGTAGATAAGATGTCCGAGGCGTAGGCTGAGGACAATTGGTAGAGAAAACATCAATTATAATAACGTTCACTATATAAATTCAACTACACTAGTGAGCCAAAATAAAGAGTCGGTTAAGAAAGTTTAAATATCTTCCGAGATATTCAAACATAGACGCTGGCTAACTGAAATAAATTGTGCATGATAGACAATTAAATATCCTTAAAATAAAATAAATTGTTTTTATTAATTTATTTATATTTCATTAAAAAACATAAACGAAACCTTAAACGAAAAAGGATATATTACGTCAACTGGGATAATACAGAATTCTTCAATAAATTTTACCACCACATGGAGGCAACACCAAGTACTAAAATTTAAATATATAATAAAATAAGCTATAGTATATTGACGCGTAAAAGCAAAAACATATCAAATTAAACGTCACGATCAACATTATAAACGTAATACTACGCGCGTGCTCTCCCCATTTCCGAAGATTTATCCCGCATAGAATTAGTTATATCACCTAGTGTAGTCCTTTCTACTCTTACATTCGTACTCGATGTCGTTAACGTGTACTTGCCTAGTCTTGGATTGTCATGTAGTCCTTGTAACAAGTATTCCATGAGATTTTAGAAGTTTCATATATCTACGGAACCTACCAAGGATATGGACTTAAAGGAAACCAAACCGTTTCAATCGAAAACAAAATGATACATCGGCTAATAAATGACAGAATTATGAGTGCATTATATTAAAAAAATAATTGTTCCTCAATCTGTATGAATGACAAATTGAGGAACATTAATTCGATTTATACCTTTTTTTTCTCTTTATTTGGGACAATAAACAATAGCACAATTGATATTATAAAAGACATAATAGAAATAAAATATGTAGCTGCACTATCAACAACATTATCCGCAAATTATTATCATTATTATTTTAACGTGCAACACTTAAAAAACAAAAACACTATCAACAAAATTTAAATTAAGAAGAAGAATACGGAAATAAATGAACTAATAAATACTTATTTACCAAATTAAAACTAAATAAAAAATACTTACTAGGTTACGATTAATCAAACCACCATCTACGTAATCTTCGAACTTCCGAAAATGTACGACGGGGCAGTAAGGGTTGAATTCTGTTATCGTTCTATTATCTCTATGAAAAATGTACTCCCTCAAATGCCACATTCCCAATATCGCTTCTATATCAAAATCATGCGTCGGTTTTAAGTCCGTACAGTAATTAACATTTGTTGCACATGTTATCCTACTTAGTAATGCAAATAGAACGGCAATTAACTTCATTTGGATTTGTAATTGAAGGTAATTTTCGTAAGTGATGTTTTTAATTAGAGCACATGTAGTTAAGACGCAAGTCGAGGTATTAATTAGACTAACCCACCGTCGTACTTATATCATGGCCACTCGATTGTTTGACCCGCTAATTGCACTTTAACACATCCTGCGAATTGTGCACGACACTTTTAATACGTAACTACCTCTGTACACAAAATGTAGACTAGGAAAACATTTCTAAACGTTTTATAGTTAAATGATTTCCAATGCATTTTCTTTTGCACCGACTAAATTAAAAAGGAATAAACTTATAAATAAATATACATGTCAATTCAATGTTACTTATAGAACTGACGATGATAATAGTGACACAAAATAGAACTAAATCCATTGAGCTATGAAAAGTTCATTAAAAAATCTCTCGTAACTTTCTTTCACGTACCATCAACCTATGGAAAAATCTGTCAACCAAGTGTTACCGAACTTATACGATTTAGGGATCTTCAATAAATGAGTCTACTCCTTTAATGCACCTGTAGCTCCTCTGATATTGTGGATGTCCATGGGCGACGGTGATATCTTAAGATCAGGACCAGCCGTAAACTCGTTTGTCCCTTTTCCTCTAAAAAGAAAATAAACATACCTCGGTGTGCATTTCCCTTATGTCTATATGGAAACACTCTTTCGTATGTTCTATTTTATATTCTCCTTTTGAATGTGGAATCTTCTCAACGCCGTACCAAACTCCGGATATCTGGTCTAAATCAATTTCACCAATATACGGAGATAAATCATCACAATATTTATGATTCTCGAAGTAGTAACTGTTCTGACCGTAACACTGTATGTAACCTATACATAACACAATTAAAATAAACATCTCCATTGGATTAATGAACCGGATATCGGGATTAAAGTTTCGGATCAACTGAACCGGCAATACCAGGCGACTATACGCGGCAGGAGATAGCGGACAGATTAATCCAGCTATCAGAACGCAGGCGAACCCTGCTTTTGAAACGTGGGCGGGATCCCAAATGAGCCATTCTCAATTGGCAGTGTGACACCGCTGGTAATTTTCTCGTTATATGACAATACTTCCTTAATAAACGTTATAAACATTGACAGTCCCCTCATGCTCCGCGCTTAGTAAACATTTTTTATCTAATAACTGTCTTGGATAATTCTCATACAATGCTATTGAAATAATAAAAATTATAACATCTTTCTAAAGACATAAGCTATTTCTTTGTAAAGAACTTCAAAAAACTATGTGTAAGGAAGTTTTCCTAAAGCTGGCGCTTTTCTCGGCATACTTGGGTGCCAGGAATGCAGAAGCTTCAAAACATAGAGCCAGTGCCGATCGATGCAAGTCAGTGACGTCAACGGCTAAGCGCTTATTGATCGAGACATCATCGTGGTATGGGTCGGAGCGAGACAAACCAGAACCCCTACTCTTCGTGAACTTTACTACGTATTACGGCAACTACTATAATACGATTGTATATTTGGAATATATTTTTTAATATTTAAATATGGTATGTAGAAATATTAATTCTGCAGATCGCAATTATAGAATTCGACTCTCAAAATCGACTCTTTATTTTAAAATCTTGTTTAGTAGAAAATTTTACTCAACAATAAAATGGTGGAACGTTGACGTCATTCTTGAAATCTAAAGCAATGACGTAAGCGCCCTGATTGAAAACAAGGTACTAGGGCTACAAGAAACGTAGGATGTGAGCCGAAACGTGTCGTAGCTGTGAAAAGAGCTACGAGATTTCCTATATGTAAAAATAAAACTTGTAGCATTTTCAACCGTAAGGATTGTTAAGCCTTCAGTTTATAAACGAATGTAATTCTTATTCACCAATATATTTAAAAAAAAAAATGTATTTTGTTTAACTTAAAAATTGCCTCAATTGTTAAGATTTACATTCGTAACTTAATAATTCTTTTAATAATTTAAATAATTACATGAAAAACAAAAGCCTTCTTAATCTTCTTTGATATAACTATATTTTTTACTATGAACAATTATAATTTACGCGTAAAATTACGAGAAATATCACATGTATACATATAAAACTCACACTAGCGTGGTCAGTAATCACTACACGCTTGTCGCTGTAAGAGATTTTCATGTCCTAAGTACTCGGACATCATAATTACTAAATTGGTAAAATCGCGTACAGTATAGGATTAGCACTAGATTTCTACCTCCACTCAATCATGTTTGTTTGGTACATAGGCATTGTATTTGTGGAAGTTTTAGGTCACAAACATCGCTAATTATGATGCCCTAATACATCGTTATATTGTAACAGCACAGTGAAACATGTTTCCATATCACTGATGAATTATATAATTCATGAATTATGTTTACTTTATTTTTGTACTCTTCACCGACCTCTTTGTCCTCAGAAGTCGTGAGTGTACGTTGGTTAGTAAAGTGGTAAAGCTAAGACAAACCCTTCCTTTTCTTATATAGTGTAATATTAGTATGGATTTTCAAATAAAATATTGCCCGTCTACAGGGTATTAATTTTAACAATGTTGGCGTAAGCAACTCCGTATGCCATGGACTGCCATGAGAACTAAGGAGCCGATAATGAGCCTCAGATCACCAAACGGCTCACCGAAATCTGCAGTCTGATCGTTTTTGGCAAATTGGACGGCAGACATGATAAGGGAAGGGCACCTGTAAATAAAAAAAGCGGTAGACCGCAGCACGCGGACCATTTCGCATATTATGACCGCACCCAATGGAAACGATTTATGCCTGGTCACGATCATCCCTCAGCAGCTAGGGAATAAAGAAAAGTGAATAATTAAGGTTAACATATTGGGTAATCAGAACAATGGCAATAATTCGTTCTTATAGTTGAATATATAAAAAAAATAGGTTTAATTAAAATAAATAAAAAAATATTTTTATACACATTAAAATAATACTGCCAACTAATAAAGAAATACCTAATTGTTTATAAAAGTATATAACTTTTTTTTTAACAAAATTGACTAATGACATAAAATATTGTAATACAAGTAAATATTGATATAGGGTCACTAAAATATTTCATAAATTATTCTGTTGTCATTGTTACGTTAAAAAACAATAGTTTGAAAACTATAATCGTAGTACGCTGCGTGTAGTGGCACTACGTAGCACCCAAAAGTTCAACGATGACGTAACGCTTTAGCTACGAACGTGCCAAGGCAACATAAGTTGAAAGAGAACACCGACGCTCACAGCGAGGCGTCGGAAGCAACGCCCCGCGCAAGTTAGTGTGAGTCAATAGGGGAGCATGAAACACAGAAGATGACAATAGTTTCACCCCAACTATTACCGTCGCGCTTACGAGGGTTATTGGCGACGAAGTGGTTGGGGTGAACACTCAAATTACGAGTGAGCAGCCATGCGTGCTAGATGTAGTAATGTGTGTGTTTCAATTATTAATATAACATTATAAAATTAGTATTAATAGTACACCATACCATTTATTTTAATGCATTAATTTAGATAGTAATTAAATTTTGTAGTTATCGTTGGCATTATAAGTTGGAAAAATTGAACGATTTTAATATTCTAAAACGAAATACATTTATGTAATCAATGTGTTAATTTCGTTATCAAGGCAATTTTGCTTTAATAACGAATTGCTTTTGGAGATTTTTAAGCCTTTGTGATAAATCTACACAGTATAAAGATAAATCAAACAACTTCTTGGAAAGAAGATTTTATAAAGTTTTTTAGTGCGTTAGGAAGAAAAATTTGAGCAATTTTTTTGCGGTGCGTTCGATCTAAAACATTAAATGGCAAAGATTGTTAATAATATTAGTCTAAAGATTAAACATATATTACAATGTTTATTGAAAAAATTACACGGCTAGACGTAAAAACTAAGCTTATATTACGTTACCAGTTCAATCCTTTGCGTGTAAGAAGACATCGACATAAATATCAGTGTCAACTTCAAAACTAAGTGTATGTCAAACACTTCTCAGATTTGAATTCGGGATTCAAACTTTCAACTTTTTATATGCAAAAGCACTTAAAATGTTCAAAATACAGTCAACAGAAAATCCGCAATTCAATAGCTAAACATATCAACGAAATATTCTTAGACGTGTGTGACTTACACATTGATACAAACAAATCCTTCAAGTTTATAAAGTCCTAGTACGAAGGGTCGAGATCGGGCGCCGTTTCAAGGGTTGTTCGTTTAAAACTAGAGGGTTCATTCGAATCAACCCTCCAAGTTTTATAATAATAAGTATGTATTTGCTACGACAATTTGTACTATACGAATAATAGCGCTGGCAGACTCTCTGCAACATTCATGTTTAGTCATAGCATCACCATTATCTAGATTCTTATTTCTGTGCTTATATTCTTTCTTTTTTCATTTAATTGTAACTTTTTCAATTCTCCTCCTTAGTGAATAATTTTTATATTGCTTTTTTCATTTTTTAAAAAAAAAAGAAAGCTAGCCATATATCTTTTTTCACAAATATTAGTAACATTCTTGTTAACCATTCTAATAAAGCTTCAACCTGTTCTAAAAGATGGTACACGTCAATAGTCGAATGGTGGATTCGAACCTATGTAGAGCGGTAGACAGTCTGCTTTTGCTGTCAGCATTGCACCAATTGTTAGTTAGTTATTAAAAATAAATATATTTGGTGACGAAAACGTTTAACATCATGGCGTCGAAAGATTACTGAGTGCTTTTTATCCAACTTATAAATAAATCAATGATTAAAAACATAAATAAATAATAAAATACTCCCACATAATGCAAGATATTTAATTTCTAGCCTAATATTTCTATTAAATTAGTATTTAATACTATCACTTCATTTGCATTTTTGAAATGCACAAGAAATCACGGTTAAAGATCGTCTGTAGAGAAATATATTTGCTACCCGTTGGCTTTATCCCTGACCTTTAAACAAGGGTAAATCTGTCCGACTGGGACGACGCGACCGGCTTAGAGGTCGATTATACTAGGATAACATAAAATACAGGACGTCGCATAACATTTTTCGAATGAAGGATATAACTTCGAGAAATATACGATACATATACGATTAGTTTGACAGCTGAGATTTCTGTACTTACAGGATTTATAATAGGGATTATAGGATGAACTTACATCAATTAGCTCGTTTAATAGGGTTAAGCATTTGATGTCTGGTCTGATTTGTATCAAATTGAACAAAAATATGACAAATTCTACGTTACTTTTCTCTATTGTAAAGGTGTGTTATGTCAATAAAATTGTTGAATTTTGCTTTAAAGATTGTAGATTAATTGTGAAAAATATTGAAATATTGAGAGCCATAGTAGCTCAGTGGTTGTGCCTTACGTAGTACGGTAGCAAACTGTGTTGGATACTTGCTCTGGCAATAATAAAATATAGCCATCGTAGCCTTTCCTTATATTAGATTTGAACTACATTTTTTATGACTAATGGCAGATATAAGTCTAGAGGTTAAAACATCTAACTAAGACCCTGAAACGTAACCTCTAAACCAGTTTATTAGGACTCAAGATCCTTTACTATCCAATCTACTTTTTGTCAAAAATAAAATCCATCTCCTCTAGACATTGTAGCGCTACAATCCAATAGCTACACGCATTGCTAGCTGCTGTTGTTTCGAGAAGAATTCACAGAGGAAGTTTCAGCAACGTATAACTAACAGGAGGAGAATGTGTCCGCAACGTGACGTGAAATCTTGTACGAATCTCATTTAGAGGAGGTTACAAATTTGGCTAACAATTTTCTCCGCCCACACGTCGGACGGAGGCGGCGCTGCAGCTTCATCACGTAGTTCTGTTACCAAAGCGTCATAAACTTAGTGACAAAAATAATATATTTTTGAACAAAAAAATTCTTTTTTTAATAAACGATGTTTTATGTACAAAAAAGAACTCTCTCTCTCTCTTCCTTGCTATTGGTCCCACATGGTGGAGGGATCAGTTTTCCTGCTTTCTATCGCTTTCCAATTCGCTCTGTCCCCGACATCGTCTTGGAAATCTTGCACTCTCTCATGTCTCCCAACACTACAGTCTCCTTTTGTCTTGTCTCTTAAAAGATATTAAACAGCGATTGCTGACCTAACCAACACCATTAAAATGGGGTTAAAAGCTTATCTTCTTCAATAAAATATTTTTTTTAATTTGTAAAAAATCTCATTTCATCAAATATATCCTATATCTTTTTAACAATGGTTTGTGTTATTGTTAAAAACTCCGAGTGTTAACTACTTGGTAAAGGAGTGCCCGCTCCGCCCTAGACCGCCCAAAAGCGTTCCGAAGGGCGGCAACAAGTTTCCACGGGCGCTTCTTGTACCAGGACGCTATGAGACGTAAAGAGTCATATCACGTCTCCCAAACATTTACGTCAGCCGTAGAAACACGCATGCGCTCTAATAGATAACTTATAACTCCGTTTTTTTTTGTTTTGCTACGTTGGAACCTTGCCTAATGGCTAATACGTCTTCATATATCATCGAACGGTTATCACAATTAAAAAAACCTGACTTCTAAGAAGTCTTTATTTATTACTGTTTATATTAATAGAAATAAAACATTTATTACTAACTAGCTTATTCCAATCCGCTTCGAAAGTTATAAGGACAATAACTCTGTGTGGTAGCAAAAATATTTTTTTACATTACATTACATCTACCTAGTGAATTCTATAGTGGTTAGTTATATGTATAACAGCACAGAGTCTTAAAAACTCATTTCTATTTGCAATTAATTCTCCAATTATTCCAACATGACGTCCCTGCTGACGTAAGCTCTCTAAGTTTTATATTTTATTTTCCATTACTTGCCGGGGCTGCCTCGCGACATTTCACGCGGTGTAAAGGGATGGGGAAATCGCTTTGGGTGTCGTACGACGTCGTAGGTCGTGACGCGCCGCCCGAGTGACGTCACTAAAGGGTGGAGAGTGCGCCGGCCAGGGGTAGTCTCTCCCCAGTGAAAGTCTGTGGCGTCAGTACGTTTTGAACTCGCAAAGTAGGCACTAGTATAACCTGCTCTCGTATACTTGCTACGCGTAAAACCTTACAATTGCGTAAATACACTAAGCCCACAACTAAACTAAGTTTAATATGAAAAAATATTAACGTGCAGTGATAATAAGTATGTATTGTATTTTTTATAATTTAATTTGTTGGCAAAATTTCGTTTTAAAATTTTTAAAGCATTGTAAAATTATCTTAAATATAGTTAAATTTTTGACAAGTCAAATTTGTAAGTGTAACAACACAGTGGGTAGTAAAAAATGAAACTGATAAACCGTAAACAATACAACAGCAAAAATGCCGCTCAAAAGCCGGTCTACGGTAGTACTTGTTCAGTTTTGATATCTCCTAGCGGCCGGTGAGCCATTTGTTCCTATCCTGGCAAAATACCGGCCGTAATGACAGGACTAACGGGCACTACGACTCCTGTTAACCCAAGCTTTTTATTTACAGTCTAATTTCAGCGGCGATGCACGAAAGCAGCTAAAAATAACCCGGGGTTCGCGCTCTCCCGTCGACCGCCACCGGCTCGCATTTACACATACTAGTTACACTATTTCTGTCTGTAAAGCAATAAGATATCCTACATGCGAGTGAATTCAAGTGGACAACTCTTGTGTGGACAATGAGAAAAGTGCGTAAAAAGAAAACGATTGTCGCGAAGCGACAGTGAACCTGATGTTGTTTTAGTGTGTGCAAATTTTCTTCTTGTGCTTCTGAATTACAACGCAACTTTTTAAGGTAAACCAATTTAACTATAAAAATTCATGTTGAATATCGCTGGCGTAATATTAATAAAATCATAAAAGAATTCATAAAAATAATTTTCAAAGTTAAAACATTTTAGATCTATACTACGTCATGTCAATGGTTTGTACGTAATGAATACAAATAACTCGTCAGACCGTGTCCCAGATATTTGAGTGCAAGTCAAGGCAACTATAGCCTGGTATGAACCCGAATAGTGTAGTATCTACACCAAATTTAATCACACATATAGACAATTATAAAATAAAACCCTACGCACAAACCCTATTAATGACATATTTTTTAAATACTTTAGAAAAGTTTATGCAAAAAAGGATACCAAGATAAGTCAATAGAAATGGGTCAAGTACCAACACAGATACAAGATCCAAAATTTGCCGTTCGTCGGTGTAGTAATTTTTTACACCACCAAACTCAAATCAATATAGCAAAACATCCAAAGTTTAGTTCCAAACTAAATTTGCGGCATATTTGAAACACGTGTTGTTGAATTGTTAGTGATATAGTCACGCGAATACACACCGTACGCCGTAGAAAGACAAATAAAAACCAAAGAAGTTAAACAGTGCAAATACAAGTTATGTTATAGATAAATATGTGCAAGTTATCTATACTATCGACTATTTTTTTTATGACAAACTACACAGATTGGCCAGAGAAGCTGGCCTTGACTGCTTCACCGGTTTGAGAGGTGGCATGGCTCTTAGGTTGCTTAGCCTGAACCTCTATCGCTAGTAACTCGGCACAAGGGTCCCCCCGGCGAGGGGTAACCTCGGCTTGAACGGTTACTATTAAACTATCGACTACGTACCTGTTATTGGTAACACTGAGGCAAATTGAAACGTCAATAGCCTAAAGGTTTAGGGTACGGTCTGCGAATCGTAAGGTCGTGGATTCAATTCCACCATTCGATTATTGACGTAAACCATCTCCTAAAGAAAGCCTAAGTTGATTTGTAATGTTAGTAATACTCGTATTTTTGAAAAAAAAATATTGCTATCATTCTTTTTTGTCCTTAAGGAGTAGGTACCGTGTAAATATTATTGAATTTCGATTTTAAGGGGCTCTACTAATACATTATCGCCATAACCAGACTCACCGTCTTGTCTTTGATGACGTAGGCATACTTGCTAAGCAGGATTCGACCTTCAGATCTCCGAGTGGCAACGTTTGGTCACTTTATCGTAATAAAAAATACGACAGGGGAACTTTATGCGTTTATATACTTACATAATTAGTTGTTACCCTTTCAATACGAAAACATATCTGTATTGTTATAGCAGATCATCCGCTCCAGATGCAACTCTGATGGTGTCCACGATCCTCGGACATGAGGGACTGACACAAGAGAGAGAGATATGTCACCAGCAGAGACTGGCACCAAATATATATTTTTTAAATTTGAACACTCACGCCGGGCACACAGAGAGAAATAAATGGAAATTAACTATTATGTTAGTTTTACCACATACTTTCTTCTGCGTTACAACCCCTTATAAGTCTTGGCCACCTCAGCAATAGTCTGGCATTCGTTTCTATCCTCGACTTTCCCTTTGTTGGTGGTCAACTTTCCAAGACGATCTTAAAATGAAAAATATATTTCAATGTCTGTAACTAGAATAGTCTTTGTCTGGCAACCTTATTCTTGATAATTATTAGTAAGTGCATTGACAGCCTAACCAGTTCGACTTACGATGGTCGCGGGATCTAATCCCAGTCTGCTTGTACCAATGAATTGCCATTTTTTCTGATTTTTAAGTACACAAAATCACTTGCTAGGTGTTAAAAGCAAGGTTTGAGAGCTTATGTTAAAAGTTAAAGTTTACAGCCTTTATACATATATGTCCCACTACTGGGCACAGGCCTCCTCTGCGAAGAGCGTATAAGGGCATAGTGCGCCACGCGGCTCTAGTGCGGATTGGCAGACTTCACATGTCTTAGAAAAAAATTCTAGGACTTGTAAGTTTCCTTCACCGCCGAGCACGTGGTAAATCAGCACATAAAATTGTAACAATAAATTTATTGGTGCCGGCACCGGGGTTCGAGCTCGAGTTGCTAGCTTACTACACAACTTGAGGCGACCGTTCTTACACTGAACTACCACGGCTCATAGCTGAGAGCTTATGTAGAAATTAATAATTAAAACGAAATAAATACCAATATTTCAAAAATGGTTGTTTAGCAGGCTGAATTTGGCAATTATCTATATTTATTATGGGCTAGGAATCGAAAAGATAACCCCTGAAAGGGTTGTCAATAAAAGACATGTTTAAAGAAAACTTTTATTAACAACAATGAAAAATTTAAAACAGTCTACCACCACTATGTCAATATAATATAACCGTCACATAAACATATTTCCCAAAATAGCAACATATGTTCAACAATTTGTATACGAATTTGTGCGATTGACAACTTTCAACAATCAACAAAATTAAATTTCATTTCAATTCATTTTAAAGTAGTAAGTACACACCACTCTAAATTTATTTGTGAGCATTTTTTACCTAAATATACTACAGAATATACACAATATCCCGAAAACTATTACCCAATTGATATGAAATTTACATTAGTTACTGCTTTGCATTTGAAATGCACATTGAAGTTCTCATTAAGAACGGTTTTTGCGTAAATATTAACAAAAACAGAAATTTTCATCTTTTTCATATTTCCAGCATGCCATGATACTACTATAGGGACTCTCTCTAATATAGGGAAATATCAAAGAATGTTAAATTGATTGCTGGCTCCCATCGTTTATATAAATAGTAATGTAATCCATCGCTAATTTGATTTGAAGTTGGTTTACTCATTTAATAAATATTAATTAATAATTTAAATTTAATTTTATAAAATAATAAATCATGTTAGATTTGCAGAGGAGCAAAAGAACACTTGTAAACTTAAAGAATTGGTACTTGCACAATAAAAATATTTTTTATAATAATTTAAATTATAATTAAATATATATTTAAATTATATATTAAAAATAATTAAAATTATAATATAATATTTAAATTAAATTATTATAATTAAAAATTTGTGATGTACATATGAGCAGGGCTGGATATAGGGGTCTAGAGAACCAGGGGCATAAAAGACGAGTGGTTGACAAAATCATTGCTTATTTGGTTTGAATATGCAATGGCAAGAAATCCTCCAATTAGTCCTTTGAATAAAGAAAATGCTTAAGATACTCCTTGAGAACTCCAACACTGCATATTTTTCATTAATTGAAAAGGTTTGAAGCCTCTATTGTGGGAGCCTCTCTCTCATGCTCAATTCAGCCCTGCATATAAGGGTCAAGTAAAACCAAAAACTTCAAATTACACTTAAAAAAAATATGTTGAGTAAATCACCATTTACCATCAGTCCAGATTCAACAATAATATATACAGACACATTCTTTAATCGTCAAAGTATGATATAGTTATAGGTTCTAGAAGTTCTAAGAAGTTCTAGGTTCTCATTCTATTACAAAATTGTAGCTACTACTGTATACACAAAAAATCATATGAATACATTTCAATTCATCCCCTATTTTGAAGTTGGTTAAAAGAAGACAACATTTGTCTTGTACAAATGTAAATGTACATACATTTTTCCCAAAAATTATTAAAAATATATATTTATTTAAATAATATTGCATTGTTATGACTAGTTTATATTCTTAAATAGTAACTTTGTTTACAAAATTATATAAATAAGACCATAACTGCTTTAGTACAAGCCCAGATGTCAAGAATTCAAAGATGTCAAAAAGCAATCATTTATCACTATAAATGATGTAAGGGGTAACTACTAAAGGGGTAACTAGGCTAATTACTAAATCTAATTACATTGAACAATTTGAGCCAATACAAAACTTGGTATATTTCCTGTCATGTGTATAACATTTAATGTCATGTTTGTGTAACACTAACAATTTATCAAAATATCCAATATATTTTACTAATAGATAAAACAAAATTCCATTTTGTATATTAATATAGTTAAAAAACAACACAGAAGTTGGACAATATTTAAAACAAATAATTTTAAAACATTACAAAAAATATTGAACAAAAATAGGAACTTATCAATGTTATCTACAATGTTAATTGTAGATAATGAACTTTAGTTAACAATATTAGTCTGCTAATGGACACTAGATGGCAGACTATGTCATGATCTTCAAGCCAAAAGGCCTATTTCTATTTCTCACAGTAAAATATACTACAGGATACTACAGGATGTTACATTTACTGTACTAAATAACATATAAAAATAAATTTCATATCACATAAAAAATTGGTTAATAAAAAAATGAATAAAATAAAGTAATATAAAAATTCACATATATAAGACTTCCTCAAAGTTTTTCTTTCACATTTAATATGTCAAATGTATGTCTTATATCCTTAACATTTAATTTCTTTTTTAAATATAAATGTTGAAATTTTATCATATATATACATGACAAAGCAATGAGATACAAACATTAACTAGTTTATAACAAAGAAAATAGGAATAAAAAAGATGTCAGTATTTGGAAGACATTATTGCACTTATATTAAATGAATTGTATTTGATGCATTTATGACTTATTCTCTTAATCTAAGCTTTCAGAATTAAAAATATAATCTACAATCTACTACTATAACACATGATAAAGGCACTATAAAATATTTAACATCTATAAAAACCTTTTAGTAAAAAAACAATAATAATTCCCTTAATATATTAGTTTTTAAAAATAGGATCTAAGTATGATGTTACCTTAGGCCAAATTTCATCAGATGTGCGTCCCTCAAAATTTTTTAATATACCTTTTTCTTTATAAAAATTGATTACAGGTTGTGTCACACTTTTATATATTTCTAATCGTTTCTTAACTGCTTCAGGCTTATCATCTGGCCGTTGGATTAAGTCCTCGCCAGTGATGTCATCTTTTCCCATGACTTTAGGTGTGTTAAAACCAATATTATAAACTCTGCCCGAGGGCAAGTGGACCCAACGGTTCTTCACTCTATCTATAATAACTTCAAACGGTACCTCAAGATTAAGAACTACATCCACTGGCTGTACTGTCCACAGAGCATTCGCTTGGGTCACTGTTCTCGGGAAGCCGTCTAATAGCCATGGTTTATTACTAATCTTCTTCAATTCCGTTATCATAAATTTCGTCATAACATCATCTGGCACTAATTTTCCATCATTCATATATTTCTTGACTTCTCTTCCAAGTTCAGTCTGTTTTTCTATATGATCTCGTAATTTGTCTCCACTAGACAAATGTTCTACATTATATTTTTTCACAATCCGGGATGATATAGTACCCTTTCCGGACGCTGGAGCACCAAGGATTAGAGCTTTCAATAATTTTGCTTTCACAGGCATTGTCTCCGCGGCGAATGATTTTTAATAAAAATTCGACCTTTGCTTCTAGTGTACTTTAAACTTCACATTCATAACCGTTGTACGATATGAAATAACCTTCGTATGATTTGCATGTGTGCTGCTGCTGAACAACCGCCAAACTACCGGGCGATTCACAATCGGAGCGAAATTGATAAAATATAAAATAATTAATCTTTTCGAGCTTATCGCTTTAAATATTACTGTCATTTCACACAATACCTGTTTTATACTGAGGTAATGCATGTATAAGACAATGTTTTATATGTAACATAATATAATAATTATTTATTGATTTAATATTCTAAAAAAACATTCCCATTTTGGTGTCACAGACTACACAAATTTGATTTTTTTAAAGTAGGAATACTGGAGGAATAAAACATAAATGTCAAACGTCACGTAAATGGAAGCGTTCAAATCTATTATTGGTCTTCGTTCGATAGCTAAAAGCGTCTTGTGTTTAAATTATATAATCGTACGAAATAGCTGAAGTTTGCTTTCAAATTCAATTTCATTCTTTTTCGCATTATTAATCACTATTCCGTAATTGATATTTACAGTTTATACATAAATGTAAAATACACGCGAAATATTACTAGCTGACCCCGTAAACGTTATTTTGTCATATATATTATTTGTATTTCCAGTAAATATTTCGGTAGTCAAACTATAAACAATTACTAACTTATTGTAAGTGTATCTGGTCTATGACGGCGAGACTATAAATGACCAATGACTATAAATCATGACGGCCTTTAGTACTAATAATACACCAAACACTTTTTAAATTTCATTGTTTCTTTAATATATTTATGTCTCTAGCAATAACTATTACAAAAAGAAAATATCAATATCTTACCGAAAGTGCTAATATCGCTATTAAAAAATGGTGGTTTTTAGCGTTGGTAATTTAGCGTTGTATGTGTTTTTAATGCCAAATTACAAAGAAATTGTCCAAAAAAAAATTTTTTTGGGTGGACCACCCTTATCACTTGTGATATGAAAAATAGATAGCCGATTCTCAGACCTACTAAATATGCATAGAAAATTTCATAAAAATCGGTCAAACCGTTTCGGAGGAGCATAGTACGACAATTTGATCTTCTAATTTTATAGAATTGTATTTCTGTCAATATGTTATCTTCAATTACCCAATGATAGCACCAAAGTAATGTATTGTTATAGCAAAAAATCTTACTTTGTATGATGCAATCGGATTTATGCAAATTGAGACATAAACCTCTAACTTTTACCTGTATATGCCTACGAATGGTAGAGCTCTTTATGAAGGCGGGGTTGTAAACCTGGAAGGTTTCCATATCTAAACGAAAATGTGTATAATATTCTATTCTAGACAACAGGATTATACGATTCGCATGAACCATGGACATTTTATTTTTCCGATTTGTTACACAACATATTTGCCTTTGCATTAATGCCGCGAACTAAATAAAATTGCTAATCTTTAAATTCAGTTTTGCACATGCAAGGTATTCTCCTATTTCTTCAAAAGAAAATATTATCCAAAATTAATGTTAGGGAGCTGTGAACGTAAAATACTCTAAAAGACGATGAAATAAAACGTAACGGATTACTTATTTATGGATGTTGGAGAGTCGAGAACTTTATGGGGGGCCGATGAAGATAGAAATCTAAATCATGCGAGAGTAATAACATCAACTTAAATGTACGTTTTATTTATTCTTTTAGATGGCGCTCGTGATGTTACCATGTGATCTCCCCTGGTGGACTTCAGTACAACGTCACTTAAAACATCTTCTTTTGGCTTCAGCTCCAGTTAAACTCACAGCAAGCATGATGAAAATTCATGACATGTGCAAGTAAGTATCGAAAACGTCTCAAGTCGTAAGTCAACGTGATAGTGGCGTGAAAATGGAGCAAAAAAAAAACAATTAATTTAAATTTACAAAAATAATTTATATTCTAATCAGTATCACTAGAATCTGCGCTCGGATTTCTTTTTATCTTAAAAAAATCTACGACTATGTTAAAAGGTCGAGAGTTGCGTAACGGATGAGCATACAATGCACATCAAAACCAATTAGGATTGAAGAATCACCTGTAGTGAATTGACACCCCTCTCGACTAAGATGTAATAGGATCTAAGATTCATATAATCATGTGCGTCATACTGTTTATGTTACGCGGGTATTTTCCGAACATATAAACCAATTAATGTATTTATCACACGATATTACGATTATGTGTATATTATTTGCCGGAGTAAATGGGACAGTCGTGGTTAATAAGCTTTTTAGGTCCTATATTTCACTAGTTATAAACGCATTGGCAGTACACGCCTCAAATTTTTTCTCAAATTTGTGCTTTTTTGTACATAAGAAATCGTAAAACGTAAACAAATTAGTACTATCTGGCTGGAATTTTTAACCCTACCTTAAGATTGTAAACTCGAGAGTTTAGCTCCTAGGCTATTAGTTCTTTATAAATATATTATGGTACTTATTATTCACTTTAAAAGGAATAGAAGTTTGTAACAGGCAAACGGTTTAATTTTGAAAACTTTCATCAACAGTATAGGAATAGATCCAGATGATGATATCAAAGACCCAGATCTCATGAAGGGTTTGGAGCAATTCCTCGAAGAGGGGATGTCAGAGGAAGAAAGAAGAAATTTCCTCGACAATACCATTAGGATCATGGTGAACAGAGCACTGCATCTTAAAAAATGGCGCCCACCTAAAGGACTTCTATTTAGCTTACAGCAACAAAGTATGTGTTATTTTAATAAAACATTCCAAGCCACACACAGATTTGAAGGATATTATTAAGACTAATACTAATCGTATTTTTTCAGGCGATGTAACAGAACTGGATTATAATCTCTTATCATCTCTTGTTGCTCATGCATTTTTCTCCACTTTCCCTAAAAGAACGCTCAAAACGCATCCAACTTTACAAGACTTCAATTTTACACATTTTTTTAAGAATTTACACAGGTATTTAAAAGTTATCGTGTTGAATTAATAATACACAGAGTTATTTTTGATATACCGTTTATTCATTGTTGCAGAAAATCACAAAGACACAAACTAAAAAGTTTGCTACATTATTTTGAGTGGTTGGATAAGAATAGCGACGAAGGTTCAGTTAAATTAACGAGACAGGTAAGATATTCGTTTTTAACACTATAATATAATGTATTAGAGTACAACATCATTGCTATTTTATGATTACTCATTGTCGTTTAGTGCTAAGTTTCTTGCGGTTTTTGTGCAGGTGATGACGGCAAAGCAATGGTTAACAATTGAAGATTGGCTAGAATGCACACTGCCTTTGTGTAAGTTGCTCGTTAGACACGAGGGGAGACCGGAACGATGTGAAAATGATGATGCTATCAGAATATGTTTTGCTAGCAGTAGAGTCGGAGGTGATGTTCTTGTTGATGGAGATTCACAGGTAAAGAAGCTCTCTAGTCTTTTATAACCTTAGCGGAGCAGACAGAGACAACATATAATCTATAACAGTTACGGAAATATTACGAGCAGCCGTCGCCTGAAGCTAAAAACGCAGATCGTATTTAATTTTTTTTATTTGTGCCACCGTTTTAATATAAGTAATCCAAGTAAGTTTTATTTTAAGGAATCATTGTCGATGTTTATGATGCCGGAATTGTTGCCTATTATGCTTTCTGTGGAAGCGCTGGAAGACAACGAAGTGTTGAAGGCGGAAGGAGTCAGATTATTCAGTAGAATAAGCGACAAAAAGCAGAAACCTAACATTGAACTACTCACCGAACCTAAGACAGTAAGTTGCCTAAACAGACCAAATAAAATATAGGAAATAAAACTTAACTACAAAATAAAAAATAGTGCATGTTAAAAGGTGGATTGTAAACGTTATACCCCAGTGACGGAATAAACGTATTAATTAGAAAGTTCTGGCATTTTCTACATTCTCCCTCTTTTTCTACATTTGTGCTCGTTAAGGAGTACTTATCCAGTATTGATCTACTAAAATTCAATCTCAAAATATGCTTCGTACGATTTTTCCTGATTATATGACGAGTTCCCTGGTAAATCTACCGAACCCAGGAGAGGATAGAACGTGTGTGGAACAATATACTAACTATAATGCGTTTTAAAATACCCTGATGTAAGCAACATTAGAAGAAATGTTTATCTAATTAAATAATATCTAAATGTTTATTCTATTCTATTCTAACCGCGTCAAACTTTTCGCCAATTTATCCATGGTACTAGTGCCTTTCTCTCATACTCCTGTCTTTTTAGTTTCGTCTTATATCATGTTCCAATGTGGAATATTTTTCTTACCAATACCATTATAATTCGTATAGGTGACGGTATGTTTAATGGACGCTGAAGACTACAGCGCTCTACCACTTGGACAGTGGGAAGAAGACAATATTCTTCGAGAACTGAACAAAAGCCTCCTCGCCTTCCAACAGTCTCCGATGAAAAGTCGCGATGGCCATCAACGACAGGAACGAAGATTATCGCCAATCGGTTTGTATTTGTTTTACGATTTACATCTACATTAGATATGTAAATATATATAGAAATAAAATATAATTTTAAACGAAAATTAATCATTAAACTAAAATACTACATTTATTTATAGTCTGTCCGTCCTAAAGCTATTAGATGATAAAGTTATTTGTTATGGATTTTATGGCAGTAGCCTAGGGGCTTCTACAGTTTCACTGGTTTAAGAGGTGGCCCAGCTCTTTGCGCGCTTCGCCTAAACTCTATTTATATATTTAGTAATTACACAAAAGGATCTCAGATTAGAATCATCGGCTTGGAAGAAAGAAGTTGGGTCTTGAGTCAGAATGCTGCCGCGCCAGAGTCACGGCCCAAGCCGAGATTCTCTCTCTTCCTTTCATACCCGTGAAATTGTAGTAGCCCTTAGGCTTTCAGCAACCACCATAACATCCATTCCAGAGGAAAACATAAGTTTCTATCCATATAGGTATTTTTTTGAGTTATTTCATAAATGTGATCACACTTGTCATTAAAAATTCTTAATGTAAAACAGTTTCATATCTCTGGTCAACCTGGAAGGGGACTAAAGATGTGAGATTCTTTTTATGACAACCTTGGCTCGATGACATTCCGTAAGTAATCCACTAAACTATAAGTATATAACAGTTTTAAAAATAGGAAGTGATTACTAATCCTATGGACACTGGAGGAATTTGATGGTTGTGAAGCCAAAATTGTTAAGTGGATTAACTTTTATTTTTTTTGTCGAACAGTATTATATTACTTGTCTAACAATTAATTGGATTTTATGTTGTTAAGAAACCACGACAGCCAGTAACTCTTACTAGTCCAGTTTTAGTCGACTATTTAGATACATATTAAGTAGTACACACAGTAGTAAGCAGGCTACACTTTCAGCCTGCGGGAAAATGATAGCCAGAACAGGAGGAATAAAATAAATAAATAAATAAAAGGGTAACAAGAAAAGTCAAGCATAAATAAATAAGAGCAAGGAATGTTTGCTTGCCTCTGTTTAAATTAAAAGTAAATATAATCGATTATAATTTTTTATAATTATCATATACCTAAGAATTAAATTCGATTCGAAAACTACGCACGAACGGACAACAAAAATAAAGAAATATTATCTTTTAAAAAATGTTAACAATAGAATTATTAAAATCACCTCGATGAAATTCTGACAACAGAGCGATTCGTATAAAAAACACGCGCAAACTATTTTATCCCCACAGTGATGTGTCGTAAGAATGTTTCCTATTGTCCTTAGGAGAATCGTTGAGCCACACTCCAGAAGTGGAGACTACGGTAATGATAAAGCAAGCCTCATCGTGTAGCACAATAAATAGTTACAACAGCAGAAGTCCTTCCCCACAGACCTATTGCGCTGCCACACTTAATTTGAACGATCCAAGTAAGTTTATTGAAGGAGCACAAAATTATTCTATTTAAACAATAATGACTATGACATATTGTCTTTGTTGTCTGTACTCTTTCATACTCCACACGGCAGTCAAGGAGGATACAATTTGTCATACGTAATTCCGTTGACCTTCACCCTTACGTGGACTGAAAACGTGGCATCTCATGGAATCCGTCTGCTTAGATCGGGTTAGGGGATGCTTTGAGATTGATAGTCTTAGTGCTGTTTGGCTCATTTTTACTAATCCTTGGCACTAGGCCTGGTATTAATACAGTAACTCTGAAGAAATCTATTAATTGCGGTCAACCTGCACTGTGACCAGATGGCAGCAAAAAGAAACTGTTCTAAAACAAACAAAACCAAAAAAACAAACTATAGATAAGGCCAGATATTATAAACGATCTATTAGTTTAATTATAACCTTTTTAATATTCAGGCGTAGAACTAACGAAACGAAAATGCTGGTTGTCACCGGACGGAGGGACTTTGAACAATCGACGAGGAAGGTTCATAGTACTTGGCTCCTCGGGGGAATGCCTCCCTGTAACAAGAAGCCCGGGTCTCATTAATCTCGACACCCAAGAGGACAGTCTCTACTCCAGCTGTAACTCTAGCGATGACGAGTATCATAGTGCCAATGACAGTTTTGATTACGGTGAGTTTGACATTCTCTTGCTACAAATCTTGTGCAGTGTGCGATAATGATAAAAATTATAAGTTATGTACTTATAATTTTATCATTATCGCACACTTTTTACAGTTACAACTGTGTACAAATGGACAGATAAAAGGTGTCTAAAATGTTAAATCAACGTAACGTAACGTAAGAATTCACATTCAAGATTTGTGAAAGTATGGAAAACCTACGCCGGCGGAAATCATATGATATATAATTATAACGTATTTAAGTAAAGGTATAAAACCTATTTACTTATGTTTATTCTTTTTTGTATTTTTATAATTTAAAATGTCAAATGTCACTGTAACAGACAGAGAAACAACATTTAATGTCCGTTTTCCAATTCTATCTTATATATAAATGACACATTATGTTACAGTGACATTTTACATTTTAAATTATAAAAATACAAAAAAGAAATATAAGTAAAGAGGTTTTATATCTTTACTTTACATATAATATATAAACATATATATATATATACGTATACAAATAAATACAATTGGATTGTCTGTTCGTAATATCAAAACAACCGCTTTACTACATGCATATGAATGTATATAGACGTACAAATAACATTTTTTACAATTTTATTACTTTTTTTTATTAATTTTTAGCGCACCTATTATAGATGATCAGAAAGTATGTATTTACCATGTAATTGTTATATATTTCAGGAGGTAGCGAAGATGAAGGCAGAGGTGAAAGCGCGCGTCCTAATTCTTTAAAGTACTCGAAGGAACTATCAAATGAGGAGAGGAGGCTAAGTTTTGCAGAGAGACTCCGCGATGCATTGCGCAGGGAGGCAGAGAACTCCTGCACCACCAGCACCACGGGCGACTGGTCTACTGACAGTTCAAGCTATGCAGCAGGAGTCAGCATACCTTGTGCGGAAGCTAATGAGAATGACATTAGGTAAAACAATGGAAGATTTCTATTACATATATTCTATTAGTTTTAGCCTGTCTGTCCCACTGTCGGGAGCATGCCTTTTCAAAATAAAAAATCTAATAATTGCAGTTTTCCTAACGATATTTTCACCGTCGTGCACGTCGGAAAATTTTATTAATATTTCTTTAAATATGATGCAAAGCCTATTGACCGGACTAAGGATCTGAGGGGTTGAATTGATTTCGAATCTCAACCAACTTACACTATTTATTTTCCGTCATTCGTATCATTACATAATAAATATGTCAAGATTTTTTTAATGCATATACAGCGACAGGTTTGTTTTAAAGTTGCCTGCCTGTGTGCCGGGTTATCTTATGTTGGTAGTTTATTTTACTAAAATGCGGGAATTTTAATCATCTATATTACTTCTTCATAGAGTAAACAGAGGCAGTTCTGTGGGATTCGTACTAACTGACAAAGACCACTTAGACAATGGAAACACCTCTGTGAGCCGTCAACCACTGGAAAGGAGAGAAACAGGCAATAGTTCCAAATACAGTTTCAGCACGGAATACACGTAAGTTTAAATAAAAATTATATATTTTTTTTAATTAGCTCAGGTTAGGTTAGTTATTTTTGGCCCAGAGGAGCGGGCAAGACCTCTGGAAGACGACACTGTTGGTCCGTCGTCGCCTTAGAACTGAGAAGGTGCTTGGGTAGGGAGTAACCTCCCTCGGGACTCCGGTGCGTTCCACTGGAGATCCCATGTGCCGAGGAAGGGCTACCGGAGGGGTTTTAGTAGGTAAGAACCGAACCGCGCCTTCCCCCCAGAAGGCGGGATATCTTGTTGAAGATTTCACGTCAACAAAAAAAAGGCAAAGCAGTGTTAGTTTTTTTGGTACACACTACACAACTCGGATACAGCACTCGCAGAGTCCACCTTTACCACGCTTATTAGGTCCCGTAAGTGACAGATGGCAAGCCCATCGCTATACGCCGTGCACAATTTTTTAGCAAGAAATTTGTTTTATGAACTTATTTTCATTTATTTATACATGTATTTATTTATTTGTATACGTATATTTCATATATGCGCTAATTTGTCATCAATGATTTCAGTTCTGAATTAGAAGAAGTTTACGAGCAATTTAATCATTGGCTGAATGACCCAATTTGCCACAACACCTTGGAAGAGAATAAAACTAGGGAGCTTGATCCACGGGACCTGGCTGTGATAAGGTAATTTATATTTCTTCCATGAAAGTTGACTGCCATCATAGGCAGCCGCTTGTCTAGATAATCGGGATGGGGCCCGACTATACATTAAACGTAGTATTATCCTGGAATACTAGAACCACGGTGAGCTAGTTACCTGTTTGTTCTGATATCATCAACGACATCTAGATAGCCGTCGAACAACGAAGCGTTAATAGCCTAATGGTTTCGAACACCGTCTACAAAACGTACTGTCGTAGATTCATACTCGCCATTCAACAATTGACTAGCATTTATAGAACAATTATATTTACGAGTAAAAACAAAAACCGATTTCAAATCGAATCAAACGTTAAACGGGTGCCCTCTTCGTATTTCCGAATTATCGTAGGAATACAACTAATAAACAACTGTTTATTAGTTGTAAGGTTAATTAAAGAAGATGAAGTGTATCGTGGCGGCGTTACGACTACTGACGCCGGCCGGGGCCAAGAATTTCGTGGCGCCCACTTAAGGAATTCAAAATCTGTTGATTTTTTGCTGAATCAATGTGAACGTGGATTTATTTTATCTTTTCTAACGCTAAAGCGTTACCCAGAGCTGGCGATGTAGACGTAGAAAGTTTAGTAGCTCCTATGTTTTTTATTATATTTTAATATTTTTGAAAGCATCTCAGTTCCGTCGATCGCCCCTGAAGTTTGGCGCTCCAGGCCATTGCCTCATATCACTCCCCGCTTACGCCGGCAAAGTGTATCATTTCATCAGGTTTGCTGGGTCACTGCTCAAGCGCACGTTAAGCGAGTCCATGGCAAGCGGCGCCACAGGGGCCGAGGCGGCGGAGCTGTACGGACGGGACGGCCGCGGCAGCGCAACCCCGCGACGCCTCGCGCTAGCTGCTCGCTCGCTGTCGCTGGAATTAGCGCGCCACCGGCACCGCCTCGCCGCACATTTAGTTAGTATTTACTTATGGCTACAGATAAAACTAACACAGAAACTCGCCCGGTTAATACTACAGGAGCACAGGGCCCCAATTCTGCTAAAACAATTGTGTGCATAATGAACGTTCATTGGTATCATCATCGTCATTCGCCTGTATATATGATCTTCAGCTTTCCACATCCAGCCTCTTCTGGCTATCCTTAAGGTCGTCGCTCCGTCTGGAGGGAGGGCGCCCTACGTTTCTCTGACCCATGCTCGGCCTTTATTCCAAGACTTTCCTCTCTCATCTGCTGTCACCGACTTGACCGACGCGGCCGGCCCACTGCCAATTCAACTTGCTGTCTTTAAGACTTATGTAGACTACTTTTGTTCTCGGATTCTATCCCTTAGAGAAATGCCGAGCATAGCTCTTTCCATAGCTTGTTGTACGACTTTAAGCCTGTGGACTAGCCCAGCTGTCAGAGTCCGTCTTAATCGTATGTTAGTGGTCGATATTTGCTAGTTTTAGAAGTCTTATTTCATGGTGCCCCTATGGTATACCTATTGCATACCACTCGCATGATGATGAGTATGTTTATATTAGTATTTGACGTATTTGGTCATGATGGAATGATAATTTATATGACTATAGACATAGATCGGTTTCATTATTAAACGTCAATGGCAAATTATAGCAGACTCGGGGCTCTGTTGTACCTGCCTACCAAACTTCCTTCCCTCTTCCAACCACCGCTTTCTAAATTGATGTAATTTATATGGCACTAAGATATCGTTAGATACTTAATTTTAGTAAATAATTAGTCACTAATTTTTCATTTATGTTTAGTTTTTTTTTATGTAAAACTATCCGAAGAATATGTATAAACGCTTATGTGATCTAACGAAATTAAACAATTACCCATTGTTTCATAACATCCTATTTATGGAAGCACTACCTTATTAATATCTATTAATAATAATAATTGATAATAAAATAAAAAACACAAAAAATCCTTACACATGATATCACAAAAACAAGCACTTTTCTTACACGCACGACGCATTTATAAAGCTCGGCTGGTTCCGAAAACCTTCTATTTATTTTTATACTATTTTGACAGAGACGTAAAGTAAAAGAGTCAATACCGGAGGAAATATTAGAGAGCACGCGAGAGGGGCACACAAATAGCGACAGTAATACAGACGCAAAAGAATCCACATCACTCGGCTCTTCTACAGAGACATCTTCAACGCAGTTGTCCAACCCTAATTTAAAAAAGAAAAAGCTTAATTGGGTAGTAAACATGATAGTAGAGACGATCGAAGAGACAGTCGAATGTGAGCCCGTTACGGTCGCTATAAAGAAACCAAAGGTTAGAAGTGCGTCTGTCCGTCGCTAATACTCAAACTTATAACGTGTTTTGTTACTAACTATCACTTCGAATGCACTCTTTTCCGCAAAACTTACTTGATTGAGTTGTACTGTGCTGAGTTAATACTTTGTAAAAAGGATTGTCCATCCCTACTTAATCGTTTCATACTGCGTCATGTTATGTGTAAATTTTAATTATGAGTTATCCGACAATCCTTTTTGTTACGAAAATGTAAACCTATTCGCTAGACGCAACTGTATTTTCGAATCACAGATCGAGTGTTGTTTTTTTTTTTCATTTTCTTGGTGTGTTTTAATTAGATAATCCATTTATTACGGACACAATTTCTGAAGTCTACTCATCACATTTTGAAGCGGTTTAACGCTTGCTAATTATAATTTCATCACAAACCAATAATTTGTACAAATATAAGGTTGTCAAATATCTCCCTTCCGCCTTTTTGTCTTTTGAATTTCGCGGCTATGTACAAAGCGCTACAGAGCTCGTATCTAGCAATACTCGAATACATACGACAATATCAAGCGAAAACGGTCGTGGTCGAAGGCCGGTGAATAGTCCCAAACAGTGGCCAAGCCGCGAATTTCGGCGTTAGTGAACTCCATGTTTACACGTCTATAACTGTTGAACGCAATATCCAAACTAATTATGCATAGCGTCGTTTTGTAGGTTATGTCAAGACCTTTCAAATTATGTATAGTATTGCTAGATACGAGCTCTGTAGCGCTTTGTACATAGCCGCGAAATTCAAAAGACAAAAAGGCGGAAGGGAGATATTTGACAACCTATTATAATCAAATTGAATACAAATCCGTTATAAATGGATGATTATGTTCGTTGTTACATTGAAAATAATAAAGATTGTCTTAACTAAATTAGCGTGGTTATTACACTTTCCGATCATATCGTTGTTGTACCCCCTATATATTCAATATTTACAATATCTGTTACATTTTCTCTCAAAAGCAAAAAGTTATTATAGAAGACCGCTCATCGCCCAAAGCGCACGCTGTGAACTTTTTGTTGCGTGTCCAAATATCCCTTGAAGAGGCAAAATCGCACTCCGGGAGTTGTGGAGAATGTACTTGTATGGCGACCGCCATTTTGAAATTTCGGTTTATGTGGCAATTACTTTTCGTTACTAAATCCCTCGAGTAAAACTGCATTTTTTTAATTTCTTATATAAAAGATGTGCATTTAAGTTATATTTTTAATCTTTCTAACGATAAGTCATAACTATTTAACGGAGCGCGACTATGCCACACGTGCTGTTTGTT
The DNA here is from genome assembly GCA_029286785.1 of Meandrusa payeni. NCBI lineage: Eukaryota > Metazoa > Arthropoda > Insecta > Lepidoptera > Papilionidae > Meandrusa > Meandrusa payeni. The sequence goes on along the minus strand of JAGSMX010000024.1, from coordinate 10,622,870 downwards.
CTGGCGAGCAGGGACGAGAGCTTGTTACGTCAAGCAGAAATTATCAAAATGGCGACTGCCGCGGTGATATACGAATAACATGATAACAAGTGTAATATATGAGTAAAGTATAAGATGATGACAAACGTGACAGAACAAACCGAGATTAATCGTTAGTACGCGCGGACACTTTTTTAAATACTATATCATATTTTTTAAATATCGTAGTTATATTATGAAGTTCTAGCGTCTAATTTCTCTTTTTTCTTCCACATTTGCACTTGTTGTCGTTAAAAAGTACTTACCTAGTTTTAAATAGTCATTCAATCTACCATGATCTCAATAAACGAACATGCTTTCATACTATTTTAATTGAGTTCCCTGGTATATTTTCAGAACCCAAGGCCTATGCCAATAAAGTTAATAAATCAAAAATAAAACAATCGCTTAGATTGTTTTCTTCATATTGTCATTATCATGTCAAATTCAGCGGCATGACAAACACGGTATGGTGCTGAACTTTCTTCCTTGTCCATGTTGTATTAATTTAATTAAACAACTTTTTCCAGTTAAACGAATTGGCCAACAAAATAGTGACGGGCGGGTCGTGCAGGCCGGTCGCCACTGGCAACTGGGGCTGCGGTCGGAGGCAGTGTGGTCATCCGCAGCTCAAGCTGTTGCTCCAATGGCTGGCGGCGAGCGTCGCCGGTGTACCCGCTTTAATTTACTACACGTTCGGAAATGAGAAACTCTTTAAGGTATATCAATAGAATAATTGTAGTAACGATTCCTGGTATAAAAATAGGTATTACTAGAAATAAAAGCAGGCTTTCGTTTGGTAAAAAACGATCCCAAACTATCAGGCCAGCTTTAGAATTTCCTTTGAGTACCTACCACTAAACGGAAGGGTATTTCAACCTTGTCAAAAAAGGTTTATTAATGACACTGGTATGTTTTGAGCAATAGCCGAGCCTGAACCTCTAATATGGGTAACTAAAAGTAAGGTAAAAAATACGTTATTTTTAATCCCTAGGTGATCATGAGCTCGTTTGCCTTTTTCTATAAAAAAAAAGATATTAACAAACTATGTACTACGCAGTTGGATACTCTGGTACGAGTGCTGGTGGATAGAAAATGGACGGTGGGACAGTTGACACGGGCGGTGTTGAAGTTCGCGCGCCAAGTACTCCATGAGCCGCACGTAGTCCCGGACAACCATTACCTGTTCGACGAACTAATTGGCATAGAGAAGATACCAGACGACTTCTAGCACAGCAATGACTGCAGCGACTCCTGCAGCAACGTATTGTGCAGTGAAAGTGACGGAATGCGGACGCTATTAAAATAAATATTGTATTAATACAGTTTCAAATGTAACGCCCTTAGAAACGTTTTAAAGTGAGTACGAACATATTAACCGGCGATGTGGTATCCTCTTCGAATGTTGTATATTCAAATTGGTATAATAACTATCTTAACTGAAAATCTCATTAAGAATTTATTTGCAAATTTTTCGGAAGAACAACAGGTAAAGTTTACTATGCCTATGATAATATTTTACTAGACTAAACCTAATATAACATGTTGATAAAAACATACCCCATCCGTATATAGTCTTAATTTACTGGAAAATTAGCAATTATTTTATATATCCATTAGCTTAAACAACGATTTCAATATTTTCATTATTGCAAAAAGTATTGAATATTAAATTACGCGGGATATATTCCACTGTCAATTACATTTGCATAACAGAACTCATGAACGCCGTTGGACAAACCATAGACAACCGGTGATTTGCCGGATTTTACCAAAAGTTCTATTTTCTCACAATTTAATATTATACATCGAAACACATGCTACCCTGGATTTCGGTTTTTACCGTCTTCAGTAACGTAAGACCAAGAGAAATTGGATTCAATGTCATGGATGACAAACAATACACTAAACCCGTTTTTATGACGAACCTATGCTGTTTGGCCTGAGAAGCTTACCGCAACAGTTCATCGGGTTTGGCTAAATCCGAATACCATCCAATGTCATATAATATTTTAATTGTATGTAATATTTTCTCAATCAGAAACGCAATCCAGGAATCACGACGTGGTAGAAGTATATATTATATTGCTATAAATGTCAATCTACTCCTCTATTGATGACCCTGGCTTTAGAAAATAAACAGTTTTTGAGAAAATTTTGCGCGCTTTCTTAATTGTCACGGAAGTTCACATTTACAGGATTAGTTATGGTGGATAATATTGATATTACTGGTTAATAATGTTTCCAACCACTCTAAATCGTTTCTACATTTATTAACAACAAACGTTGATAAATATTCATACTGAATATTAATATATTTATGCATTTATATATTCAAACATAGATATGCGTATAACCAACAATCCAACGTTACTCGTTATTTGTATGGAATGTGATTTTGACAGCTGTGTCTTATTTACTCAATATAAGTGCAATTTTAAATAGCGATAATAACATAGTTACATAAAAGCAATATTATAATTCGAAGTACGATTATATATTTAACGAAATATTTTTGTACAAAATTATCAGTACAAATGTAATAAAAACGTTTATAACAGTAGGATTTTTATAAAGTCAATATAATAATTAAACTTTTAAGGGCAATTTACACGTGAAAAGCGGTTATAACATTTACCTCATGTAATTAATGTAACGAACTTTTGAACATTTTGCAAGTAGCTTAAATACGCTGGGCTCTTCTTATCTCCAATCAAAATGGCGCAAGATATATTAAGTAATAAACTATATTATTTCTCGATCATATACCTACGTATTGTAAAAACGTCTGAATTTTTTGTTTTTTTATAAACATGAAACGATTTCTGTTTTCTATTCACAATAAGACTTCACTCAGTGTTATCTCATGGTTGACAAGAATTCAACTAACATACATACCTATATGCATTCATAGACATCGTTCCATAAAGTCTTCCGTAGATCGAATCTCAATGTGTCCAAAGTTTTGTTAATTTTTGTGACTATGTACTAAGTGATGATTAATAAATAATTGCGTCATATATATTCATGTTTATTTTTTATTATCTTTATCTATATCTCATTTTTTTCGACGTTATTGTATAACAATTTCCTCAGGATACAGTGATAACTAAACCCAACAGACAAAATAGCGATATAAAACATATAGCAGAAAGCTGCTATATCTATATATATAAGAGAAAGTGTGTGGGTATGTTCCATATATACTCCGAAACGGCTGGACCGATTTTAATGAAACTTTCAGGGAATCTTTAGATTGACCTGGCGAGTCAATCCTGTAAATTTTGGTGACGATCGAAGCACTCCTCTTCTTGCACTGTCAAACAAGCCATACGTCATACTTTTATTTCTGACATTAACAATAAGTTTTTGTATAAATGTTAAGAATGATATTGTATTTACTATGTACATGGGTGTAGGTAATGATCTTTACCCGATCGAGAAGAGAATGAAAACGGAGATAAATGAATAATTTAATATATTGTGAGAGTTAAGCTGGGTACGCTAGTGTTTTATATAACTTATTTTTAGAAAATGTCGTTGTATCCCAGTATTAGCAGTAAATGGCGTTGCTAAGCAACTAACAGTACTTCAATGAGTTCGACGTTGGAGCAAAAGAATCCATTTCAAGCAAATTATAAAATACGTGCGACATATGGTTGCTTAGTGATGAATCTTCACTAAATATTCATTTCATAAATAAAGATATAACACATAGAGATTTAATTGGGTTGCAACAGACAGTCGGTTAAGGTCAGGACTCATTAACGGCTAACCAGATGGAAGACCAAGTTGAATATAGAGTTAGTCGAGCCATTTATCGGACATCTAGGTCCTTATATATACAAATGTTACCATCTAACCTAATAAAACTTTTCCTTTGTATTCTTTCCATTTTGATATGAAATCATGATAATTTGCAGAATTATCAAAACCCAGCAATAAAAATATTTATTTTGTCCAACTTTCAACCATACGAATATTAAAGTCACTTCAAGGGTGTTATAACAATAGAATATAAAAAAAAACACTTTATACTGCATTATAGCTTTTATTAATGACTTAATTACATTACACTTAGTTTTGTTTACAGTCCCAATCTACAAAGAATACATTTGCTTCAATGTCTTGTTACCAAGACATGAATAAAAAACAAAGAACACAGACTTATTGCAACTTATTAAGAAAATTTTACATTTAATAATGACGAGGTTAAATTTAAGATATTTTTATAACATATTTTTTTTTAAAACAAGTACCTTATTATCGATTATGCTACATGCACTCTGTCATGGCGACCTCTTTTTGGCCCTATGTACAAGACTGAGCACAACCAAACACTGAGCGCTTAAAATATTGTATTGAACTTAAAAAGGTACTTCTATATGCTCAATACCTGGAGACAAAAGTACATCCTTGCAAGTATGAAACATAAAAGCTTTAATCATACCCATTGTAATATAATAAATAAGTCTATAAAATTTTACTAAATATAGCTACAATGAGTCAATGTTTGTGTAAAATACGAAACGACAGCGAAAATAGAATTCAGCGAGCTCAAATTAACTTTAAGTAGTCGCAAAAAAAAGAGCGGCTAACACAACAGTATGTGGAAACTAGGCTTGAAAATCTCGAACAATTGTGGGTACAATTTTTAAAAATGCTTGACAAAATTATTGGTCAATCTGATAGTAAGGAGTTGGAAACTAGTCCTTACATTAAAAACGAGGTTTACGAATTAACAGAAAATAATTATATAGCATATAAAAGCGATTAAAAAACTCTTTGTGCTAGCTTTGAAAATTAGAGGGTTCCACAAGAGGTGAATACTGGTCCAAAGTATAATGTGTTCAGCATTATTTAAATTGCAATGAACAAAGTTTTTAAAAGTGGAAACAATATATTTTCCACCATTATACATGTACATCCTAATTAGAACTTAAGGAGAAATTAAAGGAGAGAAAACATTCCTATTTTATGTTGAAACCGTACAAGTGTTGCCATTTCGTTTCGTCTATCAATACAAATATACCATATATGTTAATATTATCGGCTTAAAAGAACAAACCTCTCATCCGGCGACCCATGCCTTGTCTATCATACAGTACGTTAAATCTATTGACTAATTGATTAATTCCGTTACAGCCTTTGGTGATTGTGCCCAGATACGTCATTAGAGCTACGTCGTTGCATTGCTGAAAAGAAAACAAAATTGTAAAAATTTGTTTCCTATATGTTAAATGAAATGGACTTGAAAACTGCTTTCTTTTTACATTAAACCTTCGCCTGTAAACTATACGCTTCCTTCCTTCCTATATCTTCGCCTTCCATCAAGCAAGATAGAAGCCAAACGTGAGCCTATTCACTATAAAAAAAAAAATACGCTGTACAGATATATTGCGAAAAAATTTCCTTCGTATTTATCGTACTCTCTCAAATAGCTCCAATAAATATTAATGGATATGAAAATGTCACTCATTTAATATGTTTATTCATTGACAGTATGTGTGTCATCGTATTCTGATAAAGATCAGAGTTTTCCCGAAGGAAAATAATTTCTCACTACATCTATACTAATATATTTTAAATGGGACATGCATGAGTAAAAAGAGATACAGTATTTAATTTAATTGTGACGTTTACACGTGCGTCTGTTATTTCCTAACTATCAAAGTTCAGGCGCTAATATTCTCTTCCTACTTCCGTTTATGGACACTTGAACAAGTATATAGGCATACTTCTTCACGATAGAAGTATGAAAATATATAAACACAATTCTTCACAGCTTCAACCTATTACTGTAATAATTTTTTCATAACGTGCCTAAAGAAGTACAACTTCAAAAATGGTCTGTGTGTATGCTTGATATACTTTTTGAATATAAAAACTCACGTTATAAAAGTGTGTGCGGAACTGCTGCGAAGTGAGTAGGGGCAAGCGATTGGACAACGCCCTCGCCTCGCGCAGTAGTGCAGGCCGAGGTGGCAGCGCTCCGTCGCGGATGGCCCGCACTGTGGCCAGCACCGCGCGCACACGTGACACAAGCATCTTGATTGCAGACCGTTGCGCTGTTAGGTGCTCCGCCACTAGATAAAGATCAATATTTCTTTCAATTCTAATTCCCCCCTGGATAGGATTAGGAGCGTTGCTAGAGTTTCTTTGGACACTTCTTCACCCAGTGCCAACGCTTCCCGACATGGCATATAAGTTAGTTTAGCTTAGATTGTCCCATTAATTTAATTAATAAAGTAGCGACTGAGTCGTGGTTCGGCGCCCTTAGATTGGACTACTAACGCGTAAAATAGTTACCCCTCACCAGGGGGACACTTGTGTCAAGTTACTAGCTAATAGAGGTTCAGGCTAAGCAACCTAAGAGCTATGCTACCTCTCAATCCGGTGAAGCAGTAAATGCCAGCTTCTCTGTCCAACTGTGTTAGATCATCCAAAAAAAAAATTGAATTCGAATATTATCAATTGGCATAAAACTTTCCCTCTCCGGGCCTCTTGCACAAAGTTAGTCCTAATAGAGGTAAAGAGTTAATCGCTCTGCCCACTCTCAAATCCCATTTTAGCTCTGGCTAGATGGTTCTGTTACTATATGAACAACACAAAGATTGTTTTCTTAACAACAATGTGCAAATCATGATCTTTAGGGGTCGAATTAACGTAATTTAATTGACCTGAAACAGAGATCTTGTTTATCAAATATTATACTTCTGAAACATATTTTTACCCTGAAACTTTTCAAGACATCTTTTATGTGCCTAGCATCTAACATTTGGTAGACAATACCATAGCATTGTCTAAATTATGGAATACACACAATAAAACATCCAGACATAAAATTATTATCAACAGCAATTCTTACCTAAGCTGTTAAGAGCCGCTTCACCTGACGATACCCTTGCAACATGGTCAACTCCTATTCGTTCTGCCTCTTCTGCAGCTAATGTGTATGTAAGTGGGGCGAGCAGCATTGTGGCTCTACCATTTACAACATCTATTACTGATTCGTATAGCACTACTGGTAATGTCTGTAAGAAATTTTTAAAATAATACTTTGTAACTAGTTTCGTTTTAAGTATTGATAGCACCTAAACATTCGAATTTCGATCTGATAGTTATGTTTGAATTGCAGTTGGCTTGTATCAAAAAAACTGTTTATCTATTTTTTAGGTACAATAATCATTTACTAAAAATATCTATAGTAAGTGGTTTACATACTAAGCTTGGTAAAAGCAACCAACAAAATAGCTCTCTCTGTCTACCCTGTTAAGATATGTCGCATGTGAAAGCTTATTTTTTGTGTTTTAAGTGGAAGCTTCCAGATCACAGCAAACTAAACTAGCAATATCCAAACATAGACATTGAGCTATATTTATCAGAGTATATTCCCTAATGTAATGTCAGTAAAAGGTGTGCATTGGCATAATATCTAATGTGGGGTAAGACGTTGCACCTAAAAAGCAATTTTTAAGGATCGTAAATTATCTGAAAACTAAAGTTAGACACACACTAGCAGCTAACCATTTGTTTTTATAATGTTATTGTGATGATTAAAATGTTAGCCATCTTTCTGTGAGATATCAGTCACTAAGCTAACCAAAACTATTTTAGAGATTCATTGAAAATGTATCTACCTCTCCATTTCTACCAGCAGGGTTAAGCATGAGCATCACAGGACATTCATTAATTTCACAGATCTGTCTATGGACAGCAATATCACGCTCTGTTGGTGCCTCCCCAGTTGTGTACCACCCCAGGAAATCCATATCCGAAAACACTTGTTTAACTGAAAATATATTGAAAGCAATTATTAAAAGGATTAATCAAATTCAACTCTTGAGTGGGGATAATAAAAGTTGAATTTCAAATAAACTACTTAACACTTACACTGTTCTTCTTTTAAATTATAATAATCCCGATCAATAATGACATCACCATCAATTACACTGAACACCAACTCAAAGGAATTCATGACTTCTATGTTGCGACCTTTTTGTTTGCCAATCAGTGCACCAACAACTACAAAAATAATAAATGCAAATATTAAATGACTATCATTCTTATAAGTAAAAACCAAGGAGATCAGTTTTTTTGGCAGCCTCCTGCACATAGTTCGTAATCCTTATAAATTGTTATGCAAGAAACTCCTTCAGCATTATGTGAAATCCAGTATTTGTGCTACAACCAGTCTATGACAGACAGGGCTTTAATAGCTTCTTTTCACTTGGTGGCAGCTTTCTAATCACAATTGGCATGTTCAGTTAACTGTGATAAAATAATGAACAGTATACTGCCATCCAAGACATTAATTTAATCCATTTTTGGAGTTAGTTTAGTCTAAGTATGAATGTACTATGCAAGACAATTACACTAGTAATAATTGTAGACTATAACTAAAATTAATTGATAGATGATAGTGGAAATTGAGTGATCATTATCAATTGATTCACAATATTTGAAAATTGGAAAACTATTTATTTGTAACTTACCCGTTTGTGGTGAGCCTTCCTGTGCACGCAGTCGAGTCCAATGTTCAGATACGTTCATTATGACTAATGGATGTAAAGAAACCGTAACAGATCCCGCAGTAGCAGTTGTCACAACAACACTTTTGTTGCCACCAGGCGTAGGAGGAGCAGGAGAAGTTGGGTTAGGAACATCTACTGGAGGTCCTGACGATGCACTCTCAACTTCTACCTCCATTTCAAAATCAATCCTGTCGGCGCTTGTCATTTTATCTAAATTAATGATTTCTAATATTATTCACTGTTCTGTAATTTAAAATAAAGCGAACTTAGTGCTCACAAACTTATATTACAGTAGACGCAATAGAAATCACTAACAAACTAACCAAACTTCAAGTTCCAGCAATTATTTTTTTAAAACTAATGTCACTTCATTTGTCAATCAATATAAAAATATATTTTTTTAATGACAACACTATATACCAAAAATATAATAAATATAAGGAACAGCAGGCAGAAATATACATCGCTATTAGATTCTCCACGGGTTTTTCAAGAACATGTGAGCACACGGTGAGCGTGTACCATACTCAAATTTTAGCAATGAGTTTTTTTATATGTAAAAATAAAATTAGTGCATTTTTGTCTTTCATACCCGTACAAAAAAGCCCAATATTCCTAAGTTATTATCCAAAACTATGTTAAAAAATTGTATACGTTAAAGCCGGTCATTCGTATCATATTTTGCCTTATTCGTATTATCTATGCCATTCAATGCTTTATCGTATATTGTAGTTGTTCATGTCATAAGTCACAATTGACGCTTTCAGAAAGTTATAATTATAATGTTTTCGGTCTGTTCATAATAAATAGGGGTATTATTGTTAGTTTTACTTACGTAAGAAATAATACATATTTCCTATTCAGAATTTATATAGCAAATAGTAAGCGAAGTTATGATTCATAACCAACAACGCCTCGTGATTTAAAGAAACTTACCACAGGTCAGCAGATATTTGTCTCGTAATATAAGCTTAGTTTAGTTTTGATTATGACATCTGCAGTATCCAAAGCTGTTGGTATCGTTAAGGATGTTTCCCCATTATACTATAGAATCTTATCGAAATTTCCACAAAATTTTACGTTCTGCTTTGCCTATGGATCGGCTGTCAAGCCTCAGATTGGAAATCAGAAAAAACATAATATGATTGATCTAATCTATTGCGTTGAGAATTCATATAGATGGCATGGTGCTAACATTGAAATTAATCCATCACACTATTCCGCTCTTCGATTCCTTGGGAAAGGTTTTATTGCAAGATTTCAGGAAAATTGGGGTGCAAAAGTGTACTTCAACACATTAGTAGAAATGAAAGAAGAGGATGTGACTATCAAATATGGTGTAATATCACAGAAGGACTTAGTTGCAGATTTACTTGACTGGAGTGATCTTTATGTTGCTGGCCGACTCCACAAACCTGTGGAAATCATAAAACAGACAAATAGTTCGCAACTTCAGGATGCTCTGCAATCAAACTTGAGATCTGCAGTGCATACAGCCTTACTCATTTTACCAGAAACATTTTCAGAATATGACTTTTATTTTGCCATTTCTAATTTGAGTTATGCTGGTGACTTTAGAATGACATTTGGAGAAAATAAAAATAAAGTCAGAAATATTGTACAGCCCCAGTTGTTAAACTTCCGTGAACTGTACAGGCCAATCTTACAGCAATTTCATGTATATGTTGACTTTTCAACCAGTGACTCTCAGTGCCATCAGGATATTCATCCAGAAACTAAATTGCACCATCTGATGCAGTTACCAATGGTTCCTCAGCAAAGAATAGTAAAATTTTGGAATCATGGTGGACTCCAGCAGGATATGGAAGATGTTCTCAGAGCAGTTGCTTATGATATAGACTCTGCTGTTATCTTAAGACAAATTCTCAAAGACATAGTCTGGCAATCCAGTGTAAGGCAATCTCTGAAGGGCATACCTACAGCAGGATTTTTGAAATCAATCCGTTATAGTGCTAAGAAAATAGCTAAGATGTTTTAATGATGATAAATATAAATCGTTATCTATTGTAGAATGTGTATAATAAAACCAGTTTGTAAATAGAATAACTTATTATTTCTAATCCTATATTAGTTAAAACCTATTTTTGTTTTTAGGTACTATAATGCTATCAGATGAATCAAGCAGTGACTCGGAGACAGGAAGATTTAAATGCAAAACAAAGAATCAAGATGAAACGGCACATACTTCTAAGTCGAGGGATAGTTTTTTTCATGCATCAAAAGATAGTTTAAGATCTTCAGGAAGAAGTAGGAGGCATGAGAGTGAAAGATATCATAGAGATTTTGAAAGACGACGAGATGAGAGAGAAGTTCTTGATCATCATGCAAGAGACAGGCGTAAGTATTCTAGGCTTTCACCAGTGAGAAGAAGGCAATCACATGAGAGAAGCAGATACAGGGAACCACCATCACATGAAAGGCGTAGGTATGACAGGGACTCGAGGGAGCGATCAAAAAATCATAGGAGTAGAAGTAGAGAGAGAATAAGTAGATCAGAGTCTAAAACACAAAAATCTCCAAACCTTATTAAAAGCAATATAGAAGAAAGAAAGGCAGATAAGGAGGAAACAAAGGCACAAGACAAAATATTGTTTTCTAGTGAAAACAAAACAAAAAAGTCTGAAGTATTCAAACCAGTTTCCATTCAACCAACAATTGAAAAAATTAAGAGTCCTATCATTGAAGTTCACGGTGATAGTGAAAGTTCTGAAGAAATAAAACCTGCTTCTTATTACAATATGATTCCAGCTATTGTTAAAGAGAAATCAGAAGAATCGAGTGAGATAGATTCTTCTGATGATGAAAGACTTAGAGCAAAACTTTTAAACTTAGAAAAAGAAGAAAATAAAGCAAAAAAGAAAAAACATAAAAAAAAGCACAAAAAGAAAGCAAGTAAGTCTGATAAAGAAAAAATTGTAGAGGCCACAGCTTCAGTTGAAGTTAGCAGTACAACTGATATACAGGATAACATATCAAGTAATAAGACAAGCGGATCTGAAACTGCCGAGGTTACCTCAACTCAGAAAATCTGTCAAAAGAGAGTAGTGAGGAGGGTGAAATTTTAAGTGATGACGAATCACAAAGTCCTTTTGACCCAAGTGATCTAAGGCACAAATTGAAAAAGTCATCAGTGCTCACTAATCAACCAGATGTTTGTGGACCAGCTTTACCTCCACATTTGGAAAAAAGGCTTGAAAGTGCATCTGCTGGTAAAGAAGGCCCAGCATTACCTCCACATTTAGTAAGGAAGTCTCGACACTTAGGTAAACCTTGACCGTTTGCATTGATTTATTAAGAAAAATCTAGGAAGTATTTAAATATTTTTTATAATTACTTTTTTAAATTATGTTTTCAGGACCATCAATTCCACATAACATGCGCAAGGTGCTAGAGGACAAGAGTCAGGAAATAATTAAATTTGAAAGTTCTGATGAAGATATTAGTATTGTTGGTCCATTACCTGTTGGGTCTGAAGATAAATGGACCCATGCACATAAGCGCCTTGAGGAGAGAGCTTTAGACATGAAAATAAAAACTTTAGATGGACATTCATTAAACAAACTTGATGTCAAATCTAGAGAAAAATGGATGTTGGAATTACCGGAAGGAAAAACAAAATATTTAGGTTTAGAGGCTAGGTCTTTCAGAGCCAAAGAAGGTCCAGATATGAGTGACAGGTTAGTGTGTAAGCTGTTGCTCACTAACAATCTTATAATAATCAAAGTCAGAGTCGGTCAAATACTCTTATAATGATATAAATAATTCAATAAATATCATAAAATGTTTTAAATAATTCCTGTATCCTACAATAATATTGGCTGCTTTTTTTAAATTGTACTTGCATTTGAAATTTATATGTAAATTAATTAAAACTTATGATTTAAATAGGTCGAGTTGGACTGACACCCCAGTTGACAAAGTTCGGAAAGCAGCCGGACACATGAGGGAAGAAGATTTAGATGCTGCTCTACAACGGGAAATGAGACATAAGCAGATTACAAGTAGGGATGAAGAACAAGAACAAGCAATAAAGTGAGTAAAACAAATTAAATAACTGATTATTTTTTATTCATACTATTTCACAACATGAAAAATTCACGTAGGTTAGATGCATCCAACACCTTGACAAGAAAAAAGCGGGTTCTTAGGAACATGGTCATCATTCAGAAAATCTACTATTACACAGTTGGCAACGGAATACATCGTTATTTATTTCTATACATTTCAGAAAACATAAGAAAAAGCACAAAAGAGATGAAAGTCTGCTTGACATGCACCAGAAGAAATTGAAAAAGAAGAAAAAGGTACAACAAATTGGATCTTTTATTACGGCTGATTGCCGCTGTTAGCTCGGCGGCTCCCTTCGTCCTGCTTGGGAGGGGAACCTATACTTGGGCCGATGCTCTAGACGCGATAGCCTTCTCACTGTTGGGTGCATGAAAGGGCATCACCACAGCTCTATAAACAGCTCCATTTGAATTACAAGAATGTCTACAGCTAACATTGCTGCTACTTCTGAACGATTGGCACTGGAAGAAGAAGTCTAAGAACTCCAGCATCGCTTCTATCATCATTAGGGAAGAAATCTGCCTTCGACGTGGCGGTGTCGAAAATATATTTCTGCGCCTTGCCTGATTGCCTGCACGGGAAATAACTTGGCGTCCAAGTGGTCGAAGACGTGCTTCCATCTCCGTACGTCGTGCCGATACTTATGGATCACTTTGGGGTTGTTCGAAATGGTAGTAAGAACCGGTGATGTGGGTGCGTTAGGTCACACTCGCTAGAGGGGAGCGGCGCCGATTTTAGGGACAGGCCTATGGTGCTATGCTATGGCCCTACCTCGGTAGAAGGTACCCGATACACGAGTTTAAATAGGTACTCTAAGTCTCGGGTAAGACGCACCAATATTGGGCTCGTGTAAGTCATGACGGGAATACATTGGCTTATCATTAACATATATTAACATTTCATATAACTTATCTGTTAGCATACAGTCTTCAATTTATGACGTCAAAGTTGTACTTTCGTAGGCAATGTTGGTAAGAGACGCTTTAGTTACGATGTATGATGTATTAGATGTATTACGCATTTTCACATTAGCAACATTGGCGGGAGTGCTACTGCAGCAGCTTCTGCCATCGCATGAGTATATAAATCTATATATATATATATATAAAAGAGAATATGTGTGTGTTTGATCCGTATAGGCTCCGGAACGGCTGGACCAATTTCAATGAAACTTTCAGGGAATCTTCAGATTGACCTGACAAGTAATCGTGTAAAGTTTTGGTCATCACAATCGGAGCACTTCTCTTTTTGAACTGTCAAATACAGCTTTTGATTGTTGATAAATATTCTATTGTTTTATAACCTAAATTTGTATTGACACATGCGTTCTGTATACTTATATTCACCCGCTCGAGAAGAGAATGAATACGGAGAGAAATTAATCATTTAATATATTGTGAGAGTTAAATTAAATATTTAATGATGTAAGTTTATTGTTTAAATAAAATAAAACAAAATATAGCTATATATATCTAGTAGAATATCGGCGTGATATTCTACTAGATGAGATAGAGATATGATAGAGATGAGTGCAGGTAAATTTTAGTCGTCTGCGTTCGCCCGGTGATTGAACGTGCCGGTGATAAAAGTTTAGCAACGGTTAGTTAGTTCTTGTGGGCCGAGGTGATCACCACTTGACATTGATTTGATATTAAAAGTTAGCTTATTAATATTAAAAGTAAGCTTCATACGTCACATAGTCGAGATTGAGTAAGAAATAATTCGTTTATCGCTAGCTTATTAAGTACCGAATGTGGCGGGGATGAGCTTATCATTTAACACATGATACACTATGTAAAATTTAGAAACACCATTCAACGAAACGAATACATAATAATAAAATAATTACATTATTAACTATATGTTTTAAATTACAGAAAGACGAAAAGGAAGATGACAAACCGAAGCGCAGGCCATTTAGCCGGGACACAGATCTACAAGTAAATCGCTTTGATGATGCACAAAAGAAATCTATCATTAAGAAGTCACAAGAATTGGATACGAGGTTTTCACGCGGTGAAGCTAAATATTTGTAATACAGTGCAGTCTTTTAACGTAAAATGAACTTAATGTCGTTTTTAATAAAGTGCATCAGTTATTGCCCAACATTTAATAGTAGTTTATTGTAATCTTTGAGGAAATAAAAAACCTTGCTAGGTACTGTAATTCATGTCTATGGTATTTATTTATTTACACCCGCTTCGATTAAGAATACACAATAACACTACAAAATTGACAACAAAAGGGGTTCATTCGTTCTATGATCCGTATTCGTTCATTGTGATATCCTTAGGCTGAAATTTATAAAGTTTGCTTTGACTTTGCTCAAGCTAAGCTTAATATTCAAGTCTGCATTGAAGTTTAGCCGTTTATGCCTTATGGCCTTGACTGCTTCACCGGATTGAGAGGTTGCATAGCTTAGCCTGAACCTCAATCGCTAGTAACTCGACACAAGGAGGCGCCCCGCCGGCGAGGAGTAATTTTAGTCGTTTGCTGAGCAAATGCTTAGCAAAGTGTAAGTCACTAAAATCGTTGACTTACCGAATACTCATATTGTTAGGAATATTTTAAATGTTATAAATTTTATAGAGATGTTTAAATTTAGAATGATTGTAATTACGACTCCAAACTTGACTGCGGTTGTTTGTTCTGTCAAGGTTTTAAATTAAATAACGGTTTTTAATAAGAAACGAGCCGAGATGAAGGAAGAATAGACATTAAAAAAATATCGGTGATTTTTGTTATAAATATTATATCTTTAAAATACCAAGAACATATTACGCGAATAGAAACGTTTTACGAATTGTCTTAAGCTCTAGATTAGTAAATTTGAATGCTGAGTTTTCACTAAGCAGGAACTAACGCAAGTTTGGCCTAAGCTAAGCCTGAGCAAAGTCGAAGTACGCCATATAAATTTCAGCCTTAGGCATACCAACGTCCATTGGTACGTCGAAACTTACCGTCGCGAAACATATTTCGTGCTAGTATTATGACTACAATCGTAATTCGTTGTTAAGTCACACCTTGCCTTTGCACTCCGAACGCAGCCAAAGCATCATGAGTGCGGCCGACAGCATGCCAACCACACCGCAATTTTCTTGACTAATGAGTCGATGATTATTGATCAATTTATGATATTAATTTTTAAGCCATAATTAAATTCAAACAAATTATATAAAGATTTCTAAGTACTAGTTCTGTTTTACAGAAGCCGGTCCTCTCCCATTTTTAGATACCATATTATATTTAAAAAAATAATACTATTGCTATGATGTGAGTGTATGTATAGAAATATGCAATGTCCCAATAATATATTACTACATTTGTCATAATATATATTACCATATTTTATTCAAATTCTATTCGAACAGTATCAGTGTTTACATATATTTAGATAGCGAAGTCGCATTGGGTGTATCAATTGTTTTATTTGCGATTTTTTTTGACCCTCTGTGGTCGTTCACAACGGGTACCTCCTTAGAGCAGTCTTTGATGACCGTCTGAATGGATCTCAAGAGCGCGTGCGCTGCGAGATTTGCTTTGAGAAGAGAATATACGTTTTCAGGAAACGCTTCTAGATAAGGGGAGCTGGCATCTTTCAATTGGGACTCAAGTTTGTGCCAGTCGATGATGGATTTGGTCTGAGGAGCGGTTTGGGCTGAAGGCCCTAGCCGTAGAATTACAGGGCGGTGGTCCGAGTGAAGCTCGTGTATCACGCACGGGTTACTCACTGTAAGAGTGATATTGCGGAGAATAGCAATGTCTAAGACATCCGGTGTATGTTCCACTTGGTGCGGAAATGCGTGGGCTCTTGTGGTCCTACGATCTCGAAGTCGAGAGGATCCACCAGAGATTCGAGGCCAGCCCTCGCAGGTTAGTCTTATGGGAGAACCACCGAGGATGCTTGCTATTAAAGTTACCGGCTAGAATCGTAGAGTTTCGAAGTCCGTTCTGATTACTTCTTTGCTAAGGTGACATGGAAGGTATACCGAAGCAATAGTTATAGGGGAGTGACCTGTCATGGCTAACCGGTAGACCGAGGCCTCAAGGTGCTTTAGTCGCGGCGTGTCAATCGGAACGCAATGCAAAGACCTCCTAAAGTAAATGAGGGTGCCGCCGCCTCTGGCACCGGCTCTATCATTTCTAACGATGTTATAATTCGCAATCTTCGGATCGCGCATAGACGGTTTGAGAAAAGTCTCTTGCACTAACATTACGTCGACCTGATATTCGCGTACGAAGTTCGCGACCTCGTCTTTTTGTTCCCTAAGCCCGTTCGCATTAAAATACGCGACGGTTAGCGAACGGCTTTATCCTAGCGGTGCAAATCATTTTAACGCGATAAGGGCGTGCTGGTATCTGTGTATGATTCTAGACGTGCGCCTGCATCCGATTTCGACGCATATTCGTTCGCGATGGCGATCAGTTCGTCTATGTTAAATGACTTAAGTACCGCGCTTAGTACCTCGAAGGCTGTGGGAGTATCTGAGTTGGGCGCCGACGGTGGCGCTGGAGCGGAAGGACGTACTGCCACCGGGCGGGCTTTATTTGCGATTGCTTCTTGTATCAAAACGTTTCATAGAAATCGGAAGAATTTTAAAGTATATACACAGGGATTTATAAATGTTATTGTTTTATTAACATCATACAAGGGTTTTTAAATTTTTGACTATATATTCGATTTTGTCTAAAACATAATATAATTAACAGCAATACTAAGGTAAATGTATGTATCAGTTTGCTTGTGGTGGTACGGCAGCTTACTTTTTCCACTATCACATTACAGTCTTGGCATCCACTACGACGGTAGTGTTGTCCTTTTGCATGGAGCCACAAGTCTTAATTTTCTCATTTTCACAGCAGAGTGCTTCCTCTGCCGTCATGTCTGCATATATCCAGGGATTGTCGCATACTTTAAAAAACGCCGATAGCTAAAAACAAAAAACAAATATATTCCTGTCAAACAATAAAAAAAAGACTTTTTAATTTGATGAAAATATAGATAACCATTGCTATTAACGATTATCAGTGGTTTAGTGTTTTTTTTTCAAGCAAGAGGCGTTCAAACTGTCCACATAGTTTGAACGCATGTCCGCCACCTACTGGTCATAGGGTTACCAAAGAAGCTACATGCATGCCATAATGAAAACAATTATTTGAAAACTTCAAATAAATGTTTTCAATATGGCCTCAAATTAGGCCGTTTTACTAGGCGCGATAGAAGCCTAAGCCGAGTGCGCCAGGGTAAATGTTTTAGTTATGCCTTATTTTTCATGAGCTGTGTGTACAATGCTACGGAAAAACGGAATCGTGTGAGGGTGTATATTTACATAAAAATTGCTTTCATTTGACAACAATACAAAAAAAATACCTTTAACTCATCGGCATCCTTGAGTCTTTTGCATAGAATCTCGGGCCCTTTAGCTTTTGTGACATTGGCAAGAGCCACGCAAAGGTTCTTGCAAGCTGTCTCGCCCTCCTCATTACATTTAACCATTAAGCCAGGTGACTGCGCCAGCAACGGCACGTTCTCCGCTGTAATGGCAGTAGCAGAGAAGCCACCGCATGTGCAGTTGCCTTTTTCATCGGGGTTTGTTGTGCTGCGGGAGATCAAAGAAATTTATTTGAAACAATTTATATCATAATATTAATTTGCGTTTATTATATAAAACAGATGAGAAAAATATTAAAGTATATTTCCGAGTGAATACAAAAACCAATTTAAAATTTAATTAAACGTGATGGGTCAAACAGAAGCTACTAAGTACGCGCACTTTCTTTTGTTTTCAAAGCAGGTATCATTGTTATTTTATGGATTTCTGAATATAAAATATTACTTACATATTGGTATCAGAATTATTAAGAGCTTTGCTATTACTGATATAACATTATACTAGTACCAAAATGATTTACACAAATTCTATAAAATTAACATACCTCTTCAGCGCGTCCTCGCCGAAAACTGTATTTATCACCACAAATAAAACTATTAAAAAGTTATTGAGCGAAATCGTTACAGTCATTTTGAAAGTAGTGCCGGAACACAACAGGCAATGAGTCCTATTGTGGCTAATTTATATAGGAAACTTTGAGTACAGTGACCATGTTTCAAGATAAACATAGTGTATCAAACTCTAAATATCCATAAATATATAGCCGACTGCTGAATAAAGGGCTCGTTAACCTTGGGAAGAAATATAAAGAGAATATAAAATAAAAAGAAAAATATTTTCAGAATCCGCCAAAATATATCCATTACAGACGATGCAGCTCTACACATGCATAGATTATAATGATGATGATTTCGTTACTTCTACGAGTACAAGCAGACTTAGCAATTTTTTTCCAGAGACATTTTATATCTCATCTTCCGTTAGATACTTACGGCTATTAAAAGTCATTAAGGTCATGAATTCTCGGAATTTTGACAAATTTGAAAAGCTAAAAATGCTTATAGCAACAAAAGTTTGTCTTTTTACCCCCCCCTGTTCAGATCCTTTGCGATGGTTTTACGTTACTAAATAATTAAAATATATTCAATAGAATTCCAGTCTTCAAAAATGTAAAAGTGTGTACATCCTTCGGTAATGTGATTGGAAAATGTTTTGATGAACAAGATATTGTTTTGATAATTTTACTTATACAATTAGTCGTTGCGCCGACGGTGTGTGTAAATGGTACTTTTGCTTATGCAGGTATTTGAGCCGTGTTATAAACACATACCAGAAAAGATCTGTCTCTGATGTTACACTTTGAATTATAGTCCATTGATTTGTTAATATACACTGAATTTAATCTAGTAAAAAATAGAAGCGTTATTTATGAAGATATAAAAACCCCAACGGCCCTTGTCGTCCAGTGAGCCTGAGGCCCCTTTTAGTCGCCTTCTACGACAGGCAGGGGATACTGTCGTCTAATTCTTGAGAGCCCAGAACTACAGGTCTGCGGGCCGGTCTGCCACCAGCCCGCCATCTCGGCGGTCTCCTTCTGGGCCATTACGGACTCACAAAAGGAGACCAGCCTTCTTTTTAGATTTCCCCGCCGGCCGCAGTAGCAGCTGGACCTGGATCTGTCGCTCCGTGTTCCACGCAGGACAAACGGCGAGCGTGTGTTGCGCGGAATCCTGGTCACAGCCACAGTGGTGGTATTGCGCGGTCGGTTCGCGCCCTATCCTGTTCAGGTACTCTCCTAAGCACCCGTGCACGGTGAGTACCTGCGTCAGGCGGTACGTGACGTACATCTCCTTCTTCCATAGCCACGCTTCGAAGTTCGGCAGGAAGACACAGACGACGCATTGGCGCGAGTAACGCGGCTCGGGAAGCCGCTCGCGCCACAGGTCCATCGCATGCCTGTGCTCCTGCCGACACACCTCTCCCGCGTCCAGGGGCGGCTCGGCCCCACCGTCGAGATCTTCAAAACCTAGTTCATTATAACATTATAAATTTTTTAATTTTATTAAAGGTTGAAAAACTCTACATGTATACTTATTGTACCTTGCTTAAAATTAAGTAAATTTTGGTTTGTATTGTAAAATAAAAATTAAACATTTCCGATAAAAAATTTTTTATAAGCATTCAAATTTTACAACTTTCATTGAATTTATACTAAGTAATTAAACATTGTTTTATTTCTTTTTAAAAATAAAAGTTTTAATTTCAATGTTCAATCCCTACCTGCATTCGATATCGATAATATTAGCATCGCTATTTATTGAACGTCGATATTAATGCCCATCACAATTTTTGACAGTGGTAGGATTTTTTTAGTCTGTGGTTGTTTTTTTACGTTGCTATCAGATGCGATCTTGTCCCATACATTTTCATTTTGCGACGTTTACTATGAAGTGCGGACTCTTAATATAGGTCGGGGAAAGTCTTTTCACATTAGTGTATGAACTTGTAATAAAATATCTTTGGCCACAGTATTTGTATCTGGCTGGTTTTGGTATCATTGAAAGTTTAAATTTCAAAGAACATAATTCCAAAATCAAATTAAGAAAACGTATGATTTTCATTTGTTTTTCGTACTGTCAAGATGAGTGCATCTAAAGAAGAAATTCGATACATTTTAAAATTTTACTACAAAAAAGGTAAAAATGCAAGGCAAGCCGCGAAAAAAATTTGCGATGTTTATGGACCTAGTGCAGTGTCTGTGAGAGTAGCACAAATTTGGTTTAAGCGTTTTCAATCCGGAAATTTTGATGTTAAAGATGCACGTCGCTCTGGTCGCCCTAGTACAGATAAAATAGATATCATTATTGAAAAAGTGGAGCAAAATCGGCATATTAGTAGTTACGACGTAGCTGAAGAACTGGGAATCGACCACAAAACCGTTTTGGCGCATTTGAAGAGAAATGGGTATACAAAAAAGCTCGATACTTGGTACCTCACGAGCTCACTGAAAGAAACACAATGAACCGTGTACTCTTTATTACCACGTGATGAAACCGAACCATTTTTGAAGAAAATGATAACTCATGACTAAAAGAGGATCACGTACGACAAGAACGTGCGAAAAGATCGTAGTCAAAGACCGGTCAGGCTGTTAACTCACAACGTGATGCTGTGTGTGTGGTGAGATTGGAAGAGCATTATTCATTATGAGCTGTTGTATCAACAGGCAGGACCATCAAGTCTGAACTCTATTGCAAACAACTGATGAAATTAAAGCAAGAAGTTGAGATAAAGCGGCCTTAATTAATCAACAGAAGGGCACACCCCTTCTTTTGTTTTTCATCATGATTATGCTAGATTGCTCAGCAAAAATTAAGAGTTTGGCTGGGAGGTATTATTGCATACCTACTTTAGTTAAATATAAATAAACTATATTGTAATATGTTTTTAATTTTCTTAAAAAATGCGAAGAAACTTTTTCCCCAACCATATAATAAAGTGCTACAACTGATTAAGGCACATCTGGCCAGTAGAGAGGAAGAACGAAAATAAAAATCATTTAATTTATATTATTTGTGTATTTCAAATACTACACAGTCTTTTGTTGTAAAAGGGAGCCAGTCAATATTTATACATATAATTTACATTAAAACTAATCTAAGCAGTTTGAATTTCTGATGGTCAAGTGGCACTCGCGAGGCATGCAATGGACATTTGTGACCACATAATGGGTGGGTTACATCCCAATAGAAATACTTAATATACCAGTACTTTAAGCCTTTAAAGTAAATGCTTTCTAACAGACATTATTTTGTTAAATTACAGGAATAAAGTTATTATATATTCTTATAAAAGAGTTTGGTTCAGTTATCATTTATCTGGTATATTGAATGTTATGATGGTTATAAAATAAGTATCATCTTTGTTAATTTATAGCCCACTGAAATATTATTCAACTCGGTCATTGAAATATGACACAGAATCCTAAATATCCTATCCTAATATGTTAAAACAAACAATGAAAGTGTCAGTCATTAGTCACGGTCACCAACAGGAATGTCTATTTGATGTAAAAAAACTAATTTTAGTTAACAAGGCCCTTTTCAAATCTAATTGTTTTAAATATTTAATCTTAAATTGTTCAACTTTTGTATCTAATTTACACCATTATGATATCATATACATAACACTAGTTTTAAAATTGATATAAAACACCAAAAAATATTTTTATTATCTACTTATTATTACTATGTGAGAAATTTGAAGACACTTTGTCATTCAAACATTGTCTTTTGTTACACTCATCACTTCCTATTTATGATGGCAGGCTAATTTCACATATCACTTATGTATGATATTTATTAGTATTAATCTGCTGCCAAAAAGAAATATTATCTTTGGGGTGCTGGCTTTGGTTTAGGCATTTTTCCTAGGAGTCCTTGAATTTCTTTTTTTTCATCATAACTTTTCCACATTTCATACAAATTGATAATAGATCTCACTATTTCTTGAATCTGAAATATTTAACAACACACAAATTAAAGTTTGGCAGTTCAGAAAAAAGTAAGCTCACAACTGTAATCCCAATTGTACTATAGATGTAGTGAGAAATAATTTTCCTTCGGGAAAATTCGGATCTTTATCGGACACCTGAACTGTCAATGAATGATCATATTAATTCAAGTAACTTTTTCATATCCATTAATATGGGGCTATTTGAGAGAGCATATTAAATATGAACTTTTCCGAAAAATTACAGAAAGGAAATTCTTTTCTCACTACATCTATAAATCAATTGAGACCTCAAAACAGTAGCAGACTAATTTAAAAAGCTTG